>CM040245.1:17942067-18532067 GCA_022545495.1 Chrysanthemum lavandulifolium
GGATGTGCTTATAAATCCTAGTATTTTGATGTTATCGTAGAGGATGGTAGAGTAAAGTGTATAAAAAAAAAAAAAAAAAAAAACATACGGGCTACCATCACCATCTATCCTTTAAACTTTTGTTTGTTTATTTGATTATCTAGAGTTTAGAGTGTCGAGTCTTGGCTTAGCATACGCCATTCTTCGTATGCTTGTAATATAGAGATTTTGACTTACCACCACTAAATAGCCTATCCCACCAAACCCTTATTTCCCTACCGTAAGCCTAACATTACAACCCTTTAAAGACCTCTTTGATAGTCTTTCCTAGGTGCTTACGCCAAAGCGATGGAGGTTTGATCTATTCTCAAGCCTATGGTAATCTATGTACTAGGACCGGTTAATGAGTGTTTATCTTCCATTTCCTATTTTGTTATATTTCATATATACACCCGAGAGAGATGTGAGTATCCAAACACCCATGTGAGGTGCTAGTATGTAATTCCGTGCTTGTTATGACTTTCATGGGGCTTATATGTGTTGTGGACCGTTTTGAATTAATGCTTCATGACCCCTAACTTATAAATTAATTGGCTAAAAGCATTTGCTTGAGGACAAGCAAATAACAAGTGTAGGGATATTTGATAAGGTTTTAAAAGGTACCATTTTGAGGGTCGTTTAAGTCCTTATTTGATCACTTTGTATCCGTTATTGCTTAATATCGTTCCTTTTCACTTTTTAGGTCTCGTGAAGGCAAAATCTTTGGAATGACACTTATTTGGACGAAAAAGCGCGAATATATGAAGAAAATGGCCAAAGTCAAAATCGAGACACTCACGATTCTTTGAAATTAGAAGGCGGCGGCGTCGGTGTTAATGGCGCCGTCCCAAAATTATTGTGACGGTCGAGAACCCAAAACTTCGTATTTTCAAGTGGCGTCGTCCACTTGTAAAAGAGTAGTCCGTCGCTACTCGGGCAGCCTAGATGCAATCCAGACGGCGTCGAAGGCGAAGGGCGGCGTCACGGACATAAGGTGCGCGTCGCAAGGTTAACGTGGCCAGGCGAAACCCTAATGGCGACACGATTTACGGGCGTCACTAAACATAAGGTGGCGCCGTCGCATATGTAATCTTATATATAGAATCAATTTTTTCGGTCTTTGGTGGAGAGTCTTTGGGTAAAACCTAAACCGAACCTAAGGTGTCTTGTACGATATTTTAGGGTTTTAAACCCTATCTTACATCAAGATAAGTCTTTACTTCATTAATTCAATTATGTCTTTGATTATTTGTGTGTATGTTGCATGTTCTCCATGTCCAGCTAATTTATTTGTGTGTTTGCTTAGAAATTATGAAACTTAATTATTGAATATTGATCGGTTGTTTCTTATCTTAGTTGATTAATGATCTAGTAATCGATAGGTCATTCGTTGTGTACTAATGCTTGATTCATCTTTGTGAACCTTAGAATATAATTACAGTAGTTGTAGGCTAAACCATCCAAAGGCGCCTTAGAGTAGGAGTTTATCATCCTAGTGAGTTTTAGGCGAAACCCTTTGGTAAGTTCAAAGAGTTAGGGAGAAACGCATACCCTACAACTTTAGACACACAACGCAACTAGGAATAAGGGCGTGACAACTCAACCATCAATAGGAGATAATTAAGGAGTAATACAACCTAAGTAAACACATCTTTAAACTATCATACGAGCACACATTAATTGGACATAGACTCCCACAACCTTAGTTTAGATAATTAGATAATAGTAGGTAATCGGTGAAATACCAACCCCCAAATCAATACCCGAGATTCGTACCTTTCCATTTCATAAAATATAAAAGATACAAAATAATCTTCCTCAAACTTAACCTTAGCGTAGTAACTCCTTACTAGCATTCCTATTCCCTAGAGAGCGATATCAATACCGTGGCTTACCCTAATTACTACACTACAACGATTAGGTTCATCGCCCTATGGTGTTATAAAGTTGCTCGAAGAAAAGGAAGTTTCCTTGACCCGAGCGCACGCGTGTGGCGTTATCAATAGTCAACGGGCTCGTGGATTGGGCTAAGCTAAATGGCTAATAGTTATGTTAAGCTAGCCTTTTATTAAGTGTAATCCAATCCAAGTCCACGAAAGCCCAAAGAAAGCCCAAGCTAAAGCCTTTAGGGTTTTATGCCTCTTGTACTATAAATACCCCTAAAATGGTCATTTGAGGGGTGTGCTTGAAAGTGTGTGTGTGTGTGTTTTTCCTTTGGAATATACAACTTCTTGTGTTCATCTTTATCTCACATATACGCGAATTTATATCTTCAAGTCACCATCTTTCTCATCTTATTTCTAAGCTTTATTGTGTTTATGTTTCACGTTTTATACGCGTAACTTGGGTTACGTGTGTTGGGTTCGCTTGTTAAAGTGATAAGGTTGATAAAAGTAAGGTCCTACAGTATTGCCAAAAGGCAATGATGATTTCGAAGTTTATTGTGATGCATCTTCTAATGGCCTCGGCTGTGTTCTTATGCAGAGAGGTCGAGTCATCGCCTATGCCTCTAGACAGCTTAAGAAACATGAGGAAGAATATCCTACTCATGATTTAGAGCTAGCGGCAGTAGTCCTTGCCTTAAAACTGTGGAGGCATTACCTTTACGGTGTAAAGATCAAGATCTTTACCGACCATAAAAGCCTCAAATACTTCTTTGATCAGCGTGACCTCAACATGAGGCAACGACGTTGGTTAGATCTAGTCAAGGACTATGATTGTGAAATCCTTTATCATCCGGGAAAGCCAACGTTGTAACAGATGCCTTGAGCCGTAAAACAAGGCACGACTCCTTATTGGTCAAATCACTTCATATGGTGATTACCCCAGACTTTTATGAGCATATTAAATCAGTTCAGCATCAAGCATGGGAAAATGGCGATGTAAATTCAGAGCGACTCGTGGGTCAGGTGCACAACTTAGTTGTGGACTCACGAGGGCTCAGAACACGCTTCGGTAGAATATGGATACCGAATGATAAAGAGCTCAAAAAGTTGTTGCTTGATGAGGCTCATAAGTCAAAATATTCCATTCACCTGTGCCACAAAGATGTATTATATTCTTAAACCAGTTATTGGTGGCGGTATGAAAAGAGACATTGTAAAATATGTCGAGCGGTGTCTTACTTGTCTCCAAGTTAAGGCGAACATCAATGACCTTATGGTAGCTACAACCTATTGAGATTCCGTGTCGAAATGGGAAAGGATTACTATGGATCTTATCACGAAATTACCCAAGACACCCGTCGAGCATGATGCTATATAGGTGATTGTAGATCGTTTAACAAAGAGTGCGATTTTCTTTCCTATTAAGGAATCGATGTCCTCGAAGCTCTCGCTGATTGTATCTTCGTGAAGTAGTGGCCCGACATGGAGTATGAGCTCTATAGTATCGAGATAGAGATATCCGATTTACTTCTAGATTACGCGAGAAATTTCAAGAGAATCTAGGTACTCGTGTCCATTTAGCACAACTTATCATCCACGAGACAAGCGGTCGAGTGAAAGGACCATTCGAAACTAGAAGATATGCTTGAGCTCGTCTTATTGACTTAGGTGGTAGTTGGGATAAGTACTTAGCGCCAGCGAATTCTCGTACAATAACGATTACCACTCCAAGATTAAGATGCCTCCATACGAGATGTTGTATGGAAGGAAATGTCGAACTCCTATATGTTGGGGTGAGATTGGACAAAGAGAATTAGCCGATTCGATGTTGTCCAGCAGACGAATGAAAAGATTGATCGGATCAAAGAAAGGCTTAAGATGGCCCAGATCGTGTAATTCTTATGCGGACGAGAGGAGCGACCAATAGAATTTCGTCGGTGATCGTGTTATCGAAAGTTTCTCCATGGAAGGCGTTATCCGTTTGAGCGTGGAAGCTAGGACCACGTTACATTGGTCCATTCGAATAATGACGAGTTGGAAAGGTAGCGTGAGACTTGAGTTACGGAGAGTTAAACAACATCCATAATACTTTCCACGTGTCTCATTTACGAAAATGTCCGGCAGATGATGAGGTATGTCCTCTAGCGGACATAGTAGTTGATGAGAAACTTGGCTACATTGAAGAGCGGTGAGATCGTGACACCATGGTCGAAACTCAAAAAGAGAGGTCCTCATACTTAAAGTCGATGGAAGCACAAAAGGGTTAGAGTATACATGGGAACCCGAAGAGAGCTCATTAAATACTACCCGCTTTTTATCGAGAATGGTTTGTGAGGACACAAACCGAATAAGTGGGGAGAGTTGTAACATCCCAACCTTTCGTGGACTAAACTTGCCAAATAGTCAAAGTTGAAATTATATCAATCGAATATCATTCTAAGGTAACCAAAAAATTCCGCATTTCCCACTCCTTTCATGCACTATCTACACCAACATCATATCAAGCTAGGGTTTGATCCAAGATTAATTTTAAGCAAGTATTGGGCAAGGTTTCACCTCACATAAGCTTATAAACGAATAAGCTAGGGTTCCCACCATCCAATTTGAGGTAAAGATCATGTTTTGTTGTTAAATTTGTATGGCATGGCTTCCTAGTTGTGGGTAAAGCCAAAAGTTTATATCTTTGTGCCATTTATGGGGTTATCATAGAATTTTACATGATTATGTGAAATTATGATTTTTGAGAAATCACCAAGTATACTAGTAATCATGTAGAATTGATTAGATAAGTGATGGGTACCTTATTAAGGTGCTATAACACCATTTTGTGGTGTTAATTTTTAGAAACCATGTTGATGTGGTTATATAAGCCACGAACCAAACACCCCCTTATGGCTTATTAGCTTATTATGATAAGTCTTATCAAGTTCCTAATGAGCTTAATATAAATTATGCGTTCCTAGGTTATAATTGTTAACCGGGGACGTCTTTAGGAAGCTCGTGATTCCATTCAAGCGGCTTTAAGGTGAGTAACATATTTAAGTGTAAACGGGTCCTTAATAACTCGTTAATGTGTCACTCTATTTGTCGTGCTCCGTTCATGTTCACGTAATATACTTGTGTTACGAAGTATATAGTGTTGTAATTATATATTGTGTGCTTAAATAACTTACATATGAAAAGTTTATATGTGATGTGTTAGACGGGTCAAAACAGCCCCAAATGACCCATTTGGATTTAGTTAAATATTTTCAGTCTAAATATTACAATATTATTAGTATAGCGTCCTAAGTGGGCGACACAGCTAAATTAGCCGTCCTAAGTGGACGATTTGCATAAATATATGCTTTACGACCCGAAAGAAGGGTGTAGACGTCCTAAGTGGACGACATGTATTATTATGTCATGACATGCTCTAAAAGAGAGCCTAGACGTCCTAAGTGGACGACCGAGCCTTTATTAGCATCTCATTTTGTAAAATGAGACTTAGACATCCTAAGTGGATGACCAGTGTTTATAGCGGCTCAAAGTCATGGAGTATATGACTTAGACGTCCTAAGTGGATGACTAGAACATTTTCAGTTATATTGAACCAATATGGGTTCACGTCCTTAGTGGGCGACTAGTATATAATAACTAACAAGTACTCATTGTCTAAGCAAACCATAATATTATGCCATGTTATGATTAGTATCTTTTATATGTTATCTCACTAAGCATTGTGCTTACGCTGCTTTGTTGTACTTGTTATAGGTGAAGCTAGTGGTAGTGCTACGAAGGGCACGAAGACCGAGAACTAGACCTCGGTGGATACTTGGGTAATGAGCCTTTTCCCTACACGCTCTTACCAAGAAACCTAGGTTGTACGCTTTTGTGTATGAACATATAAACTTACGGTTATGTGATAATCAAGTAGATAAGTAGTTTCTTTATAGCTCAAAGGGTGTTTGGCATAGTGCCATTCTTGCCCATATTGACCCATTTTGATCATGTACGGGTCAAGACGAATGATATATGTTATGTACAGTTTTATGTGTTAATATAAGTGTTGGTGTTAATATTATATTAGTCACAAAAAAATAAAAAAATAAAAAAAATAAAAATTAGCCTGGGCGTTTCAGAAACAAGGTGGACCGGGTTTTTCAAGGATAATGTATAGTTAAGTATTAATTAAGAGACTAGGAAATCACCACGATCATCCTTTACTTGGTACAATTGTAAGTTACAAAAGGTTAATTATCGGTAGAATTGAAATTACACTTCGTTCAGATTTTGGGTAATATTTTTACGTTCCTCCTAGTGATGCACAACTGAACTTTAGACTAGTATGAACTCCACCAAATCATCTTGCAAAATGTCGATTGAATTTGATGCATGTCAAATTAAATTAAATAAATTGGGAGTATGATATTTTATGAAGATTGTACAATACTACTATTATTAGTAGGGGCAGTGTGATTAGATCTGCGAATGGAACTGATCTTTGGCCAGTCGACAGAACTTGGATATGGTTTTGATGTTATTGTGAATAACAATGGAGCATTGATATCCATCATCACAGACAAAACAACATGAATTATACAAGATGTTTGAGAATTTAAGACTGAAGTTACGGTCACTAAAATCACTTACAATCATCATTTAATACCAACTACATGAAATCTATGCTCCGCTACATTTTGAGATGTTCAGAACATGATTCTAGATGTTGAATCGTGTGCTCTACCATCTTCTCTTTCAAGACTTTTTAGTTTGTTTTGAATGATAGTTCGAATACGAGACTCTTGTCCCACGTTTGGGATCTGGTCTAGCAACATCAAGAAGGTAGCGTAATCAGGCATAAATCCTCGGTTCATCATTTCCTCCAGAAAATTCTCTGCATCTTGACACTCATTTTTCTTCAACAACTCCTGAATAATAACACGGTACATGATGCTATCTGGTAGACAACCATTATCTTCCATCTTTTTAAGCAATTCCTTAGGTTTATCAAGTAAACCTTCTTGGCAATAAATGCGTTATAATCACTGTATACGCTCTAACATCTGGTTTCAATCCTTCAATAAGAGTTCATCAAACAGATCCATAGCCAGGTTAGGATTCCCACATTTGCTACAACCATCAATCAAAATATTATACAAACCTATATCTTTCAGCATTTCATTGCTCCCTAGCGAACGAAACAGAACCAATGCATCAGCACACTCTGAGTTATTGCACATTCCATGGAACAAGATACGATAAGTAACTGTACTTGGAGTCAAACCCTTGGCTTGCATCTCATTAAAAAGTTCTCTAGCAGCTGTTGGATTCCCCGATTGAAATAAACTTTGCAACATGTTATTGTAGGTAACAACATTGAGAATGAAACCATTCTTTGGGATTTCTCGAAAAAGATGCATAGCCTCATTAACTTTATTCTTTTTGCAGTATCCATTTATCAAGGTGTTGTAGGTGATGATATCTGGTACTAGGTTTCTCTCCACCATACCATCAAGAACTTTATGTGCTTCATCTAATTCACCGCGTAAACAATATCCATCAATTAGTGCACTATAAGTGATTACATCGGGATGTAAACCTCTTCGTACCATTTCTTGAACAGCAAGCTCTGCATCTTTACGGATCCTTTCTTGCAAAATGCATCCACCAAGATCGTATATGTATGTAAATCTGCAGGATACCTTTCTCCTCCATATCTATCAACATTCTAGCAGCCTCGCTCTCTACCAAAGTCACATAGACCATGAATCAAAGAGTTGTAAGTTATAACATCTGCATGGATGCCTTTTCCAATCATCTTGTTGAAGAGTTGCAATGCTTCATCAACCATTCTGTCTTTGCAGAGGCTATCGATGATTGTACTATATTGTTCAACTCTAGGTTTACAGGAACCTTTTTCCATGAACCTGAGTAGTTCATGGGCCTTGCTAGTGTAACCAACTTTACACAGGCCATTAATGACAGTTCCATACATAACCTGATTAGGCTCACAAAGTTTGTGTCTAATGAGTTTCTTAAACAATTCAACAGCTTCGAAAACCCGATCAGCAAGAACAAGGCCATTAACGAGAGTGCTATAGGTGGCGACATTGGGAAGATGACCTAGCTTGAAGATGGTGGCTAATAAGGCAAAACCATAACTGACTTGATTAAGGTGGCAATAACAGTTAATGGAGATGCTCATTGTATAGATATCACGAGGAATACCCATTAAATGAATTTGGTTAAAAAGGGAAAGAGCAGTTGAATAATGTTTCATCTTGACAATTGGAGTAATGAGCTTGTTGAATTCAATGATGGAAGGTGGAGGTTTTCTATGCAGCATTTCATCAAACACTTGGAGTGCATCATCTAACTTGGCGACTTTCTGAACACCGGAACGAGACAAGAATCTTGTTTGATTTAAAGGGCGGGTTGAGGAAGTAGAGTGATTACGTAGCGAACGAGTATAATGAAGGTGACGTCTTGGGCACATCATTTTCAGCATCATTGCCGGATCAAACACCATTTACAAGGATAATACGTGATATGAAGGCTAAAACATGATTATTTCATTCTATCACCAGACACGAGCTGTATGCATTTTTACTTTTCCGCGGATTCACTCTTAATCTCTTCGAATTGATACATATGTGTGAACTTATTTGCCCATAAAAAAATCTGGAAGTTGTTTTTTACAGGTTCAATCCCTGTGGTTTGGCTACTACTTGGTTCATGTGTATTAGTAGAAAGAGTAAATTGCAAATATAGTCCTTGTGGTTTGGCTAATTTACAGGTTCAATCCCTGTTCTTTTGATAATGTACTCATCGTCCATGTGAGGAATTTAAAGGAACACATTTGGTCCCTGATTAAAGTTGAATTACTTTTGTCTCCTCTTTCACTTTGGTCCTTGTGACTACTTGTAAGGGTCATTTAGCCATTTAATTTTGGCCAGGAACCAAAAATGCATTTGTAAGTTCTCTACAAGGATGACGAGTGTAGTTTTGAAAAAATAAGGACTAAACCTGCAATTTAAGCAAAGATTAAGGGCCGCGTATTAGGCTATTTGAAGTGGCCAGATTTTGTGAGATCACCGTTGGCTCATAATCATAATCATATTTAATATAATATAATCTCATAATATTTTATATTAGTATGTAATTAAAATAATTTTATGTGAAAGTCCTGTGCACGACTAGTATATAAATAAACAAACATATTAGATAGAAAAGCTATTATTATGCTTAAAACATGTGCTAAAAATATATGTTACAATATAAATTACACGGAAGATAGTGAGAAGAAAAAATAAAATGAGAAGAGTGAGAAATATTGCTAGCCACATATTTCAAATAAAAAGTGAGAAGCATCTACTTTTGTAAGTGCATCTAAGAGGGTGTTTAGGATTTATTATTGAAAATAGATTATTCGTTTTAAAAACGGATAATCATATAATCAGTTGTTGCAAAATGTGATTTTAAAATATAGTGTTTGAATTTGATTATGATGTTTGATATCGAATAAATAAATAATCGCTTTTTAATGTTTGGCAACTGATTATTATGTTACTTAATGCATAAAGTTACAAAATAGACATTTCCATGTGCCATATGAAAATTAATCAAAGGGCAATAAAGGTATTTTATTGTGGGCCACTTGAGAAATAAATGAAAGTCAACAATATACCAAACTGCGTTTTGTAAAAGCAACTAGCACCTCATTTTTCCAAAACTGTGCTTTGGTCCCTCTAAAACGCAAATAATCACTTTTCCAACTTTTTTTGCCAAACACTAAATAGCTCCTCTAAAGAACCTGGGCAAACATATTGTTTCTTCGACAACCCCATTATCAACAGCTATACATACTTTACACGCTTTGTGACATGTAAAAGTCAATGGTCAGTTGTTTCTCTAAACTCGAAACTGAAAAGGCACATCAACACTTTATACTAATATACTATGTGAGCTTGCCAAACCATAAATGCTACCTTTGGTAGAACCTAATATCTACAGACCTTTTAGTTTATTTGCATTTTTCCTAATTACTTTCATTAAATTTTCATATAGAGCTCTCTTAAATCAAAAACTCTTGATGTCACCTATATATCCTAATACCAAGTCACATTAGTCCAAGACCCAAACTTACAAATCATCCCATTTTTATTCCATAAGAGAGCATAAATCCTTGATTGCTTAATCATCATTGAATTTCAACTGCTCTTACCCTTTTTAACAATATCGATGAGCAATAAATTTTTATTTTTATTAATTTATTTATTTAATTTTTGCTCTTAATGAAAGCACCAGTTGATTCGACCCATTAAGGTTATATCGATAGTAGCACCCCTTCAAGCGTGATGCGAGCTCCTAAGAATAGAAGAAGAGAAAACCAGAGATGTATTTATTTGGCAAAAGCTTAATGACTTCATTCATAATGACGAGTTTAAATACTCGTTGTGAGATAATCCTAAACAAATACGAATAATTATCCTATCACGACACAAACACTTATCCTAAAACGACACAAACATATATCTCAAAACAATTGAAAAGTATGATGGACAACTCCTAATCAATAATGTAGAAAACTAGAAGGGGGGTTGAATAGTTTACCAATTAAAAACTTTGTTTTGAAACTTATTGAAAGATCAATTGATATTGATCTTAGATATGTTAATGAAATATGCAAGCAATATGTAAAGAGTAAATAAGGAAAGAAATGATCAAACCGCAACAAGTTGTTTATAGTGGTTCGGTCTACAAGGTCTCTTTTTCCTTGCCCTACTCCACTCCCCGAGTCTCACACCGAGAGTTTAACTTCACTAGTCAACAAGCTCCTTTCACCGCGGAGAAAACCTTTACACTTCGCTTACACTATTTCGACACTAAGCTAGATGTCGAGTTCTTTCCAAGAGTACAACCACTCCCACACACAATGTATTTTGAGGACTAAAATACTAACCACCACACTCACAATATTATGATGGTTTAATACAACAATGAAATATGAATCAACACAAGATCATACAACACTAAACAAACAAGACTTCCAACTTCGCTTGAAGCTTGAATGTGACTTGATCTTCTTTGCTACAAAGAGATCACTAATATGATATGAAACCGAGTTAGAAAGGTTAGAGAGAAGATATGTAAGAGAGTATGATAGAAATGGATGAAAACTACTTGGTTTGGCTTTGCTATTTATAGCCAAAACTATTAGCAGACACCACGGACGGATGGACCCTTCAAAGGGTTTCGTCTGTTATGACTTTTGTGTCACGGAGTCCGACAAAGAAGATTTCAATATCTTGCCAAAGTCAACCTTATCTATGCAAGATTGTGAGGATATGAAGAGTACAAATCTACACAAAATATCTAATGAAATCTTCCAATAATTTCTATGATGCATCACATGATGTCATATGTTGTATTTCTATTTTTAGAAATATGCACGTACCTAAGTAATGTTTGGTTTTAAGAACCTAAAACATTTTAAAACTACTATCATACATAATCATTAGAGTCATATTGAGATATGACTAATCACAAATGTAAATGCTTGAATGATGAAGATATTGTTTGAAAAAGCTTGTTTTAATATCTATTAAACTTGACAAGCTTTAAGCTTTTATGCAAATTAAATTTACTTTTGTCATTAACAAAACTTAGGTAAATATCAAAAATATAAATAACGTTTAATGACGATATTTGTATTAACACATCACGTATTCCCTGTGCTAACCCAGCGAAGTCTGGTAAAGGAAATGTTAAAATACATGATAATAACAATAAAATGAGTAAAAACTAGTATGCATAAGTTGTAGTTTAAGTGGGTTGGGATTAGAGCGGGGGAATAGACAAAAATATATCATAAGTAATTACATTTACATGTTAAGTGGGCCAGGAAGATTGGGCCATGAAAAAAGATATTATACCTCTTCTTCTTCAACAGAACGCCGACCACCTGCTCATATTGCCAGTCTTTTTTTTCTTTTTTCTTTTTTTTTTCTTTTATTCGTCTTCTTTTCTTTTCCTTTTGAGTTTGTGGGTATTTTTTAGGGTGTGCACTTATAAATTTGTAGTGTATTTTGTACTAACTTTTGGAAAAATCAAATTTCGTTTACACTACTAAGAACTTGGACAGGGTATGCACATGCATACCCTGCCATCAAACTAGATCCGCGCTTGAATTCTTGATGTGCTATAACATTCATTCACATCTAATGGTATAAGTTTCATCACGATGAAAGGAGGGAGGTATGTTTACTTTTGACATTTTTACGTTCCTCCTAGTGATGCACAAATGAACTCTAGGCGAGTATGAACTCCGCCTGCTTTCACGTCACGTGGATATTTTACCCTTGATTACGATCTAAATCACGCTCGCGCAAATAAAAGGTAATCTCGTGTTTCCGCTTTCGTTGGATGGCATATAACTTAAATTATGGGTAATAAATTTTGATGTCAATCAAATATGTACAAAGATGTCATGCATTCATCTTCGTAGCATAGGTTTTATTAAAACATTTATATTCTTGTTTTAATGTTTAAGCTTTTCATCATCAAACTTTAATCGAGGTATTGGTAAACCAATTAAAGAATTACCTTTAATCCCACTATATCCTACTGCTGCATGAGTCATAAAACCCAAGTTATTCGGATAATTACCACAAAAGTGGCGCGTAGAATTTAAAGTAAATCACCCTTAAGATTTTATGCACACATATAGGAATACTTGGTAGCTCCATTAAGATGCACAAACGAGCGGAGAATCGGTCACATGGAGCATATTACATACCCTCATCTTTAAGGTCACAATTTAATGCGTATCAACCTTATACCCATCACACGCTTTGTCATTAGTGGGTGAGCTGCTCTAACTATTTTGTGAAAAAATCAATCAATTAAACGATTACGATTACTATGCTTAAAATACATGTTTCACCATTGTTTAGGTCATTTATTTTCTTATAAAATACCCTTGTTACATATAACAAACAAGCAAGTATTTAAAAATAAACAATAAACAATGAATGCATAACATAATAATTAGTCATGCACATCAAATAGCCACCTGCAAACCTTTTGATAAATCTTATTAATAGTCAATTCTAGATCTGTCAATATGTATATGTTTAATTAAGACTTTCACCCGTTTACAAGAAGGTGAGCCACATGCATCGATTCATCGATTGCGTAAGTCGAAATCAAACACATACCACATAGCACATAATTGATTTAATAATAAAATTTTAGGTCTTCCCCAATTTTAAATCTATCATAATATTTAGTGTATATCACTTAACCAAGTAAAACATACAATAAAAGCAGATCCATGATAAAATATGCATGTAATTATCATGGATGTAAATTACACTTAACAATAAATGCAATTAAACAGAGTTACGCAATACACATAAAATTGCATGCCACCTAAGGTTTCTAATCCAATTAAAACTGAAGTTTACAAAACCCTAATTAGGGCACCAAAAAGCCCCCAAAAAAAATTAGGGTTTAGGTTTGCAAACCCTAGATCTACGATACAATTAATAACACAAGCGCTTTATTTTATTTTGTGTTTCAATAATTAATTACTTGTTATACAAGGCTCGTGATGCCACTGTTGAGTTTAAGATACATGATATACAATAATAACATGTAGACATCAGTAGTACACAATGGAAGACTTAGAATATAATAGCAATTAATTAACCGAAAATACAATGTAACATACCTCTAGCAATTGGCTAAATCTCTTCAACTCAAGAACCCTAATTGGGTTTATGTGGTTTAACGAATTGACCTTACCGCTTTTCAATTCAAACCAATTGATGTGAAAATAGTGTGTTACACCACGCTTTGTACACATGTATTATTAGCGATCTGATGCGAATGCTAGTTCTTGATCACAATAGAATAACCAAACATCTTTGTTATGCTCAAGGTCACCAGAATCCCTTACAATGGGGATTCACCGTCGACCAAGGCAAAAGGGAAGAAAAGAATAAGTTTGGCCCTATTGAAATCTAGTGTACCAAAGGATGAATAAAAGGGAATGTATTTATAGCATTATGGTAGATGTCAAGTTTACTATGGTTTCATGTGATTCCATAGTTTGGCCAAAACAAGCCCAAAAGAGGGTTCCTAAAACCGCCTCTTGGCTTGTTTACTTTTCTTCATATCCCGTTGACATTTAACGACCGATAGTCACTTTTGATATGAACTTATCGCCGTTAACTCGCTCATTGTGAATTTAATAATTAAACGTAATATTATATATTAATTATTTAAACATCGAGTCTCATACGTAAAGTGTGCAATCGCGTGGTCTCGAGTTCGAATCCGGTCATACACATATTAAATATATCCATAAACCAACAGATTTAACTTAGAACATGTAAATGGCGGTTGTTCGGTTGAGTAACAAGTCAAAACAGGTTTGATCAAAACAGGTCATTTTGGTGCTGGTTGAAACGTATCTTTGTATAGATTTTCCTGTTGGCATAGAATACCAACATTCATTATTTAATAACTCACCAAAAGATAGTTTTGTGTCCCAATTAGTTTTTTAGCAAAAACTCAAAAGTCTCAAAAATAAAATGAAAAATACTAAAATTACCGGTTGACAAAGATAGTTTTTGGTATTTTATGGAACAATAAACCATTATTCTACATGTTTATATGTTTAACAAAAAGATCATTGATAGATTTATCAAGTAATTAGGTGCTTTTTTATATTTACTGATATTGTTTTGTATGACAGGTGAAAGACACAGTGGAAGAGAGCTTATATAAACTGAATAAGAGTCGGCATAGTGGTTCGTTTATAAGTGGAAAGAAAAAGAACCAAGATCAGCCTGTTTTGACAATTAAACAATTAAAGATGTTGAGTCTCTCTTTAAAGTTGCTCCATCCACAATAGAACAGAGGAAAGAAGAGGTGAATTCGGATTTAATGCATTTGCCGCCAGGTGTAGCTGCTGAGAGGAGGCTCATGGAGCAAACAAGGTGAACCGGGATTTTCAAGGCTAATGTATAGTTAAGTTTTAATTATGAGACTAGAAAATCAAAATAATCCTTAATTAGTTGGTACATTTGTAGGTTAGGAATTAAATTTACACTTTGTACAGATTTGGGTAACAATTTTATGTTCCTCCTACTGATGCACAATTGAACTCTAGACGAGTATGAACCCTGCTAAATCATCTTGCAAAATGTCTATTGAATTTGATGCATGTCAAATTAAATCAAATAAATTGGGAGTATCATATTTTACGAAGATTGTACAACAATACTACTATTAGTAGGGCCACTGTGATTAGATCTGCGAATGGAACTAATGTTCGGCCAAGTTGACAGAACTTGGATATGGTTTTGATGTTATTGTAAATAACAATGGAGCATTGATAACCATCATCCCAGACAAAACAACATGAATTATACAAGATGTTTGAGAATTTAAGACTGAAGTTACCGGTCACTAAAATCACTTACAAAGTTACAATCATCATTTAATACCTACTAACTACATGAAATCTATGCTCTGCTACATTTTGAGATGTTCAGAACATAATACTAGATGTTGAATCATGTACTTTACCTTCTTCTCTTTCAAGACTTTTCAGTTTGTTTTGAATAATAGTTCGAATACGAGACTCTTTTCCCACGTTTGGGATTTGGTCTAGCAACATCAAGAAGGTAGTGTAATCAGGCATAAATCCTCGGTTCATCATTTCCTCCAGAAAATTCTCTGCATCTTGACACTCATTTTTCTTCAACAACTCCTGAATAATAACACGGCACGTGATGCTATTTGGCAGACAACCATTATCTTCCATCTTTTAAGCAATTCCTTAGCTTTATCAAGTAAACCTTCTTGGCAATAAATGCGTATCATCACTGTATAATGCTCTAACATCTGGTTTCAATCCCTTCAATAAGAGTTCATCAAACAGATCCATAGCCAGGTTAGGATTCCCACATTTGCTACAACCATCAATCAAAATATTATACAAACCTATATCTTTCATCATTTCATTGCTCCCTAGCGAACGAAACAGATCCAATGCATCAGCACACTCTGAGTTATTGCACATTCCATGGAACAAGATACGATAAGTAACTGTACTTGGAGTTAAACCCTTGGCTTGCATCTCATTAAAAAGTTCCCTAGCAGCTGTTGGATTCCCCGATTGAAATAAACTTTGCAACATGTTACTGTAGGTAACAACATCAGGAATCAAACTTTGTCTGGGATTTCTAAAAGATGCATAGCCTCATTAACTTTATTCTTTTGCAGTATCCATTAATCAAGCTGCCATAGGTGATGATATTTGGTACTAGGTTTCTCCACCATACCATCAAGAACTTTATGTGCTTCATCTAATTCACCGCGTAAACAATATCCATCTATTAGTGCATTATAAGTGACTACATCGGGATGTAGACCTCTTCGCACCATTTCTTGAACAGCAAGCTCTGCATCTTTTACGGATCCTTTCTTGCAAATGCATCCACCAAGATCGTGATATGTATGTAAATCTGGAGGAATACCTTCTCCTCCATATCTATCAACATTCTCGCAGCCTCGCCTTCTACCAAAGTTACATAGACCATGAATCAAAGAGGTATAAGTGATAACATCTGCATGGATGCCTTTTCCAATCATCTTGTTGAAGAGTTGCAATGCTTCATCAACCATTCTGTCTTTGCAGAGGCTATCGATAATTGTGTTGTAAGTTATAACATCTACACAAGGTTTACAGGAACCTGTTTCCATGAACCTGAGTAATTCATGGGCCTTGCTAGTGTAACCAACTTTACACAGGCCATTAATGACAGTTCCATACATAACCTGATTAGGCTCACAAATTTTCTGTCTAATGAGTTTCTTAAATAACTCAACAGCTTCAAACACCCGATCAGCAAGAACAAGGCCATTAACGAGAGTGCTATAGGTGGCCAAATCAGGAGGATGGCCTAGCTTGAAGATGGTGGCTAATAAGGCAAAACCATAATTGAGTTGATTAAGGTGGGAATAGCAGTTGATGGAGATGTTGATTGTATAGATATCACGAGGAATACCCATTAAATGAATTTGGTTAAAAAGAGAAAGAGCAGTTGAATAATGTTTCATCTTGACAATTGGAGTAATGAGCTTGTTGAATTCAATGATTGAAGGTGGAGGTTTTCTGTGAAGCATTTCATCAAACAGTTTGAGTGCATCAGTAATTTTTTGAGAATCAGAACGAGCTGTTTGAATTAAAGGTTGAGTTGAAGTTGTAGAGTAATCAAGGGGTAAATGAAGATGCGAAATGAGAAGAAATGCATTATTATTACTTTGATAACGTCTTGAACACATCATTTTCAACATCACTGAAGATGAAATAAGTCCGAACAAGGATAATATTATATCCGCACTTCCCACTTCAAAATAAACTTAAATGAAAATGAAATAAGTCCGAACAATAAAATAGGATATCAACATCTTTAATGTGATACATCTAATACGTGGTCATTTTTTTCCCTGGAGTTCTAAGTAGTACAACTTATGATGCACATAATATAAATACATATCAATCATATTCAATTGTAGATACAATAGAAAACATAATCATGATTAAGTTTCGATTATAAAACTGTTAATGTATATTAAATTGTCGATTATATTTGTTTGTTGTTTAAACATGATTATTTCACATGGGCGTGTTGAAGTTTGTATCGTGAGAATACAAATATTAGCTCGAGGTAGTACACTCAAGTCTCATGTCACACAAAAGTAACAATTTACAACAATTAATTATTTTGTATTTGATATTTTTATGTCTTTTCAGTATCACCACTTTGGGTCTATTTGGTATGTAGATTGGTTTAAGATTAAGATTTGAATTTGAACTTGAATTTGCTATACAATGTCCATCGAGCAATGGTTAAGATAAATATAAAAGGAAACTTGCATCTGATTAAACTAAAAATCACATATATTCAAGGTAATTTGTATGTTCATTTATTATGCATTAAACACATAAGTACTTTAAATATGAAAAGAATATGTTATTTAATTTACTTTAACATTGCGCGGTGGTCATTGTATAACAAATCCCTTTTGTTTATATAAATATTACTCATCCGTCTATATTGATCGTCTGTTGACTTTTCAGTTTTTTCTCAACTTCGACCTTAAATATTTTGTTTGCTATATAATACTTGATGCAAAACATACGAATGGATTGGGTTTTAAATTTATTTTCATTGATATAATTTTCATCAAATATTATAAAATACAAACAAAAATATTTAAGGCCAAAAAATGAGAAAGAAAGACTTTAAAAAACAAACACGATAAATACGAGACTTGATAGAATAGAAAAGAAACGAAGAATTTAAGAGATAGTGGAAAACAAATGTGTGATGTAAGAAAAAAGTTCAGATTATAAGTTTGATTATTTGTCAAAACTAACCAACTTGCTTAGAATAGAGTTTTAAGCGTTGATTACATTATTTGGGGCCCACTTATGACTATCAGTATCAAACAACAAAAATTGGGTATCAATAAATTCCATCTACCAAAAAACTATATACCAAACAGCTCCTTATTTTCACCAAACAACAATATTTCTCTTTCTTCAATGCCGTCACAATGCGCAAGCTTGTTTAGCATATTAAAATGCATAAAGTTGATACTCAAAAATATAAAAAAATAAATGTAACAATACACCACTTGATAAACACACCAAAAATAAATGATCACTTTAACATTGTGTTTTTGAATTAAAATTTAATAGGAAATGAAACAAAATGGAATGTTTTTTTGTATTCTTAAGTTTTCTTTTAAAGAAGAAAAGGAAGTGAAAAAAAAGATGAAAGAGAAAAAAAACTTTAAAATAAAATGTGAAGGCTAGTCTTAGATCATGGAGTAAGGTGAGGTTCGGTAAACACAAGGATAAAATCGAAGACCTAAAGAATGAAGCATTGAGTTGGGAATTGGAAGCTGAAAAAAGAAATCTCAACGATAACGAGAGAGAAAAGTGGATGGAGGCTAGAAAACATTGGGAGGAAAAGGAGAGGGAGCTTATTAATATGATGAAACAAAAGGCTAGAATTAAGTGGGATATCGAAGGGGATGAAAACACTAAGTTCTTCCACTCATATGTGAAAAGGAGAACCAATAAGTGCAATTTAAGAGGGCTCATGGTTAATGGGGTGTGGTGCGAGGACCCTATGACTATCAAAGGAGAATTGGCTAGACACTACAAAACCTTATTTTCTGAAAATGGGGTGACTCGACCGACATTTTGTTGTGATAGAATTGAAAAAATTTCGGCAGAAGAGGCTAGCGCGTTAGAAAGATTGTTTAGCGAATCGGAGGTGTGGGATGCTATCCGTGGTTGTGGGGGGGATAAAGCTCCAGGGCCTGACGGTTTTAACTTCATGTTTATTAGAAAGGTTTGGGATATTATCAAAGAAGACTTAATTAGGTCGGTCATGTGGTTCTGGGAAAAAATGGAGATCTCAAAGGGTTGCAACGCCTCTTTCGTCACCATCATTCCCAAAGTACCGGATCCCATCGGTCTTGGGGATTTCCGTCCCATTAGTCTTATCGGTTGCTACTATAAAATCATAGCAAAAATGTTAGCGGAGAGGGTTAAAAAAGTTGTAGGATTAGTGGTGGGGGAAGAACAAAACGCTTTTATAAAAGGGAGATATATTCTTGACGGTGTTCTCATAGCAAATGAAACAATGGAATATTTGAAGAAAAAGAAAGAAAAAGGGTTAATTTTCAAAGTTGATTTCGAGAAGGCGTACGATAGCATCAATTGGAGATTTCTGAAAAGAATTATGGGAAAAATGGGATTTGGCGAGAAATGGTGTAAATGGGTGGATATGTGCCTGAGGTCTTCATCCATGTCTATACTTGTAAACGGTTCACCTACGGAGGAGTTTGGGATGGAGAGAGGAGTAAGGCAAGGAGACCCCCTCTCGCCATTCTTATTTATTTTGGCAGCGGAAGGATTAAATGCGATTATGAATGAAGCGGTGACAAATGGTGTTTTTAGAGGTGTTAAAGTTGGTGGGAATAATATCATAGTTTCGCACCTCCAGTATGCTGATGATACTATTTTCTTTGGTGAGTGGAGTAAAGAGAATGCTAAATCTCTTATGTGTATTCTAAAGTGTTTTGAAGAGGTTTCTGGGCTTCGGGTTAACTATAATAAAAGTAAGCTATATGGAATAGGGGTCAATGAGATGGAGTTAGCGGATATGGCATCTTGGATGGGGTGTAGTGTTGGGGAATTTCCTTTTACGTACTTGGGGTTGCCGATCGGGGAAAACATGAAAAGAGTAAGTGCGTGGGATCCCGTTGTGGAAAAGTTTAAAAATCGGTTAGCTGATTGGAAAGCAAAAACAATGTCGTCGGGGTCGCCTAACACTAGTAAAATCGGTCCTAGGTAGCTTGCCATTGTATTATTTCTCGATGTTCCGTGTTCCTATGAGTGTTATTAAAAATCTTGAGAGAATTAGAAAAAATTTCTTTTGGGGGGGCTCGGGTGAGGATAGAAAACTCTCTTGGGTTAAATGGGATTCGGTTATGGCGTCTTGTGGGGAGGGGGGTTTAAACATCGGGTCTTTAAGGGCAAAAAATTTGGCTTTATTAGGTAAGTGGTGGTGGAGGTTTAAGAAAGAGGGGGGGGTTGTGGGTTAAGGTAATTAAAAGTATTTATGGGAATTGTGGAGGGTTAGGGGGTTATAGGGTTGAGGGTGGGGCGGCGTCGAGGGGGGTTTGGTACGATATTGTGAAGATTGGTGAAGTGTTGGACGGGGTGGGTTTAGAATTTTCTTCTTCTTTCGTTGGGGAGGTGGGAGATGGTAGAGACATCGGGTTTTGGGATGATAGGTGGGTGGGTAATTGGAGGCTTCGTGATAAATTCCCTAGGCTTTTCCACTTAGATAGAAGTAAAGAGGGTAGTGTGATGGATAAAGGGAAATGGGTAAATGGCGTATGGTGTTGGGAGTGGGATTGGGTAAGGGTCATTAGGGGTAGGGTTCATAATGAATACGAGGAGCTAGTTCAAATGTTGCAAAATATTGTTGTTTATAATAATTGTAGGGATAAATGGAGGTGGGCGTTGTGTGAAGACGGTGAATTCAAAGTCAAAGAGCTAACAAGATTGATTGAGGAGAAGATTCTTCAAGTGGAAAGTGGTGGTCAAGAAACTCTTTGGAACAAGCTAGTGCCTAAAAAAGTCAATATTTTCGTTTGGAGGGCGCTAAAAGGTAGACTTCCGGTCCGAGAGGAACTTGATAAAAGAGGCATCGATTTGGATTCGGTTCTTTGTCCAAGTTGTAGTGATAGTGTGGAATCATGTTCGCATAGTTTGGCTACTTGTGACCTTGCTCTGAGTGTGTGGGAAAAAGTATTTAATTGGTGGAAAATGGGGATCGTTAATGCGTTCACTATTGAAGAGTTTTTCTCGTCATATGGGAACGTTGATGCTCCCGTTGGTATCGCTAATATGTGGCAAGCGGTTTTATGGTCAACCGGTTACTTCATCTGGAAAGAAAGAAATGCTCGCGTGTTTGGAAATAAAGTTACAAGTACTAATAGGATCGTGCAAGATATTCAACTACAAAGCTACGAGTGGATTTCAAGAAGATGTAAGAAATATAAAGTGATAGATTGGCAACAATGGTTGCAGGACCCTCAAAAAATTCGGATTCATTAAGTTTAATGCTTTTGGCTGCATGTTCTATACAAGGAGCTTCTACAGTGTGTTTTGCTTTTATATTTTAAAGGGTTGATGTCTGTCGTTTGCTTTCCTATACCAATTTATGTGTCTGCTGTTTGTATTTGGCATATGTCCCAGTGGTGGGTTCATGAGTTTGCCTTTTGGTTTTTAGTGTGTATTATTAGGCTTTAGTTGTTTCGTTGTAAGCTTTGTTTTAGGGGCCATCCTTTTTAACTCCCTTGTTAAAGAGTTGTGCTGCCTTTGTTTGTATTTTCTTTTGTTTGTTTTATAAATGTTGCTTTTCAAAAAAAAATATTATGTAAAGATTAATGCAGTATACTTTTTTAAAAATTTTGACACTAATAGTTAAACGACATACATATAATTTGAACAACTTATTTTCTTTTTCTTCAACTTAAGAACATGATTTATGATTAATTTTCTTTTACTTTCTTCACTCTCAAGAAAATACCAACTAACATTTTTCACCTTTTAAAAATATAAATTTCCTAACTAATTTAGTTTTTTTTAGAAATATATTTTTATTTATCGGCAACAATTTAGAGTGAATTATATATGCACATCACTTAAAATATGGTGCACCAAGCTGCTTTGAATTTCAAAGAATAGCTTTTCTAATAACACAATGATGCTCAAAATGATGTCCACTAGACTTGGCCTTTCTTACTATTTCAATAATTATTCTTATGCATCTCAATTCCATGTCAAACATGCTTCTAATGTTCCCAAAGTCACTAGTTTAAATGATGCATTCCAACTGCTCGATGAAATGCTTCATACAAAACCTCCACCTTCCATCATTGAATTTAACAAGCTGGTTAGTGTTGTTGTTAAAATGAAACATCATACAACTGCTCTTTCTCTTTTGAACCAAATTAAATTGCCGGGCATTCGTGCTAATATCTATACAATGAATATCACCATTAACTGCTATTGTCGCCTTAATCAACTCAATTATGGTTTTGCCTTATTAGCTACCATCTTCAAGCTAGGCCATCCACCTGATTTGGCCACTTACAACACTTTAATTAATGGCCTTGTTCTTACTGATCGGGTTTTTGAAGCTGTTGAATTGTTTAAGAAACTCATTAAACGGCAACTTTGTGAGCCTAATCAGGTTACTTACGGAATCATTATCAATGGGCTCTGTAAAGCAGGGTATGTTAGCAAGGCCCTTAAACTGCTTATATTCTTGGAAAAAGGATCATGTAAACCTTGTGTAGAACATTACAATGCTATCGTTGATGCCTACGCAAAGACGTAATGGTTGATGATGCAATACAACTCTTTAATGAGATGACAGAAAAAGGCGTCCCCCCGAACGTTATAACTTACAATTCTCTCGTTTATGGTTTATGTAACTTTGGTCGAGAGAGTGAGGCTGCAAGAATGCTCATAGACATGGAGGAAAAAGGATTCCATCCCAATTTACGTACATACACGATCTTGGTGAATGCATTTTGCAAGCAAGGATCCGTAAAAGATGCAAACCTTGTTGTTCAAGCAATGGAACAAGGAGGTCTATGTCCAGATGTAATCACTTATAGTGCACTAATTGATGGATACTGTTTACGTGGTGAAGTAGATGAAGCGAGAAAAGTTGTTGATTGCATGGTGGAAAAGGATATTGTGCCCAACATCACCACGTGCTGATACAAAAGTTGGACGTTCCTTGTTTGGAGCTCCCGCTCTCGCACCAATTGAGAATCGCTGTCGAGACCGCGCACTAAGAGACGTAAACACCATTAGGCTTACTGTGGATTGTCTCCCACGATTATCCTCCGTGAGAGTAAGTAATCGGTTTAGGGTTTAAGGAGAGTTAGGGTTTGTAGATCGCACTTAAACGAGGGACGGATTCCCTTTATATACACACGTAATCCTTGTTGGTTCCGTGTTCCCCAACCTTCTGCGTATCCCGCCTAAGTCGGTTGGGAATGATAATCTCCATAATTAGAGATATCCGATATCTATTTTATGAATAAATTTGGATTTGGGCCTTCGTGAGCCCAAACATCTAGTTGGCTTAGCCTACCTGCCGCCAAGATAGTGTTGGACTTTAGTCGGGTTCGTGACCCGGATATGACTATACGTCATCATGTCCCCAGCCTAGTATGCGCAGTGACTAATCATGGATGCTAGACTAATAATCCGTAGTCGGGAAAAACTTCAAGCGTAGTCAAGAAGCTATAAAAAGATACCCGCCGGTACATTGTATCTGGACATTGGATTAAAAAATGGGCACCTCGTAAGTCGGGGGAAAGTTACTGCACCCGTGTCCCATCAAGTAATCTCAACCACATAGTGAGGGATGGTGGGGTCCACGTGTCACTCATCGCGTGGATGAGGAAAAGTATATAACCATTCGCTTCATTTGCACAGCATTTCTCACAGTAAAAAGAAAACACAATCCGCCATTGTTCAAGAACACTTGCAGTTGCAATTCAGAAACGAACCTACGTCAAAGGTAGCTGCGCGTGCGCTTTCTTAAAAAATAACAACACCATGGTTAAACAATTGTCTGACTTCACCTCCCACCTCACCGAGAGCGATATCTTAGAGTTCACCTCAGATTACTTTATACCCCTTGACGTGCATCCGGTTATTCCGGATGCGCAGGCATCTATCGCGGACTTCCCCGAAGGGAAGGTGGGGGTATATACAAGTTTTTTTGAATTATCGAATCAACGTGTGCCCCTGTCCCGCTTTCTATACGTTGTATTAAACTATTACAATCTGCACATATCCCAGTTGCACTGCATCGGGGCGGCTAAAATAACCAATTTTGAAGTGAATTGCCGTTTACTGGCAATTAACCCAACCATCCACTTATTCCGCGCCTTCTATCACACGACCTGGGTGCATGGGTGGGTATCCTTTGCTAAGCGCACGGGTAGACTTCAGTGTTACACCGAGAAACTAGACTCGCTTAGGAATTGGAGGGAGTTCTTTTTCTGGGTGGATGATACATGCTTTCCATGGCATTATGATTTTTATACCCGGGGTATATTAGAGAGGGATGAGTGCCCTTGCTCGGATCTTATGTCGCCGAGGATGCGGAATCGATAAATGCTAACCGCATCCCCATTAGTTCCTACCCCGAGGAATTTTTGGTGCATATGGGCATCACCAGTAATTTCTTTGGTACGCTTGGATGAGATGCCAATCTTCTTGGCGCTAATGGCGGTGGGTACTCATTCTTCTCACCCCTTTGTAATTAATGTAAGAGCTTTCTTTTTTTTCGGGCATTATATAACTTGTGTTTATTTGTTGTCTTGTATTGCAGAGATTGATCTATTCACCGTAGTGCAACTAGCAAAGCCCGTGGAGGTAAAGACAGGGTACGACCTTGAAGGAGGGTGAAGAGTCGATACTAGATGCTACCGTAGGCGTACTCTGAGCCGAATGCGGGAGAGGCGGGACAAGTTCCTCCGTTCTTTGGAAGCGACGCCCACAAAGCGTGCCAAGCCCTCGGGTGCCTTCCCCAATAGCGCAGCCCACCACCCACGGAGAAGGGCGCAGCCCATGGATGAGGAGGTGGAGGAGCAAGAGTCCAGGCTAAAGCGTAAAGGGCGCTCGGGTGACGCGCGAGCTCCTCGAGGAAGAAACGCCCTGGTCTTCAATGTGGAGTCATCTCGCTAGTGAGGTCGCCATCGCACCCATCGGCAAATGTATCTCGCCCATGTAGTAATCTTGACAATACTTGTTTCCTTTTCTGTTTGCTTTTTTTTTTAACTGCGCATATGGGAGACTGATAATTCGATGTCTGTGTATGCATCCCCCATAATAGTCCTGTGCATTCCTCTCACTCTGCTCAGACCGAACCGCGTAGCCACAAGGATGAGGATGTGTCTGCTGGGGATGCATCAGTGGGGCACCTTGTTGAAGAGCTGGTGCAAGCATCTGCGCATCAAGCTGCACTGGTAAAGAAGCTAAAGGCTAAAATCTCCTGTGAAGATAGCCAAGTCGCTCAGAAGGGTCAGGCTATTGCGTTGCTGGAGGCGTAATTAGCTACTGCCCGGACTGAGGTAGAAGCAGCAAATGCGTATGCGGAGAAACTTGCAGGAGAGAAAATGTCGCTGCTATCCCAAATAAACCAGGAGCGTGTTGAGGCAGTGCAGTATAAGGCGTCTTGTAGGTGGGCTCTCAAGTAACTTGAGCAGGGTAAAAAAGAGTTGGTTGCGCAGTTAGAAGATCTTGGCGCTACTGTGGGAAGTGCATTGGAAGTACAAGAGGCCAAATTGGACAAACTCAGCATTGAGTACGACGAGGAGTTGTATCCCCAGCTCATGTCGACTATAGCTGAGCGCAGGTGGCTCATAGGCCATGGTCTTCGTCTGGCTGCACTCAGTACCCTGGAGTCGCCAGAAGTGGTTAATGCCTTCGGGGAGGTAGTTTAGTGCGCTCTGGAGCGTGGTAAAGCAGAAGCCGTGGAGAAGCTACATGAGGCAAAGCTTCTAAATGTGCCCGTTGACGAGGTACCGAATTATGACGCTAAGTCTTATGATCACCTGGTCGCTGCTATGAAAAGGATGAAGGACTTAGAGCTCCCCATGATTGCTGAACTGGAGCGCGATCGGGATTATCCTATAGATGTTATCATGGCGGGTTGACTTTAGCGCCATCGCGTCGAGGGTGCGTAAGCTCACCTGACTACTTTTGAAGCCCCATGACTCTCAGCTGCAAGTACCTGTCTTTACTCATCCCAGGGATATTCTGAATCCCTTTGCCTTAGAGAAAGAAGTACCTTTAAAGGGAGTGTTGGAAGCGCATGCGACCAGACTTGCTAAAAAAGAAGGTATTAAAGGTAATGCGGTTTTATGTGAGGTTGGTGCAGCTCACTTGCCAAGGTCTGACGGGGTACCAGTGAGTGTTGCTACTGTGTCTGGACAGGACTCAGATTTGTTGAAGAAGCTTGACGAGGCAAAAGATACCGCAAACCGTGTGGGTAGCTCATCTATTGAGCGTTGTCATAGTTGTTAGGTTATACTATCTAGAGCAACCATCCTTGTGTAATAAAAATATCCTTTTGCTAATTGTATGTGAGTAGTATTCCAACTTGTAATGTACATACTTTTCAGTTTGTCTTTGCGTAAAAAACGTATTCATTGCCGGAAAATCAAATGTGTATGCCAGCGCGAATAATATAGAAAATCCATAATCATGTATGGATATCATAGTATACTTGAGAAATAATTTCAAAGTACTTTATCATAGTCGTGTATGTTATGATATGCAGCGTACTGTAAATATCACATTAAGGAATCAAGTGTCTTGGTTCCTAAGTTGTTAAACGTGCACCATATGCGATGTTGCGCACCCGTCGTGGTATGCGCACAAAACTTATTCCAACATCTCGAGAACAAGATTTTTAACAAGGATACGTGATCCGGTGTTGATGGGTTTGCAACCCTCTTACTCAACAAGTTGTTTAGTAGGTTAACTTATCCTTTTACCATCGTGGGTTTATTTAGTGCATGCACGCCATGTAGGCAAAAAATAAAAAATTGTTAAGACATATAGTATATGGAAATAACAAATTGAAATGTGTCACGGAGTTAGCTAGAAACTACAACGTTTTATTAATACTTGCAAGTGTTTTTGAGAAACAAATAAGACATTATACTAAGGAAATAAAAAGTAAATACATAGATGTTTATTGGGTACTCTAGTAAAGTGCCTGAACGCTTGTACGCTGGGCCGTAGCCACTCCTATAGGTAGCACCTCTTGAGGTTGCAGATGTTCCATGTGCGCGGCAGCTCTCGACCATCCAAGCCTCGTAACTTGTACGCGCCTGTTCCTAATGCTTCAGTAACCTCGTAGGGTCCTTCCCACTTTGGTCCAAGCTTGCCCGTGTCTTCTGCGTGGCTCGCATCATTAGCGCGGTAGACGAAGTCACCAGGTCTGAATGAAACACTGCGCACTTTAGCGTCATAATATCCTTTCATCCTCGACTTTGATTTTGCCTCCCGTATAGCTACGCGTTCGCGCCTTTCTTCTAGCAGGTCTAAGTCGACACGTCTCTCATCATCATTGGTTGCCACATTGATTTCAGTAGTGCGAATAGTTGGCATGCCGATCTCGGCTGGTATGACGGCTTCTGTCCCGTAGACTAGAGAGAAAGGAGTGTCTCCTGTGCTGGTTTTTATTGAGGTGCGATGCGCCCATAAGACATGTGACAGCTCTTCCACCCACCCTCCTTTGTGCTTGTCTAGGCGTGCCTTAATTCCTTCACCTAAGCTTCGATTTGCACGTTCTACTAAGCCATTGGTTTGTGGGTGTTTAATTGACGCGAAGTGCTGTGTGATGTTCAACTTCTCGCACCAGTCTTTGAAAGGGTTGTCGCAGAATTGCTTCCCGTTGTAAGAGATGATTTCCCCAGGTAGTCCGGCGGCATACAATACTTTCCTGCACGAAGCGCTTTACCGTTGCCGTGATTGTCACTAACGCTTTTGCTTCGATCCATTTAGTGAAGTAGTCTATAGCGACTATGAGGAATTTTAACCCCCTGCGCGACCGGGAAAGGTCCCGCAATGTCGATACCCCACTTGTAGAATGGCCATGGGATGTAATTGGCGTTAGCTCGTCTTTGTGGTTGGGCGGACGGGTCATGAACTTGGCAATCATTGCACTTCCTTATTAAGTCCCGCGCATCGCGGTGCATGGTTGGCCAAGAGTATCCTCGATCTCATGGCGCGTGCCACAACGGACCGTGGTCCCGAGTGCATGTTGCATGAACCTTCATGGATTTCTCGCAACACGTAATTTGCTTGTAGGGGCCAACACAATGAGCCACGGTTGGAGGAAGGAGCGCTCGGTACAATATGTTGTCTCAAGTTCAATCTCGCGGTCAGGCGCCGTATCCCGAGCTTCCTTCGCTTTGGGGTAACGCCTTTGCTTAGAACTCCGCTATCGGTGTCATCCATGTAGGCCCCTCCTCTATTACTATGGAGACTTCCATCTCGATATTGATTTGTTTTCGGTGTTTCCACCAAGACTTGCTTTGATAGGTGTGCGAAGCTTGTCGAGGCGATCTTGCTTAGTGCATCCGCCTTGTGATTTTCCCTCAGGAACTTGCTTGATGGTGAATCACAAAGCCTTTGATCGTCTTGGTTTTGTCGAGATACCGAATCATATTTTCTTCTTTAGCCACATATTCGCCTAACACGTGGTTGGCCACTAGTCGGGAGTCCACATTTGTTTCTAGGTTACGTACACCCATCCGAGCCGCAATGCGTAGTCCAATGATTAGAGCTTCATATTCGCCTCATTGTTTGTCGTCAGAATTCAAACGCAGCGCGTAGGAATTCCATTCCTCCGGGTTTGTGAGAATGAGGCCTGCTCGAACCATCCATGCACGAGGATCCATCGTGAACAAGATCCATGGATCATGCGCCCCGTCCTACTTGGTGCGGGTACCTCATCGGTGTCGGCTTTTCGATGATGAAGTCTCGCCGAATCATCCTTTGATTGCGTACGTGGTCTCGTAAGATATGTTGTGCTCACCTAGCAATACACTCCACTTCGCATCGCCTGATGCGCCGTGTTTGGAGATGATCTGCTTGATTGGTTGGTCTGTGATTATCGCTATCGATGCGCTGAAGTACTGCGTAGCCGCTTAGCCGAAACACCAACGCCGTAACTAATTTTTCCATGGCGCTATAGTTCATCTCCGCTTCTTGAGCGCCTTGCTTACAAAGTAGATAGGGTTTGTATCAATCCCTATCATTAGTAGCACCGCTACCGATCGCTCCATCGATTGCGGATAGATACATAATTAACTCTTACCTCGGTCGGGTGCGACAAGTGTGGGAGCGTTGCTGTGTTGTTTAAGTTGTGTGAAGGCTTCTTCGCTTCGTAGTCCACCGAAAATCTCCTTTTGATACACTTCTTGAGTGTTTTGAAGAGAGGTAGAGACTTATCTGCGGACTTAGACAGAACCCGTTAAGACCGCTAGCTTTCCATTGAGAGATTGGACCTCCTTCAACGCGCGGTGAAGGAAGTTCGATGACGACTTTGTCTTTTCTCGACACGGTTTTATACCGTCAGCTCTATTAGGTATCCGAGGAACATGCCTTGATGGCTCAAGGTGCATTTTTGGGATTTAGCTTCATATTGATCTCTCGTAGAGTTTTGAACGCTTCCTCAATATCGCGCATTAACTCATCTTCGTGATGGCTCTTACGACTGGTCATCAACATAGACCTCCGTGTTGCGGCCCACCTGCTTTTCGAAGCATTATCTACTAGTCGCTAGTAGGTGGCGCCGCATTCTTCAAGCCAAAGGGCATTTTGTGTAACAAAGAAACGCCTTGGCTTGTGTGAAAGGCGCTTTTTCCTCATCCTCCTTAGCCATTTGATTTGATGATATCCTTTGTACGCATCGAGGAAACACTTCAATGGATATCCGCATAGACTCTATTTTCCGTCTATCTCGTAATGGGTAGCGATCTTGTGAACATGCTTTGTTAAGATCGGTGAAGTCCACGCATTCGCCGCCTACCGTCACTCTTTTGACCATTCGGGTTAGAAAGCCGATCGCGGTAGTAGACTTCACGCATAATTCCCGCATCCACCGGTTTGTATCGCTGAATCGCTGCGCTCGCCTGGGCTTGGCCGCTTCTTCAAGCGACATTGGTAAACCTTGCCGGATTCTCGCTTTATGCTCGTGATCGAGCGTGGTACCCCACCATGTGTTTTGGCTCCCATGCAAAAATATACAAGTTCTTTGTAAGAGTGCACACACAACTTTGCCGTTGTCCGACGGTGACCCTCCAATGGATACTTCTGTTCGGTATTCGGGTGAATCGCAACCTTGATTTGGAACTTTGGTTGTGCGCTGCTCGGGATCGGTGCCATTTCGCATGTAATCGTGTTACATTCTCTATGCGGCAGTGGCATTGTAAAGAGTAACAATGCCCCTTCCACCGGGAATTTAAGCATCCCGTGCGCCGTTGATGGCATCACGATAGTCGATATCCTGTGTCTCCGATAATGCCGTTGTATGGTGAGGAGATTTGATCACCATAAATTCCATCCAGCCTTCGGAGTGTGTTTCGCTTTTGATGCCGAGTGGTAATCGATTTGCCCCATAGGCCATATCTTTTCACCCGTAAAACCACCAACGCCATTCGACCGGGCTTAACGGATCGCGTATTTCGGTCGCATCGCTTGAAGCGGCTCATACATGATGTCCGCCGATGCTCCACCATCAACATACATGCGATGGATGTCGTGACCCCGCACTAATCTCAATGGTGAGTGGCTCAACCACTGCGTTGTCCATGATTAAGGCGGGAAAGAGATTTCGCCTCGAAAACTCCCGTCGACCTTCGTCTAGTGACCACCGCCATGATTGTATCATGTAGATGGTGTCGGCCTTTTCCTTGGGTGTCTCCTTCTTGTTTCCACTCTTCACTCTATCTTTTCCTTCCTTGATATTTTTGACCAAATGGTCCAATCTGCCTTCTTTAACCATTTTGTCAATGAGCTGGCGCAATTGGACACATTCGTTAGTGGTATGGCCCTTCTGTGCGTGATAATCACAGTATCCGCTCCCCACTCGCCGATCCTCCGGGGTTCGCATTTGTGGCGGTCTTGGAAAGTTTGCACCCTCTATTGCGAGTATTTCCTTCGGCGTTTTTGTCAGCGGGGTGTATTTGTCATTGTCGCGCCCACTACCTTGGTTGCGATAGTTCCTGTTACGGTTACTATTCCGGTCCGTGGGTTGTCTCCCAGGTTGTTCCTGTGACCGGTAGTTTGAATAGCTTCTCTTGCTGTCCGCCGTAGCAGCTTCTCCTTGGACGAAGGACCGTGTGCGTTTCATGGCTTCATCAAAGGATTGGGGAATCTTGTCATTCAATCTTTTGATAAGTTTTGGGTTGCTGATCCCATTCATAAACCCTGAAATTTTGAGTACTTCAGGACATGCTTTAACTTGCATACATTCGTCCTTGAAGCGCTCCATAAAAGCGCTCGTGGATTCCCCTTGGCGCTGTTTGACCCTAGCGAGTTCAATGGGGTTTTTCGCATACTTTTTTCGTTGAGTAAAATTTAGGCGGAACGCCTTTCTCAATTCTTCAAAACCATTGATGCTTCTACGTGGAAGCTTATTGAACCAGTTCCGCGCGCTTCCCACTAGTGTTGAATTAAACATGTGGCACCACACCGCTTGTGGCGCTTCTCAATAGTCATGGTGATTCGAAAATTTTAGGTGATCGCTGGTCACCGTTCGCCATAGGTTTTGACATTAGCAGTACATGCGCCTCTTCTTGTTTTCTCGAGAAATCACCGATGCGTCTAGTGAACGCATCCACCTTCTGACGACGCCACGTAAGAGACATGTCTTCCTCCTCTTGGTCACAGTATTTCCTTCTGGACTTCCAGTGTCCAGTCTCGCTATCCTCGTTGTCCGAGGAATTATCAGAGGATGGATCTTCCCTCTTTCGGCGCTTGCGCCGAATGTCCTCAGAATTTGTGCTTGAAGGACTTTTACTTGGGGAGTCTCGTCGCCCAAGTCTGTCCTGGACTCTGTGACTACCAAGTCTGGCGTGTACATTGGTGCGTCTTTCATCTTCCTCACTTTTTTCCACATGCTGTGAGTCGGATGTATCATCTTCCTCGACTCTCCTTCCGATTCTGTTGAACACTGGGGGTCGGCGACTATCCCTTTCGCTTCTCCTTCCGGCGACGCGGTGGGGATGTCTCAAACTCCGCCAAAGTCGAGCCGAGCATGCGTGCTCAGACCGATCTTTTCTTTGCTTCCTCTTGCATGAGAAGAGCTAAGGTTTCGTAGTTTTGAGAGACAAAACTACTTGGCTCTAATTCCGGTACGACCCCCTCTAGAACAGGGGTATCTGTTTCCACCAATATGCCCTTGTTCTTATCGGGTGCGTCGGGTGCTTTTGTGAAGTTAGCTTCTAGCACCGATTGGAGTGGAGTAAAAGGAGTGCGCAGTGGATCTTTAGCACTGGTGGTAGTGGTGGTTGCCTGGGTTGTCCCCGAGCGCGGTTCCACCGGAGGGAAGACCGAGTCTGGCACGATCCACGATTTTTAGCAAAGGTTGTCCCGTACGCTTAGGAGTTGATCCATTGTCGTCTTTTTCCCATGAGGTCTGCTTGCGATCGGCGACTTCCATGCTTCGTCATTCTAGTTATTGGTTCTTAGTGAATGGTCCCACGGATGGCGCCACTTGTTGATACAAAAGTTGGACGTTCCTTGAGCTCCGGCTCTCGCACCAATTGAGAATCGTTGCTTGAGACCTGCGCACTAAGAGACAGAAAACACCGTTAGGCTTACTGTGAGATTGTCTCCCACGATTATCCTCCGACATGAGAGTAAGTAATCGGTTTAGGGTTTAAGGAGAGTTAGGGTTTGTAGATCGTACCTTAAACGAGGGATGAGATTCCCTTTATATACACACGGAATCCTTGTTGGTTCCGTGTTCCCAACCTTCGGCGTATCCCGCCTAAGTCGGTTGGGAATGATAATCTCCATAATTAGGAGATATCCGATATCTATTTTATGAATAGATTTGGATTTGGGCCTTCGTGAGCCCAAACATCTAGTTGGCTTAGCCCAGTTCATACCGGGCCAAGATAATGTTGGACTTTAGTCGGGTTCGTGACCCGGATATAGACTATACGTCATCACCACGTATAGCAGCTTGATAAATGGCTTATGCAAGAAGAAACGAATCGATGAGGCCATGGATCTTTTCGAGAAATCCCAACCAAGGGTTTGATTCTCGATGTTGTTACTTACAAGAACATGTTGCAAGGTTTATTTCAATCGTGAGTCCAACAACGGCAAGGGAACTCTTCAATGAGATGCAAGCTAAGGGTCTCACCCGGATACTTTTACCTATGGTATCATGTTACATGGAATGTGCAAAACTCTCGTGTTGTGATGCATTGGCTCTTCCGCTCATTAGGAAACAATGGATATTTGAAACATGTAAGTTTCTATACAATGTTGATTGATGGTTTTAGCAAGTGTGAAAAACCTAACATGGCTATGGATCTGTTTGATGAACTCTTATTGAGCGGATTGAAACCGGGTATAAAGGCATATACTGCGATGATACATGTGTTTTCCCAAGAAGGGGTATTGTTGGTTTGTGGGAGTTCTAAAACATGACAAAGCAACTAGATGTGTGTGAGCCGATGGGGGCACACACGATAAACACGAGTATATGTGTTGAACGTAAATAATACTTGGATAATAATCATACCTGATATGCATAACTTGACCCGATCAACTGCTATGCATATCATACTCACACATCACTTTCCAACCCATACATCAATCATATTACTTTCCAACCCACACACATCAATCAAATTACTTTCCAACTAAAACACCATAAACTTCAATCATTCTAAAGTAAAAGTGACAGAAGAATAATACCTCACTATTACTTTTCCGTCGAGATCAAGGCTATATAAACACATCCCCGGATCCTCATAATGAGATGATAATTTTGGTGCTCTCGCTCTTGATCGATCGGTTCTACTAATCGATTAAGGGTTTAAGGTTTTGTTGATTTCTAAACTTGTAATGAATTCAAGTGTTTAGGTGATTGATTGAGTTGGTATTATTGTTCTTGTTTTCTCCTTGTCGACAACAACAATAACAAATAAAGGGTTTTCGACTTTTCTTTAAGTTGTGGGGTAGGTGAAAGAGGAAAATGTGTTTTATATTGTTTTGTGATTTTGGATAAAGAAAACAAACTAGTTTACTTGTATGGTTTTCTTATCCCAATATATTCAAGGGTCAAATTGTTGACTGGGTTTTAATATTACGTTCTCGACTAGCGACAATTGAACGTATACGTGAATCGGGTTTGTGTGTGATACTCTTCGAGGTATCTATTTTAGATACTCAAAGGTTTCGTAGGGTTTCTTGTTCCGTTAATAGAGTTCAATTGCCAAGCAAGGTTAGCCTTCTTTATTCCTTTTAATTATTTAATATTGTATTAAATTTTGTGTTTATTAATTACGTGTTAACATAATTGCATTAACTAGATCCTATATCCGCTGCGTACTCGTAGAGGTTACTGGTTAACTTGTTCTAAAATCACAACAATGGCATCACGAGCCAACTCGTTTTTGCGATTATGGGTTACACGTTTCTGATATTAATAAACATGTTGTAAAAGGGCTGCATGAAACCTAGTTTAGTTATTATGTTTTATTTTAATTTTGACAATTATATGCAATACTTGTCAATCTTTAATAAATAATAATTAGTCACACACAAATTAAAATTATATTGATAATTAGAATTAATTATTAATTGGAATTAATTTCTTAATTAGAATTTAATTTACATGTTAATTATAAATTACTTTGTTAATTAAAATTAAATTGTTAATTAAGAATTACATGTCAATTTAAATTACTTGCTAATTAGAATTAAAAGTTAATTTGTATTTATTAATTGTTAATTAGAATTATTGTGATAATTAGAATTACATATTAATTTAAATACATATATTGCTTAATTACTTGTTAATTGGGATTGCAATGCTTTATGTGTTTATATTAATGTTTATGCTTGTATGTTTGTGATTCCTATATGTGAATTATTACTTGCTTTGACACCTAATTGTATGCAATATGGAATAATACATATCGTAACCATAACATTAATATTGGTCTTTATTTACACGCCTAAATAACATGCTCATTGTGATCTGCTATTTGATTCGTGGAAAATTGTTTTTGTAAAATAAAGTGACCTAATATATGAAACACGTTTTCAAGAATTTAAAACCGGACGCTATGGACACTGGGATGTACGGCTCACCCACTAGAACAAACTAGAAAGGGGTTTAAAGAAGTGAGCACGCCTCACCGAAAGGATGTCTAAGGTTATGCTTCAAGCTTACACGGTCCTCTGTCTCCCTGCATTCGATTGCAGCTACCGTGAACCATGATGATCACTACAATGTCATGACCAAAAGGTTTTAAAATTAGTGTTACAAAGTTGTTTTGCATGCTTCTTTGTACACGACTTTTATCACATTTATATGTGCATACCTATTTTAATATTAAGTCTATGCCACCCAACTATGGACACGTGCACTTGGATTGACTTCTCCGGTCGACCTAAGGGCCTTTCCAACCCATGGTAGTTATTTCTCACCGGTCGACCTCGGGTTATTTTTACACGCTCATACTTGGTCGACTTATATCGAGTTAACTCGGTCAAACCTCGGACCCGAGGCATAAGATGAGAACTAAACATGCTTTTGACATTATTACTTGATACTAATGCCTTAAACGGTCTCATAAATCTAAGAGTTGCATTTTGCAATTAACGCCGCCGCTACCTCTTGTCCTATTTTTTACACACCGGTCGGACCTATGGTAATTAAGTAGGGTTGCAAGATGGATCTTAGTCTTAATTAGTAATTAATTGGGTAGTTAATTCTTTTAAGAATGTAATTATCGAAAATACTAGATTTGAACTTTTTATGTTCTGATTAATTGTGTTATTGCAATATAATTCGTAAACAAAATTTGTTTTTCTTTGAAAGACAAACTTAGTCTCTTTTCCTAGTAAGAAGAGTGAGACTTATACCTATCTTTTCTCCTTAGTGGACAAACTAAGATAGGATTACTAATTGGTAAACTCATTAATGATCTTTCATTACCCTTTTGTGGTCTAGAGTTAATTGAAAGATAGAATATTTTGTGTAACTGGAAACATTGTGTTTAGAGCTACCAAAATAAATAACATCCTGCACTTGTCACGATGTCTGAGTTTAAACCGCAAAAAGTAAAGAAATTACTAGCATATTTGCTAGGTAATCTTCTTGGACTCTTATTATTCCTAAAGTGCTAATTACCCTTGGGGCTATGTAGACGATAAAGGAGGAATTGCATGCTAAAGATTCAAGTTAATTGAATAAAAGAATGGCTAGTCCATTGTCTACAGAAGTAGAACTTCATATACTCCACTCAATACCTAAGTACATGCTACTCGTAGGCAATTGAAGAGAATTGGAAAGTATATAAAACTTCTATATGCTTTCTACTGGAAATGTAACACTTACAATGTTGACAAATCCAGTGGGACCATTTGCATTTTATAACTGAAATATCATTCATGTAATGTTGTCAATTTCAGTGGGAGCTACGGGAATTATTTCCTATTAGTCACCCATATCATTTCAAACTAGCTTTGAAATAATCCATTACTTTCCGAATATGAACAACCATTGCTTAAAGGAAAATTGCATTTTATTTTATAAGATAACACGTTGCCTTCCTCGTCAGCTCTCAAGTGTTATCTATAGAATAATAATCCACAATTCCTTATTAAAGGTTATGGTTCTAAAACTACTTATGATATCTATGACATTATCATATCATTTGAACAATCAATCACGTGTTGTTTGTTTTCATAATATGATGTTGTTCCTTTCACAAGTGGGAGAAATCTCAAAGTGTGTGCAAGGAACAACAATATTATTGGTATCTCTTTGCACACACTTTGAGATTTCTCCCACTTGTGAAAGGAACAACATCATATTATGAAAACAAACAACACGTGATTGATTGTTCAAACGATATGATAATGTCATAGATATCATAAGTAGTTTTAGAACCATAACCTTTAATAAGGAATTGTAATCTCAAAGTGTGTGCAAGGAACAACAATATTATTGGTATCTCTTGACCGCAAGGTAAAGGAAACTAATAATTCTACTAGGACTTAAACACATTAGATGTTTAATGCCCAACTACATGTAAATAAGAATTCTACTAGGACTTAAACACATGAGATGTTTATTGCCCTACTACATTCTAATAATGATTCTACTAGGACTTGAACACACTAGATGTTTGTTGACCTACTACATTCAAATGTCATAATATAGTGTAAAGATACTTCAACATTTGACTACATGTTTTAGTCAATATAATTATGGCAATATGATAATAATCATAATTCTGAAGTATAAAATTAACTTGAAATTACTATAGAACTCAATAGTTTGCGTTCATGATTACTTTTGTTAGTATAATTATGCTTACATGTTAAGATATAATTATGAAGTCCTTGAATTTGTCAATGACTTATAACATAAAGTATATATAGTAAAAGTGTTATGTCTTCTAGTTAACACATTAACATAAGGCCTTTGAATTATTCAAAGACTTATAATATATCATTGAAATGTTATGTTTTCTTGTTAACACATGAACATATAATCCTTGAACAGTTCCGTCTTCTTGTGAACACATGAACATAAGGTTCTTGTATTGTTCAATGAATATACATTATTGCATGCAATTGGTTCGTAAATACTTTATATGCAATCTGGCTCGACCCAATTGACAAATATTTGGTCCAAAGAGAATTAAGTTATCTATAGAATTCTGATTTAGTTTCACAATTCTAATAACTCATAGGATACCACTTCATTATGGTATGTCTAATGTGTTGGATTCATAACTTTATTCATATTGTTTGGTTCCTGATAGCTTTAATTGCTCTACCTCCATAACATATCAAGGTTAGAAATTGCGTGTGTCATGGATACACTCAATAAAGTTCAAACCTAGAAGGTATTCAAGACAACCTATAACTGAAAACCCTAATTCATTAAGGATTTTAGGTTTTCTACTCAAACCAATTGAATCATAAATCCTTTTGAATTTTTGATTATTCTACACCTCCTAGCTTGAAGATTGTAGTTTTGGTGTTCTTCCTAGCTTGACGAAACACAAAAATATTGCTAGAGCTTTTGGTTAAAGAGTGATACTAAATTAGATTTTTTCTATAAACCCTAATTGAGTTGTTGGAAGGAATTCCATTATGTCTTGATTTAAGTTCTGAATTTGTTAAAATCTTATGAAGCATTTTATTAACAAATCTTGAGATGAGAACTTAAAATATATTTTGTGATTCTCCATTAGGAACAATTTATTGTTGCTTAAATACTTAGTATTTAGAGAATTGTCTCTACTTACAAAAGTAAGTGGGAGTATATACATGTCTCAAAGTTTTTGAGAACAAAATACTTAACCTTCTAAAATGCACTTATTAATGTCATACTAAGGTTAAACATGAAAATGTTAACTGAAGTATAATGATTACTCTCATTCATAAATCCGCAAGGATGCCTCATCACCTGAAGTGATACTTTTAATATCAATGCTGAGGGATATTAGTTAGAAGATTATTGTAAATCAGCTAACTACTAAAATATATTATCACATCTTGAATATGATAAATGTTTTAGAACTATGAATGATAAGATTTAGTCCTTAAAAGGCAAATCGAGTTTTAAGCTTGATTGTTATTTCGCCTAACAGTTAACCTATGAGGTTGGAATGAGTTTCTTTTGAAGAAAGACTCACAAGGACAGAATTGTATGCATATTAATGTTTGGCATTTTATAAGAAGTGTTTAATCATACTTAAGCAATTGATTGTGATTAAATCTTTCTATATATAATACATGCATTAATTATATAAAGATATTTAATTGTCATACATGTGATTTGTATGTTGAATATGACAATTAAATTTTATAACTCTTTCTTTATGATTACCTTTTGCGAGGACAGTGTGTAATCAAAAGAGTTATGAATCTACATATTCTTTATGTAATATACAATTTGAACAATCCAAGTTTTGGATTGGATCATGCATCTAAGAGCTGAGAGCTTGAATTTAATTACAATATGATTCTGATTGAATTGAGATAACTCTTGAGTACATCTGACATTGAGTGGGAGCATTGTGTTTTCCTTAAAATTTACATGTTGAAGATATTATTCTATTTAAGCTAGATATTGATCTTTAAGCTTGGAATGAAAACTTCATTTGGAATTTAGGAAGTAAAACAAACAACCTTGGAATAAATGTTTATCTGGAATAAACAAATACGGAAAATAAGTCTGACACAAATGCAATATATCATTTGAGCAAGTCTTAAAATGATATATTTCACTTGGAATAATTTACATGAATGGAAACCTTGTGTTTTTTTAAAACTAAGGATTCATCATGTATATATTATATTGTGTATCAGACTAGTTGTTGCTTTTGTATGAGAAGAAAATGAGCTGACAACAACAATATCTATTTGAGAGAATTTAGATTATTGTTTTTATAAACGTTTACGAATTATAAAGCATAATGTTGTATAAGTACAAATGATGCTAGAGGATTATTAATACTAGTTGTAGTAGGATTTCATCTTTTATGATAAATCTGCTAACTAGTTATGCTTAACATAGAGCATTGTTGCATTACACATTAAAGAATGAGAATACTTTACACTTTTAGAAACTCGTAAAGATGATCACAAGATATGTTGTTGACTTTTACTACCTCATGCAAGGTAAGACAACATCTCCATACTATAATTCTTGCAATATTATGAGCATATGAGATAAGACACTCATCTTATATTTCAAATCACTCACTATATGTGATATTTGAAATAAGCATTCGGAAAGTTTACTCAGATAACTATTTAGTTTTTCTTGTAAAAGAAAGGTTGATAATGTTGGAAACATTAGGCTTCAGCTTACTAAATGAGTTTCATGCATATATGTTTTAGTATTTGGATAATTGGGATTGAAAGACCACTTTTACTTTATGATGAATAAAGATACTTGGTATTTGTTATTCATTCATATAATAATTGTTATCCTATATTTGCATGTTTAATCCTTGAATGATTTTATTGTTCTAAATATGTCCATTGTCGATTAACAATATGGGAATATTGTTATGATAAGGCAAATGTAAGTGTTGGTTATAATTCTAACGAGAATTCGGATTGTTCCCACCAAACTCATATGTATTCACTAGAGATGCATAATGGATTCCCCAACTTTCAAACATTTACTTTTGGATCCTTGTCATAAGTAAAATATTGAAAATGGTTTGTTATCTTCATCCTTAGACTTGAGATGCAAGCAAGTTCTGTTATGTGTGGATATCGTTCTTTGTAAGTATACGCAAAACGCTATATGAACAAGGTAGTTATAAAGCTATATTTGAGTGATGTGAAGCAAGATCCACAACACTTGTAGTCAATAAAGGATTTGTTACTCCACTTGATATGCGCAGAAAGATACCATGGCGCCTCTTGAATTAATAAGATAATTGTTCGCCAAACCCAAAGGGTAATGCAAGATGATACTTGATTACATTTGGTATATCTAATTAAATTCTATAACGAGATTCTAAATAGTTAAACTATATGGAATGATTTGAGATCCATAATCCATGGTTTAACGGTATCTATAACAAAGGATGATTAGAGCAAGACATTGAATGACCATGCTATTGAGAAACTTTTACGAAACTATTCTCTCAGACACATTTAGTTAAAAACGAGTGAGAGCGTTTGCTAGGCGTTTCCGTCGTTAGTTTTGTGTGTCATTCGACACACCAACTCCCAAGTGGGAGCTATTGGTTTGTGGGAGTTCTAAAACACGACAAAGCAACTAGATGTGTGTGAGCCAATGGGGGCACACACGATAAACACGAGTATATGTGTTGAACGTAAATAATACTTGGATAATAATCATACCTGATATGCATAACTTGACCCGATCAATCGCTATGCATATCATACTCACATCACTCACATTACTTTCCAACCCATACATCAATCATATTACTTTCCAACCCACACATCAATCAAATTACTTTCCAACTAAAACACCATAAACTTCAATCATTCTAAAGTAAAAGTGACAACAAGAATAATACCTCACTATTACTTTTCCGTCGAGATCAAGGCTATATAAACACATCCCGGATCCTCATAATGAGACAGATAATTTTGGTGCTCTCGCTTTCTTGATCGATCGGTTCTACTAATCGATTAAGGGTTTAAGGTTTGGTTGATTTCTAAACTTGTAATGAATTCAAGTGTTTAGGTGATTGATTGAGTTGGTATTATTGTTCTTGTTTTCTCCTTGTCGACAACAACAATAACAAATAAAGGGTTTTCACTTTTCTTTAAGTTGTGGGGTAGGTGAAAGAGGAAAACAGGTTTTATATTGTTTGTGATTTTGGATAAAGAAAACAAACTAGTTTACTTGTATGGTTTTCTTATCCCAATATATTCAAGGGTCAAATTGTTGACTGGGTTTTAATATTACGTTCTCGACTAGCGACAATCGAACGTATACGTGAATCGGGTTTGTGTGTGATACTCTTTGAGGTATCTATTTTAGATACTCAAAGGTTTCGTAGGATTTCTTGTTCCGTTAATAGAGTTCAATTGCCAAGCAAGGTTAGCCTTCTTTATTCCTTTTAATTATTTAATATTGTATTAAATTTTGTGTTTATTAATTACGTGTTAACATAATTGCATTAACTAGATCCTATATCCGTAGAGGTTACTGGTTAACTTGTTCTAAAATCACAACAGTTATTTGGTAAAGCCAAAGAATTGCTTAAAAGGATGGAAGATGATTGTTGTTTACCGGATGGTGTCACATACAATGTTATTGTTCAAGGGTTGTTGAAGAAAAATGATTGTCAAAAGGCAGAGATTATTCTTGAAGAAATGATTAACCGAGGCTTTATGCCTGATTATGCTACTTTTGAGATGTTACTACCCCTAATCCCAGACGTAGGACAAGATTCTCGTATACGAAATATTATCGAGAAGCTAAAAGATGTAGAGAGAAAAGGTGGTGGAATGCGAGATTTAATGTCGCGTATCATTTCATGCACTTCTTAAGGTAGATCCAAAGTTCCATGCTAGTTGCCCTGCTTCGGACAAAATGAGTAAACCTCACTATCTTTGTACCAAGAAATCTTGAAGAACCTTGTTAAGGTATGTTAGGCTTCACATCCGAACATTTGATATGAACCATCGAATTGGAAGTATAAATTTCATTCATCTTTAACAGTCCATTTCTTTGATAATGTAATTGTTAGAAGAGATATGTTTTTTTGCACGTTGTAATATACATTGGAATGAGAGTATAAAGGCATGTGAACGTTATATTCTCTATCTTTGAAGCTTTGGAGGGTAAAACCGTGTGTTCAATTAGGCGTCCATTGTGACAGGGCATGATCTAATACTTAATTTCTAAATCGGTATATTTTTGCATTTTCAAAAGGTTAAATCAGCGGGAAAACCTTGACCTCGCGCACTTTTTTAGGTGCCGATTGACCCTTCTGCCTTCCTCGAAGGACCTAACATGTGACCTTCTATTTAAGAGTTGGGATTGAACACGGGACCTGTTTCTTCAAAAGCGCTCCTCAACGGGTCTATTGGACGTTCCCGCTACCGTTTAATTTGCTTGTGTTTTAGTTTGGTGACTTTGGTCTTTTTCGATTTCAAAGCTATAAACATTGTGGTACCGGCCACTTGAATAAGTTAACAAAAAATGGAATATATCTATGTTATAGCAGTTGATTACCAACGGAAAAGAACAACTTGAATTTTATTTTTTTATTATTATTATTTTTACCTATATCACTTATCTCACAATATATTTCACAAATGCGTTCAACGAGGCTTGAACTCACAATCTCTAGGTTTGTGGGCAACTCACATACCACTAGACCAAAGGCTTTTGGTATTTTGAATGTGTTTTTCGAACGAAATATTTTGATAATGTTAAAAACTGATTTTATGTGGAGCTTGGAAAAAACTAAGTTAACAAAAAATGGAGTATATGCATGAATATAAAACCGCTTTTTTTTCCCTGTCAACTCACCGTAACACACGTTCACAGCATGTAAAGTCCTCATTTTTCAAAAGAGTAGTGACGTAGGGGTGTAATCGAGCCGAGCCAAGCCCGAGCTCAACAAGGCTTGAGTTCGGCTCGAAAGATAAAAGGTTGGCTCGAGCTTTACTCGATTGCTCGTCAAGCTTTAAGCATTCAAGTTTGAGCTCGGTTCGAGCAGGATTCGAGCAAAACTCGAGCTTAGCTTGAAACGCTCGAAATAACATATATGAAAAGCTCGAATCTATGCCAATTGGTATTTGTAGCTGTCGAACAAAATAACAGATACGCTATTTTGTGTCAAAACGAATTGCAAATTGCAGTTGCCACGAAAAAAATATAGTCTTCACACAAATCTTGTACATGATCTCGAATCACAAACTAGAAAAGAAATACTTAACCATTTGAAAACCAAATTAGAGATTTTTAAGATTAATAAAACTAACAATAAAATTTTTATAACCAAGACTAAAAAATATTTTATCTTTTATGAAGTTAGTCTTTATAATTAGCTTAATATTGAAATCAGTCCTTATTTACATACATAAAAATAAGAGTAAATTACACCGTTCGTCCTTGTGGTTTGCGTTGACCGCAGGGTTTCGTCCTTTGGCCAAAAAAGTTGCACCGTTCGTCCTAAGTGTGAAACGTTATGCGCCGTTGTCCTTCCATCCAACTGGGCCCACCAAATCCCACTAACGCCGCTTAACTAAGGTTTTAAAAGGGTATATCCGCTATTTCCTAGCAACACGCTTATGCAATTCTATGAACAAGGACGAACGGTGTAATTTACTCTAATAAAAACATCCTAACCTTACCCACATGTTTCATCGTTTTCTTTTATATGTCTTTCCCTCTCTCTCTCTTTAACCCAGTAATATTGAATTGATACTTCACAAGATTCAGTTTTTTTACTTTCTAACTACAAAACCAAACACCCATCTACAAAACCAAACACCTCGTTAAACTTTTCATCATACTTCACAAGAGAGAGGTGAGTGATACGATGCATTTATTAAATCCCATCTACAAAACCAAACACCTCGTTAAAGATACGATCACCACACGACTATGTTTACAAAATTATTACACTACCCAATTAATTGTAAAATAAAACGTTTTTGTTACAGTTTTTTATAAATAATTTAATTCGGAACTATTATAAAAGTAGAAGAAAATATCATTCCCATGATATACGTTTCTGTGACAACTCATTCCCATTCCTCAAAGATATGAGCTTTTTTTTCCTCTGTAATTGCGTAGGAGCATTTTCAATGTATTTAAGTTATTTCAAAAGCTTTGATAAGTTATTTCCTCTGAAAAATCTTTTTGTTTTGAAATCAATGAAAACCAAATGACTATATTCAGTTATCAAGAAAGTAACCAAATGACTGAAAAATCTTTTTGCTGCTATGGTGATGCTCGAACCAAGAACAAATAACAAAACCCTTGAAATAACAACACAACTCGAAACCATTTAGCCCAGATCCGAACGCGTGAGGGCCCTCACCGCGTGTGGTGCGTAGAAAGAACCACAAGGCTCGATCTATCATCCAATAGGGGCGGGTAATATGGCGGTGGTCGGCGGTGGCGCGTGGTGATGATAATGAAAGGCCAAACGGTTAGAAACTCTAGGAATGACGAGGATAGATCGATCATTTGATTCGGGCGACGGTGGTGGCGGACGGCGATGGTGGTGGCGGAAAAAGGGTGTCGCGAGGTGGATTAGAAGGGGGAGATTTTATTTTGTGTGTTTTGTTTAAATGTGAAAATGAATTTTAATAAATGCAATGTACTTGGGAAATGACGGATATGCCTCATGGGTTAAGTGAGTTAATCGACGTTAGTGGGAATTGGTGGCCCAGTTGGATGGAGGACGAACGGTGCATAACGCTTCACACTTAGGACTGGACGTGCAACTTTTTGATCAAAGGACGAAACCGTGCGGTCAACGCAAACCACAAAGACGAACGGTGTATTTTACTCTAAAAATAATACTCCCTCCGTCTCATATTTATTGTCCATATTTCCTTTTATGGATGTCTCAAATTAATTGTTCACTTTCCATTTTTAGTAAAAAAAAAGAGAATATAATGAGAGAATATTTCATTTGAGTGGTTGAGAGTTATAATGGTCCCACTTTTATTAATATTTGTGCTTCTTGTCTCCTGACAATTATTTTGAGACGGAGGGAGTATGAAAATATATAAGTCAATTACTAAAATGAACTTTTTTCTTATCCCATTTACCAAAAAAAACTCTTTTTGAGGCTTTTACCAAAATGAACTAATTGGGTTTGCAAAGGAATCTGTCATAATTTGGAAGTTTGCTAAAAAATATGTATTTGTGTTGACAATTTTGTCAAAGACTATTTGGCTATTGGTGAAAGAAAGACATAGCCTATATTTTTTAATGTATTAAAATGTGAGTGATATAAAGTAGGTGCTATTTTATATGTTAAAATGAGTAGCATCTGCTTTTTAGTACAATAACATGCATCGCCCAGCAACTCGTTTGCATACTTTTTCCAGTGAGCATCGCCCAGAAAACCGCCCATTATATCGCCCAGCAAAGTAAATTAGATTATTCGCTCCGCAAATCGCCCGCCATATCGCCTAGCAAAATAAATTAGATTATTCGCCCAACAAATCGCCAAGAGAGTCGCCTACACTTTTCAGTCGCCTAAAAAATCGCCTACATTTTTCAAACACACGTGTACGATTGAAATGGGTTTTCAGACTTGAATCTAATGGATGATATGTAAAGGTTCATTTTGGTAAAATAGATGAGCGAAGATCACTTTCGTAAAGTATGTATATAAATAGTTCATTTTAAAAAATTCCTCAAATATATCTATACTAAAGCTTGAAAAGCTCGGATAACAGCTCGAGCTGAGCTATCAAATACTCGAGCTCGACTCATTATATGTTTCAAGCCAAAAGATCGGCTCGATCGAGTCGAGCTTGAACTCAAGCTCGAGTTGCTTGATAAAAGCTTGGCTCGTTCACACCCCTAGCGTGACGTGACCGGTTATAGGTTGTTTGCACCTAACAATAAAACTTAAAATCTCTTACATTTTAGTACGATAGGTGTTTTTTTTTTTTTTTTTTTTTTAGCAATTACGGAGTAGTATGATAGTTACAAGGCCTATTTTTGTCATTTTCATTTTGTTGGCAAGTATATTTAAAATAAACTTTATATATATTAGTATATTACCGGACATTCATCCTTAATCACCTTTGAAATTTAAAGTTTGAAACAATTTTCTCTTCAAGAAGCTATGCGGGTTCCTTTTCCTAACATTTTAAAATGATGGGCACAAGACTTCACTTTCGTTATTATTGAATTTAACAAGCTCATTATGCGGATAGCTTTCTCTAGAGCTCCTAAAGTCACCAAACTCGATGATGCCCTCAAACTGTTTGATGAAATGCTTCACAGAAAACCTCCACCTTCTATCATTGAATTTAACAAGCTCATTATGAATATTGTTAAGATGAAGCATTATTCAACCGCCCTGTCACTTTTTAAACAAATCAATACTATGGGTATTTCTGGTGATGTCTATACAATCAACATATCTATTAACTGCTATACTCGCCTTAATCAAGTCAATCATGGCTTTGCTTTATTAGCCACCATCTTCAAGCTAGGCCATCCTCCTGATTTGGCCACCTATGCCACTCTCATAAACGGTCTAGTTCTTGCTGATCGGGTTTTCGAAGCTGTTGAACTATTTAAGAAACTGCGTAGACATAAGCTATGTGAGCCTGATCAGGTTATGTACGGAACTGTTATAAACGGGCTATGTAAAGTAGGTTACACTAGCAAGGCTCTTGAATTGCTGAGCTTTATCGAATCAGGATCGTGTAAACCTGGTGTTGAACAATACAATGCAATAATTGATGGCCTCTGCAAAGATGGAATGGTTGATGATGCATTACGACTCTTAACCAAGATGATTGAAAAAGGCGTCCACGCAAATGTTATTACATACAACTCCTTGATTAATGGACTTTGTAAGTTTGGCCGAGAGAGTGAGGCTGCAAGAATGTTGATAGAGATGGAGGAAAAAGGAACCCCTCCAGATTTACATACATATACAATCTTGGTGGATGCATTTTGCAAGCAAGGATCAGTAAAAGATGCAGAGCTTGCTGTTCAAGCAATGGTACGAAGAGGTCTACATCCAGATGTAGTCACTTATAGTGCACTAATTGATGGATATTGTTTACGTGGTGAATTAGATAAGGCAAAGAAAGTTGTTAATCGCATGGTGGAGAAGGAGCTTAGGCCAAACATCTTCACCTATAACAGCTTGATAAATGGATACTGCAAGAAGAAGAAAATTGATGAGGCCATCAATCTGTTTCGAGAAATTCGGAGCAAGGGTTTGATTCCTAATGGTGTTACCTACAATAGCATGTTGCAAGGTTTGTTTGAATCGAGGAATCCCGCAGCTGCTTGCAAACTCTTCAAAGAGATGCAAGCCAATGGCGTGACTCAAGATATAGTTACTTACCGTATCTTGCTCCATGGAATGTGTAAAAACTCACAGCTTTCTGATGCATTGGTTCTCTTCCGAAAGCTAGAAAACAATGAATTGAAGAAAGATGTCGCTTTGTATAATATAATGATTGATGGTTGTAGCAAATGTGGGAAACCTAACTTGGCATTGGATCTGTTTGATGAACTTGTAAATAAAGGGTTGAAACCCAATGTGAAGACATATACTGTGATGGTGAGTGTCCATTGCCAACAAGGATTATTTGGTAAAGCTAAAGATTTGCTTACAAAGATGGAGGAAAATGGTTGTTTGGCGGATAGCATCATTTACAATCAATAGATAGTTTTAAAAAACGTTTTAAAAAACCAGTTTTAACCGGTTTCAAAAACCGGCTTCCACAATCGGTACGGTTTAAGCCGGTTTCAAACTGGTCGACTTTTGAAATATGCAAACCGGTTTCAATCTGGCGCTTAGGTTTTTGAGACACCGGTTTTTAGAGAAACCGTTTTTCTGTATTTTAGTCGGATCATATCGGTTTTCGGTTTTTTTTTTTTTACACATATACCTATAACTATATAATTAATAGTGACTTGAAGAACTTTTGACCTCTTTAAAATACGGTCTTGGATGGGTTGATGTAATTTCAGTCCAAAGTACAAACACGGCTACTTTTGATCACTTTAAATATCTTGGTGTCGTGGGGAGCCAATATCTAAAAATGCTGTGTCAAAGACTTCCCATTCGTTATTGTAATAATAAAGCCAATTCCTTTCTTCTGTTTCCGCATTATTCACCCACTGATTATTCTTCTTCTAATTCGATCCACCCTTTTAATCTTAGATTTTTCTCCGTCAAACATATGTCTGATAATAATGTTCCCAAGTTAGAAGATGCCCTCACAGTGTTCGATGAAATGCTTCACAGAAAACCTCCACCTTCCATCATTGAATTTAACAAGCTCATTAATAATATTGTAAAGATGAAACATTATACAACTGCTCTTTCCCTTTTTAACCAACTGAATTTAATAGGTATTCCTCGTGATATCTATACAATTAGCACCTCTATTAACTGCTATTGTCGCCTTAATCAACTCAATTATGGTTTTGCCTTATTAGCCACCATCTTCAAGTTGGGTCATCCTCCCAATGTGGCCACCTATAACACTCTCATTAATGGCCTTGTTCTTGCTGATCGGGTTTTTGAAGCCGTTGAGTTATTCAAGAAGTTGCGTAGAGATAAAGTATGCCAGCCTGATCAATATATGTACGGAGTCATCATTAATGGGCTTTGTAAAGTAGGTTATACTAGCAAGGCCCTTGAGTTGCTCAGGTTTATGGAAAAGGGATCATGTAAGCCTTGTGTACAACACTACTCTACAATCATTGACAGCCTCTGCAAAGACAGAATGGTTGATGATGCACTACGGCTCTTCAATGAAATGACTGCAAAAGGCGTCCATGCTAATGTTATCACTTATACCTCTTTGATTCATGGTCTATGTAACTTTGGTAGAGAGAGTGAGGCAGCAAAAATGTTGATAGAGATGGAGGAGAAAGGTATCCCTCCCAATACACATACCTATAATATATTGGTTAATGCTTTTTGCAAGCACGGATCAGTAAAAGATGCAGAGCTTACTATTCAAGCAATGGAACGTAGAGGTCTACATCCAAATGTAGTCACTTATAGTGCACTAATAGATGGATATTGTTTACGTGGTGAATTAGATGAGGCAAAGAAAGTTGTTGATCGCATGGTGGAGAAGGAGCTTAGGCCAAACATCATCACCTATAATAGCTTTATAAATGGATACTGCAAGAATAAACAAATCGATGAGGCCATGAATATATTTCGAGAAATCTCAGACAAAGGTTTGATTCCTAATGTTTGTACTTACAACACAGTGTTGCAAGGTTTGTTTCAATTGGAGAATCCTACAGCTGCAAGAGATCTCTTCAATGAGATGCAAGCTAAGGGTGTGACTCCAGATGTATTTACTTATAGTATATTGTTAAATGGAATGTGCAAAAACTCCGAGTGTTCTGACGCATTGGCTCTCTTCCGCTCTCTGGAAAACAATGAATTGATATGCTTGTATACTATCCTGATTGATGGTTTTAGCAAATGTGGGAAGCATAACATGGCAATGGATTTGTTTGATGAACTCTTGATAAAAGGATTGAAACCACATATGAAGACATATAGCGTGGTGATACGTGTGCTTTTCCGAGAAGGGTTATTTAGTAAAGCTAAAGAATTGCTTCAGAAAATGGAAGAAAATGGTTGTTTGCCGAATAGTTTCACATACAATGTTATTGTTAGAGAGTTGTTGAAGAAAAACGAGTGTCAAGAGGCAGAAAATTTTCTTGAAGAAATGATCAACCGAGGTTTTGTGCCTGATTATGCTACTTTTTCAATGTTGCTGCCTCTCATCCCAAATGAAGGACAAGATTCTCGTTTGCGAAATATCATTCAGAAGCTAAAAGATGTAGAAAGAAAAGAGGGTGGAATACGTGATTTAAAATCTCGTATCGTTTCTTGAACTTGTTAAATTATATCAAGGTTCATTATGTATGGGAGTCTTATTCTAGTTTCTTTTATGTGTTGGTTGAACGTTAAAGTCTCCGCTCCGGACTTTAACTGTGAAATATCACACTTTTCATGTAGACCTTAGTGATATGAAATGTAAGAAGAACCTTGTTGAACATAATTTCAACACTTTTCGAATTGGTTGAATTATATAGGAGATATAGCTTAGAGCAAAAAACTATACTATACCTGCCCATATATTAAAGGGAAAAAGATTGGTTATATAATCACCCACGAGTCTGATGTCGCAAGACTCAAAATGTGTTTTCTTCAAATATCAAATTAAGCATTATTATGGAATGTATAAAGCTTCAACTTAAGTATTAGCTAGAGTTAAACCATATCCTTAAGGCATCCATTTTGGTTAATATTTATAAGACTTTAAAATTAATATTTCATGTCACATCCATATTTTATAAACTTTTTGGGTCAATAAACTTATCTCGAGTATCTTACAAATATTTTAAAGCTTTGTAATAACACATGTATTAAATATCTTGAGACTATGAAGAGGTCTAAGGTTTAAGACCTTTTGCATGTCATATAGACATGAAATGAAGATCCACTACGGTTGAAATTAACATAAATATTTTCAACAATTATAAACCTATTCTTGAACTCCCGATAGTAGATGCTCTTAAAGGCTTAAGTGTCAAAGGAATGGGATGTTGATTTGTTAGCTCAAATGGTAAAGTGAAGAAGTTGATGTGATCTAAATGTGATGTGGTTTGTGGAAGGCTTCTCTATCTTTAGAGAGGTTTAGAGTAGTGTTTGTTTAACCAATCAATAGATAGTTTAGTGAACAACATGCCCAATCCCGCTGTGGTGAGATATGGAAATGATAGTTTAGTGAGAAATAATCTATACTACTTAAAGCTTAGGTCCCTTAATTTAATGTGGAAGATGATTTGTGCACAAAGGAAAATACGGTACAAACAAGACATTGCACACCAAATAACTACAATTTTTATGTGTAAGTACATTGGTTTAATATTCATGCTTAAAGGTAAGTACATAGGGCTTGCAATTAGCGCTGCAGCAATTGAATGTAAGTTACAGAGTGCGAAGTGTTGTTGCATTGAAACCCACACGATTAATTGCAGGTATACAAACAATCATGAACTTACACCATTCCCCGAATTAATTGCATGTATACAAACAATCTCTATTTATGCTCATGCAACTATAAAAAGGCACAAAAATGAAGCATTTGGTGCTCCCATTCAATACCGACTCCTCAGTGACCGAAACAAATAAGCAGCTAGATGTTCAAGCAGTTTTGTTCTATGCTCATAGGTTGGGATCACGCAATGCTAGAGCGGTGCAGTTGCTCACGCAATGCCAGGGAAAAACGGATAAAAAAAAGACGAAAACAGAAAAAACGGACAAAAACATTTAAAAAAAAAAGTCGAAAACGGATAAAGAAATAGACAACAACGGATAAAACGGACAAAAACAGATAAAAAACAGACAAAAACGTATAAAAATTGACGAAAAACGTAAAAAATAGGGAAAACGAATAAAAAACAAACGAAAATGGATAAAAACGGACAAAAACGTAAAAAGCGAAAACTATTATTAACGGAGGGACTAACTGGCGAAAACTATTATTTGAAAAAATAGGACTAATGGTGCACAATTATTAACGGAAGGACTAACGGTGCAAACATTTAATGGAAAAACTAACTGCCCATCCAAAATAGGGACTAAATAAGTGTAAGGTTTCCAAAATAAGTATCTCTGATGTAATTAAAACGACTAAAAATAAAATTTGAGCAAATATTTATAATGATGTGGACAAGTGTGGGCATATGAATACGTAACTTACCCATAATCATGCTTAAGATTGTTACCTCTTCCATTATATATGTCACACGCAATTAGATACTGTAGTATCAAATGATATAAACGTGCACATCTATATGTATTGTTGACGAGAGCAGTTAAATGGTACCATATATTACCATTATTTCATTTAAAGAAATCAACTTTTTTGTTCAGAAAAGAGAATAATCAATTTAGAAAAAGATGATTTTTATTCTCTCACATAATTGTTATATTTTGTTTAGCTTAAAGAAGATGTGTATGCATGATTCCATTAGTAATACATAAGGGTCATTTGGTCACTTGGCCGCACCATCTTACTTACACTTCAACAATTTATACAAATATATGCAATCAACAATTAGATATCCTTAAATATTATAAGATGAATACGAACTATTTCACTGTTACAACTCAAAAACCATCTTTTCATTTGCTTGCAAATAATTAAATCAACAGGTCTTTCAATGTGAGTATTTTCAATTGCTTTTTTAAATATTATAAATAACCAACAATCACCATATTCACCACCGTCATTTTTTGAACCATTCTTCACTAGACCAGTTAGTCATCCTTAGTCCAACTAAAAAAAAAAAAAAAAATAAAAAAATAAAAAAATAACAAAGAGGTGCAGTTAACCACTACATCAGCCGGCTTATAATAAGAAACAAAACCACAACCCCACTGTCCTAATCTGTCTCCGTAAACAACCAAAACCCCTCTCACAACATTAACACCACAAACGAAAAAATATAAGAGATCTCATAAAGGCTCAACTTTGTTACCAATCTTTTAAAGAATTTTCTAGTTGAACCAGTATCATCATAGATCTAAAACAAAACATAGCATACAACATAAACCTACCCGAGACCATTTAAATGATCTTGAAGCCATAAAGAGTGAAAATCAAGAACTAAGGTGTGCGTTTCGTTATCACTGCATAAATAATGAACAAGGTTTGCGGTTCAATTTTTTTTGCAAGAATGAAACTAGCGAAAGAGTGTTTATGTGTTTCGTTTATGGGCTTATGTTGAAAGAAAGTTGTGTGAATTGTGTTTAGTTGGAGGAGGGAGGCGTGATTACGATTAGGGCAAATTAAAATAAAACAATTTAGTGTATGTGTCTATCCTAATTGTAATGGGTTAGACATTGTATATGATGGAGATTAAAATGACCAAATTACATTATATTTAGTATTTTACCCGACCTATATGTAATCAACAAATATACCCAATTATAGAGTAATTGTTATCTGTTTCATGATTCAAAAGAACATAGTTATGTCGGTGTATTAATCAAATATATATTTATTTAGAAATATTATCTTTAACTTTTGTTTGCAATTATAAAGTAGGACAATTGGACTATCATTGGTTATCCGCATTTAACTTTTGGATTCACAAATTTGTTTGATAATATTTGGTATAATGAATGGTATTTTGAACTTACCAATTTTTACGAGGTTAATTCACGGCTAGAGTTGGTATCATTTTAACAAAATGACAATGTAAAGTCAGTGATCAAGCTTTAATTATCCTATTTAATGGATGTGGGGAGCCTTGTATTGTATTTTTTGTTCTTCCGAGGCTCTCAATAATATGCTGCCTTTCAAAAGAAAATTAAGTGATCAAGCTTCAACAACCAAACAAGTTACAAATTGATAACATCAAATATATACTATATTTATGCATCATTTATCCCATATATATTACCCATTTATTATATGTTTATAACTGAATTGATACTTAATAACTCATTTTAGTGATTTTCAGCATTTATGGAGCAATATTGGAGAAGAGAAGACACAGAAAAGCACAAGATTTAGAGCTTTATTGATGATTCTATATGCAAACTGTGAAGAGCATAAGACGTATGTAAGTCTAGTCATATGTCGTACTGAAGATATGAAGAATTCACTATGTATTTGGTGAATATTGAAGGCATACGGCGTATTTATTTCTGGCAATATGCCGTATCTGAAAGCTCTACAGTCAAAGCGCAAGTGAACGTATGAAGACATACGACGTATGAAACTCAGGACATACGTCGTATTGAAGATCTTATCCCCAGTCCAAGTATATCGGAGATTTGAAGGTATACGGCGTATGCAACTCTAACCATACCGTATTTAAAAGATATGCAGAATATGCTTGGGAATATTCTTTCTTTGTCAGCACTCAAGATATCTGGAATATGGCGTATTGAGCATTTCAATACGCCGTATCTTGCCCTAATCTGCAAATATAAATATAAGCCATACCTGAGCTTGTAATGTATCACTCACTCACCACTCATCACCACAGCTGAGTTCTACCATTCCAAGGCCCCAAGATCAGTTAGAAAAGCAAGAAGAGAAGGTTCTATATTATCACGTTAGGTTTAAGCGTTCGATTACTTATTGATTCCACTATGATTTGTATTTCATTTGATTACTCGTTTTGTGCTTTTACATATGTTATGGGCTAACACCCTTGAATGTTAGCCATGTTATGAATACTTTGTTAATGTTATTTTGGTTTATTTAAGATTTCTTGTTCCGTATTGCTTAGTTTATGTGTTTGTCTATTGTATACGCTCGTTTATATGATTGTGTGATTTAAGTATAATATTGTATGGACCAAGTGGGTATTAGATATATATTGCATGAGCACTTAAGTTAGCATCACTCTTCTTGCATGGACTAAAGTGGGGAGGAGTAGGTATCGCATGGATCAAGTGGGTACCTTGACAAATCACATAGATTAGATGATACCTCTTAATGCATGCTTGTAGTTGAATAGGTGCATGGACCAAATCACATAGGAGATTACACGTGTAGTGGCTAGATGCATGGACCAAGTGGTCTAGCCTAGGTTACATAAGGGTACGGAGGGTATTGTCTAGACCAAGAAGATATTCTCTATACATCTTGATGTCACTGATACGTTACATGTAAATCATTGCACTAATAAATGGAATAACTATAACATTGTAGGATTAATATGACTAACACTTACCTCTCTATCTTGATTTCCACATAAATATAATTGGTTTATTTTATTGTTTTATTAGTTTAATTAATCAATCAATCAAAACCTGTGATAAACTTGTAAAATACATTAGATTATGCCCTAGGTGTACTATTCCCGAGATCGAACTCGTACTTACCCCACTAGCTACATCCGACCGGGTACACTGTCCGTGAAAGTGTGTGTCTATTAGATAGAGTCCGGCTAAATATAAATTTTAAACTTGAATCCTAAAAGAGCACTTAACGACACGCTCATTACAAATGCATCTCAAACTTCATAGAGACCGTATATGAATGTAGATGTTGCAATTCATAGTAGTTTGATTGTTAATTAATAGTTAGTCTTAGAGTAACTGTAGTTTTAAATAGTTTGGCTTTGACTTGTTTTGTATAAATACTCACTTTGTACTCATTTATCATTTTAAGTGAAATACAACAATTTTTCTCGCCATAATAATCTTCTTTCAAATTCTCAATACACTTGGGTTGTGATTTTGATCCGGAAAGTTATTTAAGAAGGTATTATACTCGAATGATTGGAATTGTTTTTCTTTAACCTTAACTATAATCTAAAATTGGAATGTAATAGCTCAAGTCCATAGTGGCATTAGTATTTTATGTCCATAGTGGTATATGTAGTTAGAAAGTGACTCGTTATGATATGTGTTTGACCAAAGAAGTGATATTTTGTGTGACATTAAGCATAAATAAGAAAGTTCTTTGTTGTATATATCTTTGAAAGTTTAAATTTTATTCTAAAATTGGAATGCAATAGCTTAACGGATACTGTAACATGCGAATTCATGTGATTGCGCTAACCATCCGAAAAGGGAGTGTTTTACCCGGGTTTATGCATGTATAACGGTCGACTCAAAACCTATGCATTAGACTATGTTTATCGTCAACCCATTTAAAGAATAAACATACAAAATGATAATTTTTTAATCTTCTCATCCAATCGTTCCTTTCAATCTAAATCATATGGCAACCTAAGAGCAAACGGTATCGTAACCATTAACACGTTATTCGACTTGATTCTTGCCCAATGGCGTGCCATCTCCATACCAGCCCAGGCGCCAATCGTGAGCCATTCGTCTTTGAGCCAGTGAAATAGCTTACGCCAACTGTTTATTTGTAATGTTTTTTTGTTTAGGACCACCTTGGGCTTAAGTTGAAAGAAGAAAGGGAAAAAAAAGAAAAAAAAAGGTAAAAGAGAAAGAAAATGAAATCGGAATAGCAGGTGGATGGCATGTTACTACCGGAATAAATGAGAAAGATGAAGTGAGTAGGTGTGCATTTTTATTCTTGATATTGCAAAAGTAGTACTTTTATTATTGAAAATAGCAATCTAGGTTTTTGGTGCCACTTATTTTATTTACATTTAGTTTTAATAAAAATGTGTTTGTTTATTTATTGTAATTTTATTTTATGTTTTATAATTTTATTTTATGTTTAATAAAATGTGTTAGCTTTTATATAAAATAAAAAATAAAAAAAGTGAGACCCAATAATATGTTAGTGGTGTGTTATGAAAGATGAGTGTTTGAGTTATTGGTGTATTATTGGAAGGTGTATGATGCGGCGCTGAGCTCTAAAAGCCCAATCTACAATATGTTACATGTCAATGTTTTAATGGCTATTTCTTTTTTTCCTTTTAATACTTATTGTTTTATACAAGAATAGATTGATTGATTGTGTTGTTTGGTTTGATTTGTTGATAAATAGTAAAAAATATATATAAATAAATTGATTGTATATATCGACTGTGTAAAGAAAAAATAATATTTTAATAAGAGACTGAGTCGTAATAAATATATATGGTCTTGAAAAAAGTTAAACAAATACCTGAAACGCTAGTACTGACATTTATTCTCAAAATGATCTGCTCAAGACATCCCCTTCATTTTCGTAATAATAAAGCCAATTCCTTTCTTCTGTTTCCGCATTGTTCACCCACTGATTATTCTTCTTCTAATTCGATCTACCCTTTTAATCATAGATTTTTCTCCTTTAAACATACTTCTATAAATAATGTTCCCAAGCTAGAAGATGCCCTCAAACTGTTTGATGAAATGCTTCACAGAAAACGTCCACCTTCTATCATTGAATTTAACAAGCTCATTAATAATATTGTTAAGATGAAACACTATTCCACTGCTCTTTCACTTCTTAAGCAGATTAATTTGATTGGCACTCCTGGTAATATTTATACAATGAACATCTCTATCAACTGCTATTCCCGCCTTAAGCAAGTCAATTATAGTTTTGCCTTATTAGCCACCATCTTCAAGCTAGGCCATCCTCCTGATTTGGCCACCTATAACACTCTCATTCATGGCCTTGTTCTTGCTGATCGGGTTTTTGAAGCTGTTGAATTGTTTAAGAAACTCATTAGAAAGAAAATTTGTGAGCCTGATCAATATATGTATGGAATCATCATTAATGGGCTTTGTAAAGTAGGTTATACTAGCAAGGCCCTTGAGTTGCTCAGGTTTATGGAAAATGGACCATGTAAACCGTGGGTGGATCAGTACAACACAGTTATCGATAGCCTCTGCAAAGACAGAATGGTCGATGATGCACTACGGCTCTTCAATGAGATGACTGAAAAAGGAGTCAATGCTAATGTCATCACTTATACCTCTTTGATTCATGGTCTATGTAACTTTGGTAGAGAGAGTGAGGCAGCAAAAATGTTGATAAAGATGGAGGATAAAGGTATCCCTCCAGATTTGCATACCTACACGACCTTGGTGAATGCCTTTTGCAAGCAAGGATCTGTAAAAGATGGAGAGCTTGCTGTTCAAGCAATGGAACGTAGAGGTCTACATCCGAATGTATTTACTTATAGTGCACTAGTTGACGGGTATTGTTTGTGTGGTGAAATAGATGAAGCAAAGAAAGTTGTTGATCGCATGTCTGAGAAGGGGCTTATGCCCGACATAATCACCTATAGCAGCTTGATAAATGGATATTGCAAAAAGAGGAGAATCAAGGAGGCCATGAAACTATTTCGAGAAATCTCGAACAAGGGTTTGTCTCCTAATGTTTTTACTTACAGCAGTATGATGCAAGGTTTGTTTGAAACGAAGAATCCCGTAGCCGCTACACAACTTTTCAATGAGATGCTAGCCATGGGTTTGAATCCAGATATACTTACTTATGGTATATTATTAAACGGAATGTGCAAAAACTCCGAGTGTTCTGACGCATTGGCTCTCTTCCGTTCTCTGGAAAACAATGAATCGATGAAAGATATAAGCTTGTATAATATCCTGATTGATGGTTTTAGTAAATGTGGGAAGCTAAATATGGCAACGGAGCTGTTTGATGAATTCTTATTGAAAGGATTGAAACCGGATGCTAGGATGTACACGGTGATGATACAGGTGTATTGTCAAAACGGGTCATTTAATAAAGCTATGGAATTGCTTAAAAAGATGGAAGAGAATGGTTGCTTGCCAACTAGCGTCACATACAACGTTATTGTTCAAGAGTTCTTGAAAAAGAACGAGTGTCAAGAGGCAGAGATTCTTCTGGAAGAAATGATCGGCCGAGGCTTCATGCCAGATTATGCTACCTTTTCAATGTTGCTACCCCTAATCCCAAACGTAGGACAAGATTCCCGTTTTCGGAATATCATTCAGAAGCTAAAAGATGTAGAAAGAAAAGAGGGTGGAATACGTGATTTAAAATCTCTTATCGTTTCTTGAAGTTATGTTGTTAAATTATATCAAGGTTCATTATGTATGGGAGTCTTATTCTAGTTTCGTTTATGTGTTGGTTGAACATTAATCTGCTCCGGACTTTAAATTGTGAAAATATCACACTTTTCATGTAGACCTTGGTGACATGTATTGTACAAAAACATAAATTCAACACTTTTCGAATTGATAGCCTAGAGCAAAAAAGTATACTAATCACCCACGCGTCTGATGTCTCAAGACTCGAAATATGTTTTGCTTCAAGTATCAAATTAAGTAGAGTAAAGTCCTTGTGGTCTGCGTTAACCGACGAGTTTCGTCTTTTGACCGAAAAAAATGCACCATCCATCCCTAAATGCGAAACGTCATGTATCGTTGGTCCTTCCCTCTCGGACTCTCACTAACACTCGTTAAGTCTACACAAACAAAGGTATTTTGGTCCTTTTACTATTTCTCCCTCTACTTCATCTTCTCCCATTATCCTCACCAACACCACCTCCACATTCATACTAATTTTCCGACCACTTATCATCAAATTAAACAACAAAATATTTTCATCAAAACAAATTTCTCAATAAATATTTTCATTAAAACAAGACATCATCAAACAAAATATTTTCATCACCATCTTCCTAACTTCTTTTATTCTCCAAACCATCACTGATAAAAGCAAAGGAACTTAATATTTTCACCAAACTTAACACATAACTAAATAAAAGGAGACTTAGGGTGTGTTAGTTTTTCTAAAAAAGTCTTACTAGCCTTTTACTCTTACCAGAAGAGGAGGACAAACGCTTTGCTTGTTTGTTTTTTTTTTGAGTAAAACCCGCTAGACATATAACATCTTACCCAAAGAAGAGGTGGGGACTTGTCTTATCGCCTCTTACTGCTTTGTAAACTTTATATAATATATTTGATTATTATTAACTATGTTATATTTATAATAAAAAGTCTTGTTTCATATTCACATAAGTTACTTATTATCGCATTGCGTTGGTTTAATAAAGAAATTGCAAAAACGAGCACTTAAAATCATTCGGACAATTATACAAAAATAAACAACATTATTTCGTTCAGATTTAGACTTTCTAGCCACCTCTTACCAGTAAGATGTGGTAGTCAGATTCAGACCCAAAACATCTTAATGAAACAAACACACCTTTAATACATCAAACTATTTTTTATTAGGTGATGAAAATGTTAAGTTCCTTCTTGGTACCGTTTCAATATTTTGCAATAGATATCGGGCCAAGTCAATGTATATCATATCCTTTTTACCCAAAATCATGGTTTAATTCCCAACATCATCATCACAATCACCTTTCACTTTTTTTTAGCCAAATTAATACACACCCTAATCATCGGTATAATCACCTTACATCTCTTTTATACCTTATGACACACTAACAACCACCACAGATCCGATCAAACCACCGATCCATCAACCATCGCTACAAATCCGATCAAACTACCAACCACCACCACTGTCTGCTGTCGTCAAACCACCAGCCAACAAGAACCACCCACCACCAGTGCCTCTGTTGCCGTCAACACCCACAAGAACCACCCACTTCATCTTTCCCAAATAAACACAAACCCTTAAATCAATTTCATATTTCAATAACAAATAAACACTTACCTAAAACTTTTAAGATTTTTTTTTCATCACATTGATTCATGATCATCAATTGGATGAGTTAACGATGTAATTTGGCTTAATAAGTGCTCATGAACAAGTAATAGTATTGTTACTATTTTTTGTACTTTGACTTTTGTGGTCCGATGGGGTAATTATAAAGTTGAGATTGTGTTATTGATGTTGTGTGAGATTGGTAGTGAGTGGTTGCTTTAACATAATGTATTTGACTTTGAGTATTTTTAGCATATTGTCAATTTTTCATAGATTTTTGTTGGTTTGGTGTATTTGTTATTAAAATGGATTTTGTTCAAGATGAATATGTGTGATCGTTAATGATTATAGCTTTTGGTGAATTTCTTGTATGGTGCTTTTAGAAATAAGATGATGGTGGTAGGTAGTGATAAAGATGAATGGAAGATTTGGTGGTGGGTGGTGATAGTTGGAAAGAAAGAAAAATAAATGAAGAAGATAAGGAAGTTAAAAATGATGGGGAAAAGACTAAAATACCCTCATATGGATTGACTTAACTAGCGTTATTTACAGTCGTTAAAATGAATGACTAACGATACATAACGTTTCTCATTTAGAGATGGGTGGTGCATTTTTTCGGTTAAAGGACGAAACTCGTCGGTCAACGCAAACCACAAAGACGAACGATGTAGTTTACTCAATTAAGTATTATTATGGAATGTATAAAGCTTCAACTTAAGTATTAGCTAGAGTTAAACAATGTCCTTAAGGCATCCACTTTCGTTAATATTTGTAAGGCTTTAAAAATTAAATATTTCATGCCACATCCATATTTTATAAGGGAGATGATTTGTACACATTTGATTTTGATTTGCACACTTAAAAATGTACAATTAGTTAAAGCAAAATCTATAAACATTACAACTGTTTAATGCACAGCTTGGACTGTACCAATCAAAAATTGGAGTGTGCAACTCATTACCAATTTTATAAACCTTATGGGTTAATAAACTTATCTCCATTATGATACAAAAATTTTAAAGTTTTGTAGTTGTTTCACATAACATATGCATTAAATATCTTGAGACTATAAAGAGGTCCAAGGTTTAAGACCTTTTTCATACCACATAGACATGAAATAAAGATTCACTAGGTTGAAATGAACATAAACATTTTCAACAATTATAAACCTATTCTTGAACTTCCGATAGTAGATGCTCTTAAAGGCTTAAAGTGTCAATGGAATGGGATGTTTGATTTGTTAGCTCAAATGGTAAAGTGAAGAAGCTGATGTGATCTGAATGTGATTTGGTTTGTGGAAGGTTTCTTTGCTTTTAGAGCGGTTTAAAGTAGTGTTTGTTTAACCAGTCAAATGATAGTTTAGCGAACAACAACATATGGAAATGATAGTTTAGTGAGAAATAATTATATTTAATGTCGGGTATATTAATGAGACCCCAAGACCGCATTTAATACCGCCACATCGCTTATCTCTACAATCAACTTTATCATCGCCGCAGATAATAAGACAACCAACTTCACTACCAAAATACCCCACTTAAACACATATGCATCCAACCAAAATCAAAATCACACACAAACACAAAACCAAGATTGTTCGCCTGCATGACCGAGTTGTGCATTTTTTTATGTTGAAGACGTGTGCTCATGGGCACCCTAACAGGGATGAACGCGTCATGCAATTGCCACTTGGACAAAGAACGCGTCTTCTTTGTGCAATTGGTTTTTGTCTCGAGATAATAATTTTATAGAAAATGTTCTTTTTGTTTATTTTTTTTGTTTGGACAATTATTTTAGCTTACTGAAAATATAAAAAACTACAAATTATGACATATTTGAACGTTATTTAAAACTTGTTTTTCTTGTCTTCTGGTTAGATTTTGAAACATACCAATTAACACAGTGATAGCAATCTCTGAAATGTTGTGTCTCAGAACTTCCATTCGTTATCGTAATAATTCAAGCTACCCTTTGATGAATGTAAGATTCTTCTCTGTCAAACAACAGGCTTCTAACTGTGTTCCTAAAGTTACCAAGCTCAACGCTTCCCTCCAACTGTTTGATGAAATGCTTCACAGAAAACCTCCACCTTCCATCATTGAATTTAACAAGCTCATTATAAATACTGTTAAGATGAAACATTATTCGACCGCCCTGTCACTTTTTAACCAAATGAATTTAATGGGTATTCCTCGTGATATCCTTGCAATGAGCATCTCTATCAACTGTTATTGCCGCCTTAAGCAAGTCAATTATGGTTTTGCCTTATTAGCCACCATCTTCAAGCTGGGTCATCCTGCCAATGTCGCCACCTATAGCACTCTCATTAATGGCCTTGTTCTTGCTGATCGGGTGTTTGAAGCTGTTGAATTGTTCAAGAAACTGCAAAGAAATAAACTATGTGAGGCTGATGAGGTTATGTACGGAACTGTTATTAATGGGCTTTGTAAAGTAGGTTATACTAGCAAGGCCCTTGCTCAGGTTTATGGAAAATGGACCATGTAAACCGTGGGTGAATCAGTACAATACAATCATCGACAGCCTCTGCAAAGACAGAATGGTCGATGATGCACTACAGCTCTTTGCTGAGATGACTCAAAAAGGAGTCAATGCTGATGTTATCACTTATACCTCTTTGATTCATGGTCTATGTAACTTTGGTAGAGAGAGTGAAGCTGCAAGAATGTTGATAGAGATGGAGGAGAAAGGGGTCCCTCCCAATATACATACATACACGACCTAGGTGAATGCCTTTTGCAAGCAAGGATCTGTAAAAGATGCAGAGCTTGCTGTTCAAGCAATGGAACGTAGAGGTCTATATCCAAATGTAGTCACTTATAGTGCACTAATAGATGGATATTGTTTACGTGGTGAATTAGATGAGGCAAAGAAAGTTGTTGATCGCATGGTAGAGAAGGAGCTTAGGCCAAACATCATCACCTATAACAGCTTGATAAATGGATACTGCAAGAAAAAACAAATCGACGAGGCCATGAATATATTTCGAGAAATCTCAGACAAAGGTTTGATTCCTAATGTTTGTACTTACAACACAGTGTTGCAAGGTTTGTTTCAATTGGAGAATCCTACAGCTGCAAGAGATCTCTTCAATGAGATGCAAGCTAAGGGTGTGACTCCAGATGTATTTACTTATAGTATATTGTTAAATGGAATGTGCAAAAACTCCGAGTGTTCTGACGCATTGGCTCTCTTCCGCTCTCTGGAAAACAATGAATCGATATGCTTGTATACTACCCTGATTGATGGTTTTAGCAAATGTGGGAAGAATAACATGGCAATGGATTTGTTTGATGAACTCTTGATAAAAGGATTGAAACCTCATATGAAGACATATAGCGTGGTGATACGTGTGCTTTTCCGAGAAGGGTTGTTTAGTAAAGTTAAAGAATTACTTCAGAATAGGGAAGACAATGGTTGTTTGCCGAATAGTTTCACATACAATGTTATTGTTAGAGAGTTGTTGAAGAAAAACGAATGTCAAGAGGCAGAATTTTTTCTTGAAGAAATGATCGGCCGAGGTTTTGTGCCTGATTATGCTACTTTTTCAATGTTGCTACCTCTCATCCCAAATGAAGGACAAGATTCTCGTTTGCGAAATATCATTCAGAAGGTAAAGGATGTTGAAAGAAAAGATGGTGGAATACGTGAGTTAACATCTCTTATCATTTCCTGAAATTCTCAAGGTATGTCAAGGGGTGGTGTTAGTTGTTGATATATGTTGATTGAACAAGTCTTTTTTCTACAGACTTTGGAATGTGAAAATCTGACTTCAATTTAAACCTTTGGGTTAACTGATAAGGAATCTAAACGAACCTTTTTAATGATAAATTTTAAAAGCTATGTTAGGTTTGACATCCCACGTTGATAAGGTCAAAAGAGAGAAACTTATAGATGGCTGCCGGTTTAAGAATAAGCCTGAAATCTGATAGCCATTTCACATTCTTTTCAATTGTTCATTGATGTATATTCTTATGTGATTTTAATTTTATTGTAAAATACATGAGATAAATGCTCCAGGCTCTGTATTGTGCTTGAATGCTAGCCACTTGAACAATTTAAAACAATACCAGCAAAGTTTTCGTTTGCGGAAAATCATTCAGAAGGTGATAAAATTTGACGCTTTGTCCGTATTGTAGACACGAAAGAGAAATAGTCGAGCATTGCTTTTTAAAGTGTTTAAAGGTTGTGAAGGGTTTGAATAAAGTTTTTAAATGGTGAAATATGGAAAGTTACTAGGCCTATTCAAGATATTATTAGTCAATGATAATAATAATGTCGGCAAGAAACAAATTTCAATCAAGATATTATTAGTCAATGATAATAATAGTGTCGACTTGAAACAAAATCAATTTGGCTAGTGGTGTGTTGGTCGACATCATACTTTTTAGGTTAATTTTGATATTTAGGTTACGTAAATATGAAATTAACCCTACTTTATATATGCTTTAACTGTTTGTACTGAAATAAAAAATGTATTACGATGCAACGCCATAATAACTAACAATTTTGGGTTTAATAAAGTTATCTCCATGATACAAATATTTTAAAGATTTGTGATTGTTTCACATAACACATGCATTAAATATCTTGATTCTTGAGACTATGAAGAGGTTCAAGGTTTAGGACCTTTTGCATGACATATAGGCATGATATGAAGATCCACTATGGTTGAAATAAACATAAACATTTTCAACAATTATAAACTTAGAACTTCCGATAGTAGATGCTTTTAAAGGCTTAAAGTGTCAAAGGAATGGGATGTTGATTTGTTAGCTCAAATGGTAAAGTGATGGATATGAATGTGATGTGGTTTGTGGAAGGCTTCTCTGTCTTTAGAGCGGTTTAGAGTAGTGTTTGCTTAACCAATCAAATGATAGTTTAGCGAACAACAACAAATAGAAATGATAGTTTAGTGAGAAATAACTATATTTAAGGTCGGGTATATTAATGAGACCCCAAGACAGCATTTAATACCGCCGCCTCACTTTATCTCTCTACAATCAACTTCATTGGCAGCTTAGTATAATAAGACAACCAACTTCACTATCAAAATATACCCCACTTAAACACATATGCATCCAACCAAAATCAAAATCACACACAAACACAAAACCAAGATTGGTCGCCCAGCATGACCGAAGTTGTGCATTTTTATGTTGAAGACGCGTGCTCACGGGCACCCTAAAAGGGATGAACGCATCATGCAATCGCCACTAGGACAAAGAACGCGTCTTCTTTGTGCAATTACACATGGTCTAATTGGTTGAGGAGTGTAGTGAATTCATGTTCCTAAAATATGTGTTTTTTCTCGAGATAATAATTTTAGCTTACTTTCGGAGGAAAATATAAGAAACTAAAAATTATGACACATTTTAGCTTAATTTTTTTTTTTCTCGAGACAAAATGAAGTGTGTTTGGGAAGAGCTTGTTAATGTGAATGTGTTACCAACTATTGTTGTGACTCTGTAAATTACCATGTTCTTTAATGCATTGAATCAACAAAAGAGGAACAAAGACTTTTTCGCTTAATGGTTTTGATGATCATTACAAGAACTTGAGAACCCGCTTGTTGTTGATGGTTCCATGGCCTATTGTGGAGAACGATATTCTATCTTGCAGAAGAGGATTCTTAGAGGTGTTGTTTAGATCAAGTTCTTTTGAGTCTACTACTTTATATATCAAAAGAGTTGTTAAAGACAAGTGTACTATTTGTGGTTTTAAATGGCATCCTCCTGAAAAGTGTCGGGAGAAGGCTGGATATCCTGCATGGCACCCGAAGTTAAGATTGAATGCTAACAAGTTGTTGAAGCCAAATGGTCAAAAAAAGAATGAAGTTGCTCCAAAGACAGTTTCACATGTGGAAAGTGGCAATATCGGTTCATATCTCAATAGTTTGAACAACTTTTGAGGAGTGTGAGAAGTGATGCTGATGCAGATGATGTATTTGGTCATCAGTTTGCAGCAGGTATAGCATGTCTTAATAGTCAAATAGATATGCTAGATTTGCTTGAGGACTGGATATATGATATTGGTGCTAGTGACCATACGACACCTGAAAATGACCAAATTTTTTATCCATATTTGCTAAAAGTTAAGCCACAAATTAAACTTTCAAAATGGAAATACTTCTGTTATCTCACATGTGGGCAAAGTTAGACTGAAAAATGGATTGATGCTTAAAGATCTTCTGGTAGTTCCATCTTTCAAGATTCATTTGTTTTCTAGTCCCAAAATTGACAGAAGATGCCCAGTGTGTAATGTCATTTTATCCTCATTTCTGTGTTGTTTAGGAATTACCAACCAAGAAGGTGAGGGGACTAGGTAAAAAGAGAGATGGCTTGTATCATCTAGTGAATGTGACTCTTGAGGAAGTTGATAGTGTTTTTACTTCATTAATTACTGCTACTCTTGGTAAACTAGTTATGTCTATTATAAGTCATTGAGTTTCTATTAATAGAGACTCATTTAGATTGTGGCATCATAGACTTGGGCATGTTTCTAATTCAAAGTTGCAGTATATGAAAGATTGCCAGTGTCAGTCTCAAATTCTAATGTGGATACTTGTTTGTCTTGTCCAATGGCTGAATTTCTAAGTTACCATACCTTTTCAGTGCTTCTCATAAGTCTAATGTATATGAACTGATTTACATTGATGTTTGGGGGCCATATAGAGTACCTACTTGTGGCAAATTTAGGTATTTCTTGACTATTGTAGATGATTGTAGTAGAGTAACTTGGACTTATTTGTTGGTTAATAAGTCAAATAGTTTTATGGCTTTAAAATCCTTTCTGGACTATGTGTCTAACCAATTTGAAAAAAGCGTCAAAACGGCAAGATCTAATAATCCTTTGGAGTTTGTAAAGGGAGATGTGGAACTTAACTGTCTAAACTAGGCGTTGTTCATCAAACCTCATGTGTCGATAGGCCACAACAAAATTGTAGAGTAGAAAGGAAACACAATTATATTCTTGACAGTGCTAGAGCTTCAAGACTACACTCCCATTTTCCTTTGAAATTTTGGAGAGATTTGGTTACAACTTCAACCTATCTTATTAATATGCTTCTTTTTCTATACTTGATGATAAAACTCCATATGAGGTGTTGTTAAAAAAAAGAAGCCAACATATGATTATTTAAGGATGTTAGGATGTTTTGCAGTAGTGAGTAATCCTTCTAGAAACACTTATAAATTTGAGCCTAGAGGAGTTTCATCTGTTTTTCTTGTTATCCTAGTCAGCAAAAGGGTTATAAGTTCTACAACTTGATTACTCATACATCATTTGTTTCTAGAGATGTGTTTTATGAGCATATTTTTCCTTATTCTGCACAAAGTATTCAGCAGTTCTTGTCACCACTTCCTACTACTCTACATTGTCATTTTGGTCCTGCTGTTGTTTTGGATGATGAAGTGTTGTATAATATGCAACCCAAAAAAGCTAATTCTATCCTTGCACAGTCTGCAACCAACCCTGCATAGTCTGCAACCTCTATTTCTAATACAACACCGCCATCCTCTTCCACTCCAACTCATGACATGCCTATTAGGAGGTCTACTAGGACTTCTACCTTGCCTACTAAGCTGAAGGATTATGTTTTACCCCATATTCCCAGAGCTAAACAGTGAGCTAAACACCTTTTTTCCAAATTTTCAAGATTTTGTAAAAGCTTGATAGCACGTATGATCCAATTTCGCCATGAAGCGTTGAAAGATCTTGGTTGGTGTCAAGCCATGGATTCGAGTTGAATGCTTTGGATGGAAATGGTACTTGGAAGTAACTGAACTACCACCAGGAAAGAAGGCTATTGGCAGTCATTGGATTTTTGAAACCAAACTCAAAGCAGATGGTACTGTGGAAAGAAAAAATGCAATATTAGTAGTTCAAGGGAATAGACAAAGGTACGGTGTAAATAGTTTGTAGCCGATTACCATTTGACCACTGTTGACCGATTTGCACAAATCAAAAAGGTTGGTAGCCGATTACCGTTTAGACGGTGATAATAGGCCTTGTAAACCTTTTTTGCAACACTGCATTTAATAAATGTTTATCATGCTTAAAACTTAGGTTGTGTTTGGCGTAGGGAGCTTATGGGGCTTATGGAGCTTAAATTTCAAAAGCCCCCTATTAACCTCGTTTGGTGTAGAGGCTTATAGAGGGGCTTTTGAAAATATAAGCCTAAGTCCCAGCCATAAGCCCTAACCTAAAAAATGAGGCTAAAATTTTTATAAGCCCCAAATATAAGCCATATTGCTATTAAAATTACTTAGTTACCCACAAAAATATCTAATATATACATATATTAATTTAATTATATGTCATTTTTAGTAATTTTACAATAATAAGCTCCAATTTAAACTAATTTGGCAAACAATTTATGAAATAAAAATTCTAGTTTTGGCTTGTAATATAAGCTCCAGCTGCAGCTCCAGCCCAACCCTTACGCCAAACATACCCTTGTACGTAAAGATAAATCCAACAATATAAATGACACGCGTGGCAATATTAAAATTGATTTCGTTAAAAAGTAAAATGCATATGACACATGAAGTGATAAAATGAAATAGTCATGTTTTCAGGTATAGGTTTCCAACAATATAAATGACACGCGTGGCAATATTAAAATTGATTTCGTTAAAAAGTAAAATGCATATGACACATGAAGTGATAAAATGAAATAGTCATGTTTTCAGGTATAGGTTTCTTGGCCATTAGATGTATCACATTATTAGTTCAAAAAAAGATGTATCACATTAAACATGTTTGACATTCTATTTTTGGACTTCTTTAAAGGTGTTTCTCTGAGTTTATTTTGAAGTGGGTATTGCATATGTACAATCCTTATTTAGTTCAAAATGATGTGCTCAAGACGTTATCATAACTACAACACCTTTCTTCTCATTTCGCATCGTCATTCACCACGTGATTACTCTACAACTTCAACTTCAACCCACCCTTTGATTCAAACAGCACGTTCTGATTCTCAAAACATTACTGATGCACTCAAAGGGTTTGATGAAATGCTTCACAGAAAACCTCCACCTTCCATCATTGAATTCAACAAGCTCATTACTCCAATTGTCAAGATGAAACATTATTCAACTGCTCTTTCCCTTTTTAACCAAATGAATTTAATGGGTATTCCTCGTGATGTCTACACACTGAGCATCTCTATGAACTGCTATTGTCGCCTTAATCAAGTCAATTATGGTTTTGCCTTATTAGCCACCATCTTCAAGCTAGGCCATCCTCCCAATGTCGCCACCTATAGCACTCTCGTTAATGGCCTTGTTCTTGCTGATCGGGTTTTTGAAGCTGTTGAGTTATTTAAGAAACTCATTAGACAGAAAATTTGTGAGCCTGATCAGTATATGTATGGAATCATCATTAATGGGCTTTGTAAAGTAGGTCAAACCAGCAAGGCACTTGAATTACTCAGGTTCATGGAAAAAGGTTCCTGTAAACCTAGAGTGGAACATTATAGTACAATCATCGATAGCCTCTGCAAAGACAGAATGGTCGATGATGCACTACGGCTCTTCAATGAGATGACTGAGAAAGGCGTCAATGCTAATGTTATCACTTATACCTCTTTGATTCATGGTCTATGTAACTTTGGTAGAGAGAGCGAGGCTGCTAGAATGTTGATAGATATGGAGGAGAAAGGTATCCCTGCAGATTTACATACATATACGATCTTGGTGGATGCATTTTGCAAGAAAGGATCCGTAAAAGATGCAGAGCTTGCTGTTCAAACAATGGAACGTAGAGGTCTACATCCGAATGTATTCACTTATAATGCACTAATTGATGGATACTGTTTGCGTGGTGAAATAGATGAAGCAAAGAAAGTTGTTGATCGCATGGCTGAGAAGGGGCTTATGCCCGACATAGTCACCTATAGCAGCTTGATAAATGGATATTGCAAAAAGAGGAGAATCAAGGAGGCCATGAAACTATTTCAAGAAATCTCAAACAAGGGTTTGTTTCCTGATGTTTTTACTTACAGCAGTATGATGCACGGTTTGTTTGAATCGGGGGATCCCGCAGCTGCTAGCAAACTCTACAAAGAGATGCAAGCCAATGGCGTGACTCAAAATATAGTTACTTACCGTATCTTGCTGCATGGAATGTGTAAAAACTCACAGCTTTCTGATGCATTGGTTGTATTCCGAAATCTAGAAAACAATGAATTGAAGAAAGATGTTGCTTTGTATAATATAATGATTGATGGTTGTAGCAAATGTGGGAAACCTAACTTGGCATTGGATCTGTTTGATGAACTTGTAAATAAAGGGTTGAAACCCAATGTGAAGACATATACTGTGATGGTGAGTGTCCATTGCCAACAAGGATTATTTGGTAAAGCTAAAGATTTGCTTACAAAGATGGAGGAAAATGGTTGTTTGGCGGATAGCGTCATTTACAATGTTATTGTTCGAGAGTTGTTGAAGAAAAACGAGTGTGAAGAGGCAGAGATTCATTTGGAAGAAATGATTAACCGAGGTTTTTTGCCTGATGCTTCTACCATTGCAATGTTGCTACCCTTAATCCCTAGTGTAGGACAAGATTCTCTTATACGGACTATTATTCAAAAGATAACCTGATATGAGATCCCGCATCATTTCCTAAACTTCTCAAGTATATATCAACTTTGCTCGATAAGTTGCCTAGAGTATGAGACTCTGAGCCATTTTTTGTTACTTGTTTTAGCATGTTTGGCCCATTTGGCATTGTCTATTTTACTTTATAGGTGATGAGCTGTAACTAAGAGGTGTACAAATCGGATTTTTGGCCAAACCGGTTCGGTTTAAAAATCGGATCAAGTCAAAAAGTCAACAAACCGGTTTGACCTAAGACCAGATCGTTTTGAAACCGGTTTTGGGATTGAAAATGCTGAACCGGTAAACCGGTTTTAATGTGTGGAACAAAACTAGTAAAAAGGCATGATTCTGGTTGCTGTTTGGATAACTTGCTAGTAAAAAGGCATGATGTGTATAAATTTTGGGCCTAATTTTATTACTACTACACTATAGTTTACAAATTTGGGCTCAAATATAAGCCCAAAAAAAAGAAATATCAGAAATACTGAAATACAGGCTCAAATGTGGTCTGTAAAAGAGGCTTATAATGTTTAAAAAAACCGATTTAAATCGATTTCATAAACCGGCTTTCAAAACTGGTCTAGTTTAAACTGGTTGACTTTTGAAACATGCAAACCGAAACTTGGTGGTTCGGTTCTTGGGAAATCAGTTTTCCCTAAACCGGTGTTTAGGGAAACCGGATTTTTTTTATTCGGATTTGATTGATTTTCGGTTTTTTTTACACGCCTACATATAACTATAATATTAATAGTCACTTGAAGAGCTTTTGACCACTTTAAAATGAGAAATAATTTGTACATTTTACCTTTTGATTGAGACACTAAATTATATGTATTAAACTGTTGTACTGACGGGTTGATGTTATTTCAGTCCAAAGAACAAACATGTAATAATCAGTCTGCACTCCTACTTTTGATTAAGACAGTAAATTATGTGCATTAAACTGTTGTAATGTGCTTTGTGAATATATGCTCGTAGCTTCCCTTTAAAATATGGGTTGATGTTATTTTAGTCCAAAGTACAAACATGTTATAATCATTCTGCACTCCTACTTTTGATCACTTTAAATATTTTAGTCCAAAGTACAAACAGGTTTAGAGTAGTGTTTGTTTAACCAATCAATAGATAGTTTAGTGAACAACATACCCAATCCCGCTGTGGTGAGATATGGAAATGATAGTTTAGTGAGAAATAATCTATACTACTTAAAGCTTAGGTCCCTTAATTTAATGTGGAAGATGATTTGTGCACAAAGGAACATACGGTATAAACAAGACATTGCACACTAAATAACTACAATTTTTTTGTGTAAGTACATTGGTTTAATATTCATGCTTAAAGGTAAGTACATAGGGCTTGCAATTAGCGCAGCAGCAATTGAATGTAAGTTACAGAGTGCGAAGTGTTGTTTCATTGAAACCCATACGATTAATTGCATGTATACAAACAATCATGAACTTACACCATTCCCCGAATTAATTGCAGGTATACAAACAATCTCTATTCATGCTCATGCAACTATAAAAAGGCACAAAAATGAAGCATTTGGTGCTCCCATTCAATACCGACTCCTCAGTGACCGAAACAAATAAGCAGCTAAATGTTCAAGCAGTTTTGTTCTATGCTCATAGGTTAGGATCACGCAATGCTAGAGCGGTGCAGTTGCTCACGCAATGCCAAGGCAAAAACGGATAAAAAAAAGACGAAAACAGAAAAAACAGACAAAAACATTAAAAAAATTAAAAAAAAAAGTCGAAAACGGATAAAAAATAGACAACAACGGATAAAACGGACAAAAACATATAAAAACAGATTTAAAACGATAAAATGGACGAAAAAGTAAAAAGAAAATGAGGAAAACGAATAAAACCGAACGAAATGGATAAAACGACAAAAACGTAAAAAAAAAAATGAAAACTATTATTAACGGAGGGACTAACTGGCGAAAACTATTATTTGAAAAAATAGGGCTAATGGTGCATAGTTATTAACGGAGGGACTAACGGTGCAAACATTTAACGTAAAAACTAACGGCCTATCCAAAACAGGGACTAAATAAGTGTAAGGTTTTAAAAATAAGTATCTTTGATGTAATTAAAACGACTAAACATAAAATATGAGCAAACCACATAGACTAAACGTGTAATTGTTTCTATTTATAATGATGTGGACAAGTGTGGGCATATGAATACGTAACTTATCCATAATCATGCTTAAGATTGTTACCTCTTCCATTATATATGTCACACGCAATTAGATACTGTAGTATCAAATGATATTAACGTGCACATCTATATGTATTGTTGACGAGAGCAGTTAAATGGTACCATATATTACCATTATTTCATTTAAAGAAATCAACTTTTTTTTTCAGATAAAAGAATAATCAATTTAGAAAGAGATGATTTTTATTCTCTCACGTAATTGTTATATTTTGTTTAGTTTAAACAAGATGTGTATGCATGATGCCATGACTCCATTAGTAATACATAAGGGTCATTTGGTCACTTGGCCGCACCATCTTACTTACACTTCAACAATTTATACAAATATACGCAATCAACAATTAGATATCCTTAAACATTATAAGATGAATACGAACTACTCCACTGTTACAACTCAAAAACCATCTTTTCATTTGCTTGCAAATAATTAAATCAATGTGAATATTTTCAGTTGCTTTTTTTAAAGATTATAAGAGCAAGGGGTGTCGCGGGTTGCCCACTTCTCTTCATTTGGGCCAAATGGTCAAAAAAAAAAGAATCAAGTTGCTCCAAAGATAGTTTCACATGTGGAAAGTGGCAATATCAGTTTCACATCTCAGCAGTTTGAACAACTTTTGAGGAGTGTGAGAAGTGATGTTGATGCAGATGATGTATTTGGTCATCAGTTTGCAGCAAGTATACCATGTCTTGATAGTCAAATAGATATGCTAGATTTGATTGAGGACTGGATATATGATATTGGTGCTAGTGATCATACGACACCTGAAAATGACCAAAATTTTATCCATATTTGCTAAAAATTAAGCCACAAATTAAACTTCCAAAATGGAAATACTCCTTTTATCTCACATGTGGGCAAAGCTAAACTGAAAAATGGATTGATGCTTAAAGATGTTATGGTAGTTCCATTTTTCAAGTTTCATTTGTTATCTAGTCCCAAAATTGACAGAAGATGCCCAGTGTGTAGGGTCATTTTATCCTCATTTTTGTGTTGTTTAGGAAATACCAACCAAGAAGGTGAGGGGACTAGGTAAAAAGAGAGATGGCTTGTATCATCTAGTTAATGTAACTCTCGAGGAAGTTGATAGTGTTTTACTTCATTAATTATCGCTACTCTTGGTAAACTAGTTATGTCTATTGTAAGTCATTCATTTATGTTAATAGAGACTCGCTAGATTGTGGCATCATAGACTTCAAAGATGTTTCTAATTCAAAGTTGCAAGATATGAAAGATTTTCCAAAGGTCGTTGTCAAAGTCTAATGCGGATACTTGTTTGTCTTGTCCAATGGTTGAATTTCTAAGTTACCATATCCTTTCAGTACTTCTCATAAGTCTAATGTATTTGAACTGATTTACACTGATGTTTGGGGGCCATATAGAGTAACTACTTGTGGAAAATTTAGGTATTTCTTGACTATTGTAGATGATTACACTAGAGTAACTTGGAATTATTTGTTGGTTAATAAGTCAAATAGTTTTATGGCTTTAAAATCCTTTATGGACTATGTCTCTAACCAGTTTGAAAAAAGCGTCAAAACGGCAAGGTCTAATAATGCTTTGGAGTTTGTAAAAGGAGATGTGGAACTTAACTGTCTAAACTAGGCATTGTTCATCAAACCTCATGTGCTGACAGGCCACAACAAAATTGTAGAGCAGAAAGGAAACACAATTATATTCTTGATAGTGCTAGAGCTTCAAGACTACATGTCACACCCCAAATTACCTGCTTTTGCAATGGAATGGAATTCTCGGGGTTGATCGTCATAAGCATCACAATCACAGTTATATTGAACGACCTAAAGTGTCGCTTTGGAAAACACATCGCTTGATTTAATAAAATAATCGAGTTTACAAAGTTAGGTCCCAAATGATAATCAACATGTGTGAAAAATAAGTTTGGTACAAGTCAGACAATGTTTTTAAAGTAGAAAAATCCCATGAGAGACGCGTCGTCACCGCGACTCTATGATATGTCCACATGCATGCCATGAAGTGAATGCTTTAAATACCTGAGATAAAACATGCTAAAAAGTGTCAACACAAAGGTTGAGTGAGTTCATAGAGTTTGAGTTGAAATGTAAAGTCTTTCAAAATCGTTTATGCAGCAAAGGCATTGTAAATCCACTCAGTTCCAAGTTCCGCCTATACAAAACTTGCAACCTGTGTGTTCACAACCCACTTCCAAAATATGCATAGTTTATGTTCAAGCGCATGATGTCAAATGAATTCACATAATAGTGCATAACTTAATGTATCCATAGTTACTTAATATAACACATAATTAGTACGGGTTCAAATAGTTCCAAGTCCGTTAGTTCATGATTGTACCAAGTCCGTTACTTCAACATTATACCAAGTCCGTTAGCTCAACATTATACCAAGTCCGTTAGCTCAGCATTATCCAAGTCCGTTAGATCGTGATCATACCAAGTCGATTAGCTCAATGGTCTATGATATAGAAACTCTAAGTATGGCAACATGTTATCGTATGACTAAACATTCGCCAGTATAAACACATAGTTTGCAAATAATCGGGATTGTCATGATAGTAATTGAGCATGTATCACCCCCAAAAGTAATTCAAAACTTATAAAAGTAGGGGCTATGGAACTCACCTGTTGCAATGATTATGATGACAAAAGTGGATACACTGAAATGTAGCGTGAATCTCGAAACTGACCTATTATGAATGATATGATATGTAATAAGTCATGATGTAATGCTATGCATGCAACTCGGATGATATTTATACCACTTTGGTCTAGTAGAAAATATACAAGTGTTAATACTTGTGAAAATAAGTACGATAGTCATAATTTATCCCAATTACAATTACACATTCAAAATATTAATCCGTTCGTTAAGCCACAACAAGCTATCCATAGGATTAGCCTCGTGCTAAAACAACACCGATCCAAACGCCCCTTTATGGACTCTAAAATGAGTAATTTAAGTAAGCAATCCAAACACTCCATTATATTTTAATAAACCCTTGTGCTTATAAAATATCGCTTTTATAAGGTTTCCAACGCTCCCTAATAATTTATAGGTGATACAATAGCATTTGGTAAAGTTTTCAAAGCTCAAACGGACTCGAAACGCTTAAAAACACCAATTTTATTTCCCATCAGCAATGGGTACTTTGACTTTTCGTAAAAATCGTCTGCCTTTGACCATGCTTAAATCTCTCATTTTACACTTTTAAAGCTTAAAATCTCGCAATTAATAGTAAAACATCATTTCGGACAACTTTCGTGTTTTACCCTTAAGCCAATTCGACCCGAAGGGGTCAAACCTCGATTTAAAATCAGATCTTTGATGTATATTTTACAAGTTTCAAAAAATATAAGTTTCGTTAAACTTTAATTGGCCACAATTTCTTCGCTTTAAGTCCGCTTTCTACGCTCTTTATATCCACGGTTTCAGATTAACATATACTAATATATTTTCAGTAGGCGGCTCCTACATATCACGCCTAACGACTCGCTTTGTCCGTCAAATTCGTGCAACCGCACATATATTTTCGTAAAATAGTTTTTCGTCGTTAAACTTGGAAAATCATAACCCTTCGTTATAAACTCGCTTTTAATCCGCTCTTTCGCCCATAGCTTCGCTTTTGAAAGTATTTTCTGAATCTCTAGCCCATTATTACCCGAAACCCCTGAATTTTCTATATTTTGCAAAATGGACAGCAACTTTCTAATAGTGCCAATAATGTGATTTTCTAGTTTACAACTTGTCCAAAACTTAACCAAACTCCCTCAAATCAACTCCACAAGTACTCAATCCTACCATACACCTTCTTAGGGTGTCATGGAGTCCTAAACATCACCAAAACTAATATATAACAAGGAGCAATTATAGGATGGATTATATATATTTAACACTTAAAAACCTTAAAAAATGGTATAAACATCATGAGACTTGCATGTTTCTCAAATAAAATGATATGACCATAATAATGAATATGAAATAAAAACATGAATATGAATGCTTACAAGAACTATGATGAGGTTTAAGGACAAAGGGTTTTCCTAATCACCCTAGGTTTATATTGCAAAACCTATACAAAGAGTGATACTAATGTGTAATAATCTTGTCTTAGAAAATTTTATGATGATCCTCCTTCTTATCTTGGTTGGCTGCCGGTTTTGGAAGAGAGAAAGAGCATAGAGAAATGATTTTTGATCTTTGCTTTGGATTATGAAATGAATGTGTTTGTAAAAGTAGATATTAAGTTAGGATATTTAGGAAATAAAAGTGAGTCACCCCCCCCCCCTTGTCGACATATATAAAAGAAAAGGGACTAGATGCATTAACTAGTAATCAAGTGTTTTAATTGTTGAGTAAATATGTAGTTAATTAGGAATAAGTGGTAACTTGTGTAATTATTTGAGCTTGTAGGGTAGCGTTAACTAAAAATATATTTTAACGGGTCAAAATAAAATATATTGAAGTCATAAAATTATAAAATACATTTCTTACATGAGTTGAGTGAAATAAATATTTATCGAGTAGTTTTTAAGAAAACCGTCAGAATTATATAAATATAACAATTTATATACGAAATAAATTGAAAACATCGGGTAAATTAATAATATAATTTTTTATAAACTTAATATGAGTATAAAAATATATATCGGGATAATTTTTGGAAGTAATGGATTAATTGTTCAAAATAATTAGTTACGCGATAACGTTTATTGAATATGAAAATTTATACGTTTAACGTAAAATGCAAAACCATGCATGAACTAATATGATGACAATGATGTTAATGAAATGTAGACTAAACTTAGTCTATATGAAAAGACCTCGATGATATGATCATGAATTCACAAATTAAACCATTACGGTTACGCGAATTTGATGCTCAGAAACCTAGTTCACGATAAATGATAAATAATGAAGCATGAGTAATGTTTTGAGAATGACTGAAATTGCGAGTTGTCACACTACACCCCATTCGCTTTTGAAATTTTGGAGAGATTTTGTTACAACTTCAACCTATCGGATTAATATGCTTCTTTTCTATACTTGATGATAAAACCCATATGAGGTGTTAAAAAAGCCAACATATGATCATTCGAGGATGTTAGGATGTTTTGCAAGAGTGAGTAATCCTTCTAGAAACACTAATAAATTTGAGCCTAGAGGAGTTTCATGTGTTTTTCTTGTTATCCTAGTCAGCAAAAGGGTTATAAGTTCTACAACTTGAATACTCATACATCATTTGTTTCTAGAGATGTGTTTTATGAGCATATTTTTCCTTATTCTGCACAAAGTATTCAGCAGTTCTTGTCACCACTTCCTATTACTCTACCTTGTCATTTTGGTCCTGCTGTTGTTTTGGATGATGAAGTGTTGTATAATATGCAACCCAAAAAAGCTAATTCTATCCCTGCACAGTCTGCAACCAAACCTGCATAGTCTGCAACCTCTATTTCTAATACAACACCACAACCAAATATACCATCCTCTTCCACTCCAACTCATGAAATGCCTATTAGGAGGTCTACTAGGACTTCTGCCTTGCCTCGCTAAGTCAAGGATTATGTTTTACCCCATATTCCCGTGAGCTAAACACCTTTTAATGCCAAATTTTCAAGATTTTGTAAAAGCTTTGATAGCATGTATGATCCGCCAGCTCATGAAGCAGTTGAAAGATCTTGGTTGGTGTCAAGCCATGGATTCTGAGTTGAATGCTTTGGATGGAAATGGTACTTGGGAAGTAACTGAACTACCACCAGGAAAGAAGGCTATTGGCAGTCATTGGATTTTTGAAGCCAAACTCAAAGCAGATGGTACTGTGGAAAGAAAACAGGCAATATTAGTAGTTCAAGGGAATAGACAAAGGTACGGTGTAGATTATCAAGAGACCTTTGCTCCTATTGCTAAAATGGTTACAGTGAGATCTTTTTTAGCTGTTGTAGCTTTAAAGGATTGGTATACATGTCAAATGGATGTGTCCAATGTCTTTTTACATGGAGATTTGGAAGGATAAGTCTAACATGGAAGTTCCTTCGGGATATTCAGGTAAGGGGGAGTCTGTGCAGAAAAGTAGTGTTCAATTGCTAAGTCAATTTATGTAGTCTCCAACCTCAGTACATATGCAGGTTGTCAAACATCTTCTAAGATACATTAATTTGTCACAAAATCAAGGAATTCTCCTAGCCAAGGATTCTGCAGTTCAACTCAAAGCTTATTATGACTCACATTGGGCAAGCTGTCCCTTTTCCAGAAGATCAACTACTGGTTATTGTGTGTTGCTGGGAGATTCACCAGTATCTTGGAAGTCTAAGAAACAAGCAGTATTAGCAAGATCCTTTGTAGAAGCAGAGTATAAAGCCATGGCTCTTACCTGCTATGAAGTTAGTTGGCTAGTTTGCTTGCTTAAAGATTTGGGGATAAAAGATTTGCAGCCAGTAGACTTGTATTGTGACAACCAAGCAACTCTTTACATAGCTTCAAATCCTGTTTTCCATGCTAGAACAAAACACATTGAGGTGGATTGTCATTATGTTAGAGATTAGTTGAAGGAAGGATTGATTAACCCCACATATGTTAATACCAAAGCTCGCTATGTGTGTTTTCACAAAGTAGTGATTGTAGATCAAGAAACCAGTTGTTGTCCAAGTTGGAGTGTGTTCCACCTCACTCCACTGAGGGTAGTGTAAAAGGACGAGGACTCATATTAGAGTAGTAGTAACGAGAGGACTCAGATTGTAAATAGTTTGTAGCCGATTACCATTTGACCACCGTTGACCGCTTTGCACAAACCAAAAGGTTGGTAGCCGACACCGCTTAGACGGTGATAATCGGCCTTGTAAACCTTTTGCAACAATGCATTTAATAAATGTTTATCATGCTTAAAACTTAGGTCAGTGTTTCATGTAGGGGCTTACTTGAGCTTAAATTCCAAAGCCCCTATGTTCCCCTCGTTGGCGTAGAGGCTTATAGAGGGCTTTTGAAATTATGCCCAAGTCCCACCATAAGGCCCAACCCCAAAATGAGGCTAAAATTTTATAAGCCCCAAATATAAGCCTCTTGCTATCAAATTACTTATTACCCATAAAATATCTAATATATACATATATTAATTTAATTATATGTCATTTTAGTAATTTTACAATAATAACTTTAACTTAAACTAATTTGCCAAACAATTTACGAAATGAAAATTCTAGTTTTGGCTTTTAATATAAGCTCCGCTCCGGTCTTTACGCCAAAGTTACCCTTGTACCTAAAGATAAATCCAACAATATAAATGACACGCGTGGCAATATTAAAATTGAATCCCTGAAAAGTAAAAAATTCATACACACATGAAGTGATAAAATGAAATAGTCATGTTTTCAGATATAGGTTTCTTGGCCATTAGATGTATCACATTAAACATGTTTGACATTCTATTTTTGGACTTCTTTAAAGGTGTTTCTCTGAGTTTATTTTGAAGTGGGTATTTGTGAATGGTGTTTGGTCTGGCAATGATGTTCAAAACGATGTGCTCAAGACGTTATCATAACTACAACACCTTTCTTCTCATTTCGCATCGTCATTCACCACGTGATTACTCTACAACTTCAACCCACCCTTTAATTCAAACAGCTCGTTCTGATTCTCAAAAGATTACTCATGCACTCAAACTGTTTGATGAAATGCTTCATAGAAAACCTCCACCTTCCGTCATAGAATTTCATCAGCTCATTACTTCTGTTGTTAAGATGAAACATTATTCTACCGCGCTTTCGCTTTTTAAGCAAATTAACTTGATCGGTATTCCTTCTGATATCTATACAATTAACACCTCAATTAACTGCTATTGTCGCCTTAATCAAGTCAATTATGGTTTTGCCTTATTAGCTACTATCTTCAAGCTAGGCCATCCTCCCGATTTAGCTACCTATAGCACTCTAATGCATGGCCTTGTTCTTGCTGATCGGGTTTTTGAAGCTGTTGAGTTATTTAAGAAACTCATTAGACACAAACTTTGTGAGCCTAATCAGGTTATGTATGGAACTGTCATTAATGGCCTGTGTAAAGTTGGTTACACTAGCAAGGCCCATGAATTACTCAGGTTCATGGAAAAAGGTTCTTGTAAACCTAGAGTGGAACAATATAATACAATCATCGATAGCCTCTGCAAAGACAGAACTGTTGATGAAGCATTGCAACTCTTCAACAAGATGATTGGAAAAGGCATCCATGCAGATGTTATAACTTACAACTCTTTGATTCATGGTCTATGTAACTTTGGTAGAGAGAGCGAGGCTGCTAGAATGTTGATAGATATGGAGGAGAAAGGTATCCCTGCAGATTTACATACCTATACGATCTTGGTGGATGCATTTTGCAAGAAAGGATTTGTAAAAGATGCCGAGCTTGCTGTTCAAACAATGGAACGTAGAGGTCTACATCCGAATGTATTCACTTATAATGCACTAATTGATGGATACTGTTTGCGTGGTGAAATAGATGAAGCAAAGAAAGTTGTTGATCGCATGGCTGAGAAGGGGCTTATGCCCAACATAGTCACCTATAGCAGCTTGATAAATGGATATTGCAAAAAGAGGAGAATCAAGGAGGCCATGAAACTATTTCGAGAAATCTCAAACAAGGGTTTGTTTCCTGATGTTTTTACTTACAGCAGTATGATGCAAGGTTTGTTTGAAACGAAGAATCCCGTAGCCGCTACACAACTTTTCAATGAGATGCTAGCCAAGGGTTTGAATCCAAATATACTTACTTATGGTATTTTATTAAACGGAATGTGCAACAACTCCGAGTGTTCTGATGCGCTGGCTCTCTTCCGCTCTCTGGAAAACAATGAATCGATGAAAGATGTAAGCTTGTATACTACCCTGATTGATGGCGTTAGTAAATGCGGAAGCTAAATTTGGCAATGGATCTGTTTGATGAACTCTTATTGAAAGGATTGAAACCGAATGTTAGACGACACTGTGATGATACAGGTGTATTGTCAAACGGGTTATTTAATAAAGCTATGGAATTGCTTAAAAGATGGAAGAGAATGGTTGCTTGCCAACTAGTGTCACATACAACGTTATTGTTCAAGAGTTCTTGAAAAGAACGAGTGTCAAGAGGCAGAGATTCTTCTGAAGAAATGATCGCCGAGGCTTCATGCCTGATTATGCTACCTTTTCAATGTTGCTACCCCTAATCCCAAACGAGGACAAGATTCTCGTTTTCGAATATCATTCAGAAGCTAAAAGATGTAGAAAGAAAAGAGGGTGGAATACGTGATTTAAAATCTCTTATCGTTTCTTGAACTTGTTAAATTATATCAAGATTCATTATGTATGGGAGTCTTATTCTAGTTTCTTTTATCAGTTTATGTGTTGGTTGAACATTAATCCGCTCCGGACTTTAAATTGTGAAATATCACACTTTTCATGTAGACCTTAGTGACATGTATTGTAAAAGGACCTTGTTGAACATAAATTCAACACTTTTCGAATTGATAGCTTAGAGCAAAAAAGTATGCTATACCTGCCCATATATTAGGGAAAATGATTGGTTATAATCACCCAAACCATCACAGATAAAAGCAAAGGAACTTAATATTTTAAGTCAATTACCAATATAACCCAACAAAGCATTTGGTTTACCAGATTGAACAAAAAAAATTGAATTTACAAAAACAAACTAAAATATGTCACATCAAGGTAAGCAGATTCCTTTCTTTTTTCAGACGCATGCGAGACTCTTTCTTTTTCATAATACGAGACATCCCTTTCTTTACACATATATCATTGGTAATATTTGCTACTATGCAAAATCCAAGACAACAACACTCTCAATTCTCTAGATATGGCTAAAGATGAAGACTTCAAGCTCCTCAAGATCCAGGTCTTTTTTATAAAAATATTTTTCTAGCTTAAATATTAAATTTCTTTATATACTTTCAAGCTCCTCAAGATCCTGGTTTTGCTATTTAATACCTGTTTTATGGCTAAAGTGAACTTGCACTATGATGGTTGTAAGCACAAAGTCAATTAGTACCTCGCCTAGACCTTCCTCCTCTCGCCTTCAACCACCATTGCAGCAACTCGCCACGCCCAGGGCCACGCCCAGCAAGCAATCTCCACGCCCAGGTACACACGCCCAGGTAATCTCCACGCCCAGGCAAGCCACGCCCAGTTCACGCCCAGGCACGCCCAGTTCACGCCCAGTTCACGCCCAGGGCACGCCTAGCTCATTCCCTCGCCCAAACTTCTCGCATGTTCTCGCCTGGACCACGCCCAAAGAATTTGTGTATACGTGCATTTGCTTACAACGATTACGGAAGAATCTAACGCTTCATATTCAAAAGTTCATTTAGAAATTATATATGCGCTATTTATATGTGTAAAATACTGCGCTAAAGTGTTCATTTAAAAATTTTCTAATATTTTCACTTAACACACAACTAGATAAAAGGAGACTTAGGGTGTGTTTGTTTTTTTTTTTTTTTTTTTTAATCTTACTAATCTTTTACCTACCAGCAGTAAGAGGAGGCAGACTTTTTTGTTTGTTTTTTTTTTGAGTAGAAACCCGCTAGACATATAACATCTTACTCAAGAAGAGGTGACTGCTTCATCGCCCTACTGCTTTGTAAACTTTATATAATATATTTGATTGTTTATTAACCATGTTATATTTACGATAAAAGTCTTATATTCATAAATTCTTTATTATCGCATTGCGTTGGTTTAATAAACAATTGCAAAACGAAGACTTAAAATCATTCGGATAATTATACAAAACAAACAACATTATTTCGTTCAGATTAGACTTTCTACCACCTCTTACCAAGAAGATGTGGTAATGATCAGCACCAAAACGTCTTAATAAACAAACACACCTTTAATACATCAAACTATTTTTTATTAGGTGATGAAAATGTTAAGTTCCTTCTTGGTACCGTTTCAATATTTTGCAATAGATATCAGGCCAAGTCAATGTATATCATATCCTTTTTACCCAAAATCATGGTTTAAATCCCAACATCATCATCACAATCACCTTTCACTTTTTTTTAGCCAAATTAATACACACCCTAATCATCGGTATAATCACCTTACACCTCTTTTATACCTTATGACACACTAACAACCACCACAGATCCGATCAAACCACCGATCCATCAACTATCGCTACAAATCCGATCAAACTACCAACCACCACCATTGTCTACTATCGTCAAACCACCCGCCAACAAGAACCACCCACCACCAGTGCCTCTGTTGCCGTCAACACCCACAAGAACCACCCACTTCATCTTTCCCAAATAAACACAAACCCTTAAATCAATTTCATATTTCAATAACAAATAAACACTTACCTAAAACTTTTAAGATTTTTTTTTCATCACATTGATTCATGATCATCAATTGGATGAGTTAACGATGTAATTTGGCTTAATAAGTGTTCATGAACAAGTAATAGTATTGTTACTATTTTTTGTACTTTGACTTTTGTGGTCCGATGGGGTAATTATAAAGTTGAGATTGTGTTATTGATGTTGTGTGAGATTGGTAGTGAGTGGTTGCTTTAACATAATGTATTTGATTTTGAGTATTTTTAGCATATTGTCAATTTTTCATAGATTTTTGTTGGTTTGGTGTATTTGTTATTAAAATGGATTTTGTTCAAGATGAATATGTGTGATCGTTAATGATTATAGCTTTTGGTGAATTTCTTGTATGGTGCTTTTAGAAATAAGATGATTGTGGTAGGTAGTGATAAAGATGAATGGAAGATTTGGTGGTGGGTGGTGATAGTTGGAAAGAAAGAAAAATAAAGGAAGAAGATAAGGAAGTTAAAAATGATGGGGAAAAGACTAAAATACCATCATATGGATTGACTTAACTAGCGTTATTTACAGTCGTTAAAATGAATGACTAACGATACATAACGCTTCTCATTTAGAGATGGATGGTGCATTTTTGGGTTAAAGCGACGAAATTGGCTTGGTCAACGAAACCACAAAGACGAACGATATAGTTTACTCAATTAAGTATTATTATGGAATGTATAAAGCTTCAACTTAAGTATTAGCTAGAGTTAAACAATGTCCTTAAGGCATCCACTTTCGTTAATATTTGTAAGGCTTTAAAATTAAATATTTCATGCCACATCCATATTTTATAAAGGAGATGATTTATATGATTTTGATTTTGATTTGCACACTTAAAATGTATAATTAGTTAAAACAAAATCTATAAACAAGACAACTATTTTATGCACAATTTGATTGCACTAATCAAAAATTTAGAGTGTCTGAAATCATTACCAATTTTATAAACCTTATGGGTTAATAAACTTATCTCCATTATGATACAAAATTTTAAAAGCTTTGTAATTGTTTCACATAACATACGATTAAATATCTTGAGACTATAAAGAGGTCAAGGTTTAAGACCTTTTCATACCACATGTATACGAAATAAAGATTCACTGGGTTGAAATGAACATAAACATTTTCAACAATTATAAACCTATTCTCGAACTTCCGATAGTAGATGCTCTTAAAGGCTTAAAGTGTCAATGGAATGGGATGATTGATTTGTTAGCTCAAATGGTAAAGTGAAGAAGCGATGTGATCCGAATGTGATTTGGTTTGTGGAAGGTTTCTTTGTTTTAGAGCGGTTTAAAGTAGTGTTTGTTTAACCAGTCAAATGATAGTTTAGCGAACAACAACATATGGAAATGATAGTTTAGTGAGAAATAATTATATTTAATGTCGGGTATATTAATGAGACCCCAAGACCGCATTTAATACCGCCACATCGCTTTATCTCTCTACAATCAACTTTATCATCAGCTTGGTATAATAAGACAACCAACTTCACTACCAAAAATACCCCACTTAAACACATATGCATCCAACCAAAATCAAAATCACACACAAACACAAAACCAAGATTGGCCGCCTGCATGACCGAGTTGTGCATTTTTTATGTTGAAGACGTGTGCTCATGGGCACCCATAACAGGGATGAACGCGTCATGCAATTGCCACTGGTCGAACAAAGAACTTCATGTTCTTCAAATGTGTTTTTCTCGAGATAATAATTTTATAGAAAATGTTCTTTTGTTTATTTTTTGTTTGGACAATTATTTTAGCTTACTGAAAATATAAAAAACTAAAAATTATGACATATTTGAACGTTATTTAAAACATGTTTTTCGTGTCTTCTGGTTGATTTTGAAACATACCAATTAACACAATGATAGCAATCTCTGAAATGTTGTGTCTCAGAACTTCCATTCGTTATCGTAATAATTCAATCTACCCTTTGATGAATGTCATAAGATTCTGCTCTGTCAAACAACATGCTTCTTACTGTGTTCCTAAAGTTACCAAGCTCAACGATGCCCTCCAACTGTTTGATGAAATGCTTCACAGAAAACCTCCACCTTCCATCATTGAATTTAACAAGCTTATTACTCCTATTGTTAAGATGAAACATTATTCCACCGCCCTCTCACTTTTTAAACAGATTAACTTAATGGGTATTCCTCGTGATATCTATGCAATGAGCATCTCCATTAACTGTTATTGCCACCTTAATCAAGTCAATTATGGTTTTGCTTTATTAGCCACCATCTTCAAGCTAGGCCATCCACCCAATTTAACTACCTATAACACTCTCATTAATGGCCTTGTTCTTGCTGATCGGGTGTTTGAAGCCGTTGAGTTATTTAAGAAAATCATTAGAAAGAAAATTTGTGAGCCTGATCAAGTTACATACGGAATCATTATTAATGGGCTTTGTAAAGTAGGTCAAACCAGCAAGGCCCATGAATTACTCAGGTTCGTGGAAAAGGGTTCCTGTAAACCTAGTGTCGAACAATATAGTACAATCATCGATAGCCTCTGCAAAGACAGAATGGTTGATGATGCACTACGGCTCTTCAATGAAATGACTCAAAAGGCGTCCATGCTAATGTTATCACTTATACCTCTTTGATTCATGGTTTATGTAACTTTGGTAGAGAGAGTGAAGCTGCAAGAATGTTTATACATATGGAGGAGAAAGGGGTCCCTCCCAATATACATACCTACACGACCTTGGTGAATGCCTTTTGCAAGCAAGGATATGTAAAAGATGCAGAGCTTGCTGTTCAAGCAATGGTACGAAGAGGTCTACATCCAGATGTAATCACTTATAGCGCACTAATTGATGGATATTGTTTACGTGGTGAATTAGATGAGGCAAAGAAAGTTGTTGATCGCATGGTGGAGAAGGAGCTTAGGCCAAACATCTTCACATATAACAGCTTGATAAATGGATACTGCAAGAAAAAACAAATCGATGAGGCCATGAATATATTTCGAGAAATCTCAGACAAAGGTTTGATTCCTAATGTTTGTACTTACAACACAGTGTTGCAAGGTTTGTTTCAATTGGAGAATCCTACAGCTGCAAGAGATCTCTTCAATGAGATGCAAGCCAAGGGTGTGACTCCAGATGTATGTACTTATAGTATATTGTTAAACGGAATGTGCAAAAACTCCGAGTGTTCTGACGCATTGGCTCTCTTCCGCTCTCTGGAAAACAATGAATCGATGAAAGATATACGCTTGTATACTATCCTGATTGATGGTTTTAGCAAATGTGGGAAGCATAACATGGCAATGGATTTGTTTGATGAACTCTTGTTAAAAGGATTGAAACCACATATGAAGACATATAACATGGTGATTCGTGTGCTTTTCCGAGAAGGGTTATTTAGTAAAGCTAAAGAATTACTTCAGAATATGGAAGACAATGGTTGTTTGCCGAATAGTTTCACATACAATGTTATTGTTAGAGAGTTGTTGAAGAAAAACGAATGTCAAGAGGCAGAATTTTTTCTTGAAGAAATGATCGACCGAGGTTTTGTGCCTGATTATGCTACTTTTTCAATGTTGCTACCTCTCATCCCAAATGAAGGACAAGATTCTCGTTTGCGAAATATCATTCAGAAGGTAAAGGATGTTGAAAGAAAAGATGGCGGAATACGTGAGTTAACCTCTCTTATCATTTCCTGAACTTCTCAAGGTATGTCAAGGGGTGATGTTAATTAGTTGTTGATATATGTTAATTGAACAACAAGACCTTTTCTTCAGACTTTCGAATGTGAAAATCTGACTTTAATTTAAACCTTTGTGATAACTGATAAGGAATCTAAAAGAACCTTTTTAATCATAAATTTTAAAAGCTATGTTAGGTTTGACATCCCAGGTTGATAAGCTCAAAAGAGATAGATGGCTGCCGGTTTAAGAATAAGCTTGAATTCTGATAGCCATTTCACATTCTTGTCAATTGTTCATTGATGTATATTCTGATGTGATTTTATTGTAAAATACATGAGATCAATGCTCCAGGCTCTGTATTGTGCTTGAATGCTAGCCACTTGAACAATTTAAAACAATACCAGCAAAGTTTTCGGGTGCGGAAAATCATTCAGAAGGTGATAGATTTTGAAAGAGAAGGAGGTGGAATACGTGATTTAACATCTCGTATCTTCTCTTGGCTTGATCACCTTGGTATGGGTCTAAATTTGACGCTTTGTCCGTATTGTAGAGACGAAAGAGAAACAGTCGAGCATTGCTTTTTAAAGTGTTTAAAGGTTGTGAAAGGTTTGAATAAAGTTTTAAATTGTGAAATATGGAAAGTTATTAGGTTTATTCAAGATATTATTAGTCGATAGATAATAATCAAGTGTCAGCTTGAAACAAATTTCAATCAAGATATTATTAGTCAATGATAATAATAGTGTCGACTTGAAACAAAATCAATTTGGCTAGGTGTGTTGGTCGATATCATACTTTTTACGTTAATTTTGATATTTAGGTTAGGTCAATATGAAATTAACCCTACTTTATATACATTATGCTTTTACTGTTTGTAAATTGATTTGTGCAAATCACTCCCTTAACCGGTTTTGAAATAGTCTTGAATTATTTAAGGAACATCTTAGATTGAATTTGAAAAATGGAGGATTCGTTGGCTCTAAGCTCCCAAAAAGACATAGTTTCCCACGGATCTGTTGTCTCAAGAGGCAATTCTCTATATGCCTCGGTCACTCAAAGTTTATATCTCTTTTAGATAAAAAAAAAAATGACTTCTCAAAATGCTCTAGGAGATTTAGATGATTTGGGTGACTTATCCTCACCTTTTAAATATTTACAAATATTCCGTACAAGTGCAATAATGTTGACAAGTGTTTCCAAGCAACTTGAGCAGCTTGTACTTGCAGATACACTTGTCAACATTTAAAAGGATGTGGATAAGTCGCCCCAGTCTCATGAAATATTTTAAAAAGTCACTTTTTTTTGTCTAAAAAAATATATACTTTGAACGAATGGGACACATAAATAATTTACCTCTCAGTCTCGAAAGGTGTTGTATTCGAGTTCGAATTAAGATTTATGATTTATTTGTTATATTGGCATAGTAGTTGGAAGATTAAAAATGGCTGCGGATCTATCCAATTTGGTTTTTTCCAGCAACAAGACTAATATCCACAACATGACAACATATTCATCTTCCTCTTCAAAACGTGTCCAAAATCTTCTAGTCTAGATGTCTCTCAACACTTCCTGCCACGACTCTACATTTCCCATTATCTGCCACGTGTCACTTCAACCCATACCACCCCATGCCTATATAAACCCACCCCAAACTGACCCATACATAAACATATTCTGTTAAAGAACATGGAAGCTTCACATGCCCTTAATACCCCACAGATAGTTGGTTTCATTCGTCAGCCGGGACACGATAATCCTTCCGTTTGCCGAAGCTTGAAAGTACGGCAAACGTTGAGGTGGCAGAAGGGTCAAGGGTTGGCCATGAAGTGTTGCAATGGAGATGGGTTAATGAGACCGGATAGTATACGAAAAGTTCAAGTGGGTGAAGAATGTGATGGAATTGTGGATGTAAGTAAAGATGATGTAAACGAAAAAGTTGAATTAATGGAGATGGAGGCGATAATGGGGAAAGACGATGGAAAAGAACCTATGGATTATAAAAGAAGAGCTTGTATATTTTATAAAAGCTCAGAAGTGTTTCAGGCAATCAAGGATGAACATCATACTCAACAATGTGCCTAAGAAAATTAAGGATTTACAGCCTAGATAATTCTGTATAATTATTATTTATATATATACTTCTGTATTTGCTTAACTTGTATACCATTCAATAAAATTGTACATGAGTGTGGGTTAGCCATCTGTGTTTCAACTTAGTATCTAACTCGACCGATGCATCTATTTTGTCACCTCTTGCTACAACGTGTTCATATACTTTTCTACATTATAGAAACCTTTACAACATTAAAATATCAAACTAGCTATTAGCCACTCAATGCGCATACTAGAGAGAAACACCAGGAAGCAAAATACATGTATAAACATAGCAAACAACAAGATGAGTCAACTAAGACAGCAATTCATGGGACGCCAAGGGAAAGGGATCATAAATAGAATGGATGTTTAAGGAGGAGGTACGAACATATAACTAAATGTTTCAAGTTTACAGAGGAGGTACGAACATATAACTAAATGTTTCAAATACTATCACAACGGCCTCAAATGACATAAAGGCACAGACAAACACTTATCTAACTATAACTGACTGAAACAAATGTGTCTAAAACTCATTCAAATATAACAGTTTGGAAGTTGAACTCACCTGAAAAAGGTTTCTCGAAAGAGATTAATCAGATACGTTCAACATTATGTGTCAGTTCCTTAACAGAACTTCCAATGATTATCACAGTTTACACATGTTACAAAAGTCGTCATGGGTTCATCAGCACTCCGAGTCTGCAGCTGGTAATAAGTGCATTTCCTTTTCCCACAACGACCGCATTTGAATTCATCAGTGGTGGCCTTTGGTGGCAAACCACGTTCACAGTCGAACAAAGCTTTCTCTTTTATTTTCCCATTCTCCATTTGTCTTTCAGTGCTCGCCATCTCTTCAGGGGTCAACTCCAGAATCCTTTGTGGCTTCACATGTCCAAGCAACACTTTCCTTCTGAAATCTGGGTTTTTCGCGTCCTTGATATTGAACATTACTGATCTGTATTTTAACTTTTGTGCACCATTGGATCTACCCCACTTTTCAAACATTGCAGACTCAACCGAAACAGCAACTCTGTACGGGTCAGCAGCATTCGCTTCATCCCTCAGTTCATCCTCAATCTCCCCATGAACCTTGCATAATGCTTCTGCAAGAAGTTCACGAATTTTGTCTCTTACGGGATCCTTACAAGAAACAAGGGAAGTCAGTTTAGGTGGGACCACACTATTTGCTGCGGTTTTATTTGTTTGCTTATTTTCTTCTTTATTACTATCTCGCTTTTCGACCTTCACAACATTAACTTTTTTCTCAGAGGATGATGAGGTGCCACTATGACTAGGTTTCTCAACCTTAATTGAGTTTACTCTCTGGACTTTTTTGTCAGATGTATTTGCTCCATGCTCAGATTTTACGGATTCTTTCGTTTCTGAGCTCCCATTTTTCTTATTCTTTAATGTTTCTTCAACAATTATGTTTTTCCAAATTTCTACCAGCTCGACAGCTAGGGATTGAATCTTCTTTCTAGGGTGTTTTGTCAGTTGACGCAGACGCTTCCCCACCTGAAATGACGGTATGTATATAACTATCAATATTATAAGAAATTAGTTATATGCCTAATTTTAACACACAGTATGTATTAAGAGAAAGATTACTTTGTTAATCAACTGTGACTAGATAGCTGTCATATTCTATATCTATTAGATAACTACTTAAGGTATATCGAAAGAAGGATAATACTTGAGGTATATCAATCAAATTCAAATATGCTTTGCATTTCAAGCCCCCTTCATATTCTACTGGTCTAATCAGGTGACCTAGTGACTAAATAGATAGACAAAAGGGATTTGAACGTTTCATACATACATCAAGGATATCTACATCCATTATAAATTTATAAGTTCGTGAGGATGATATATGGAAATATTGCATCCCATTATATTTGACATCCCAGATTTATTTGATATGACCAAAACATATTATATATAACACAACTCATGTACAGATATGGATGCAGATACAGGTCTCAAATTCTGGATACATATGTAAATAGCGCAAGTTCACAAAATACATTCCGCATGGTCCTGTACACCCCAAGTTACAGCCCTCAAACTAGAAGAAAAAGGAAAGAAACGGAAACGAAGTGTGTCTGAGGACTTAGCAAACCACCATGAAAAAGTAAGGGAGTCACTAAATTCATCAAGTCCTAATGATTCAAACTGATAGAGAACACATCATAAATTTCATAAACATATTTAAAAGCCAAAACCTGCACAAACACGCACCACATATCTACTAGACAAGCAAAGAAAGAGAGAAACTGATAGGCAACGCAAACACTTATGCTCCAACTATTCGCCTCATGTCTATAAAACTAAACCCGAAACAATATCATCCGAATAATCAAGCACAAGCATATCAACTAATCCAAATCTTATAACGTCCACAACCTAACAACCAACTAGTCAAACCACAAAAAATATATATATATATATAATAATAATAATTAAATAAATAAACCTAGTGACTATCACACTAAAATGTGTGAGGTCTCAAGTTCAATTCGTGCTAGGTGCAAATAACAATGAAATGGTTATGCCAACCTCCTGGAGAGGAGGGTTTTATCTGGTTTGACCTATTAGACGGTGGGTTCGCACCCGTGGATTAGTCGGCCAAAGGTTGGAAACCATGGTTACCCAAAAAGATCAAATATACAAAACTCTCTATTCCGCTACTAAAACAATGGCATTTGCCTAAATCACAATATCATAAAATTTAAATAGAAAAATATACATATATGCCTATATTACCATGTCGAATAAACAAAAACTCCAAAACAATTCTAAAAAACACATCCAATTAACACTTTAGAAAATTAGTATAAAATTTACACAAAAAATTAAGGGTGTGTTTAGTTGATGAAAATTACTCCATTTTTCCAGGAAATTATTCATTGGGAACTAAAAAACCGAAAACCCTTGGTCACACATTTTTAAGAAATTTTTCTAAAAGAATGAAAATCTCATTTTTCAAAGTATAACTAGAATTTAGGAAAAAGCTCTTTACTCTTTCCTATATTTTCCCTTCCATTTTTTACATCCCCTTGCATTTTTCAATTTTTTAAAAATATCATCAAAACACGTTTCCAAATTTATAGCACATTTCTAGGGATAAAAACCTTTCCTTTTTTTTCTGAAGAAATTGAAATAGAAGGTTAAAGAATTTTTTTAGGATGCATGGGACTGGGGTGATCCCACCGTTCTTCACCTTTTTGGAGAAAGTTAAAGAAATTTTTCTACAACTAAATGCACCCTAACACTTTTGAAAACTAGTATTAAAATTAACACAAAAGTAAAGAATTGCTATATATATAAAAACCTAACCTTTTCAATATATGACAATCACAAATATTATAAATGTTTCAAGTTTAAGGAGGAGGTACGAACGTATAACTAAATGTTTCAAATATCTGGCGAGGATAAGATATAAATATAATCATACTCATACAACATATCTTGGTGTTAGAATTAAATATTATTGTATATAATAGTAAAATCATTTTACAAAGTATCTAACCTGCTTAAAATCGAGTCATTCTTTTAGTGTTTTATTAGTGTCTTAACTATCGCCTATTGTAATCACATCATTCTGCAATCCTTTCTAAACTGGTTTATTTTTTATGCTGCTTATGGTAATCATGCCCAGTTGTTTAAGTTAAAAATACCATGAACTTCCACAATTCAACAAGAAGATTGCTTGTACATATTTTAATACCATGGATGTCTAGATGCCGATGCAGGTACGGCTATGGTACACATATAGTTGCAGATGCTGGTCTCAAATTCTGGATACATATGTGAACAGTGATAGTTCGCAAAATACATTCAGTATGGTCCCTGTACACCCCTAGTCACAGCCCTCAAACTAGAAGAAAAAAGGGAAAGAAAACGGAAACAAAGCATGTCTGAGGACTTAGCAAACCACCATGAAAAAAGTAAGAGAGTCACTAAATTCATCAAGTCTTAAACTCTTAATGATTCAAAACCTACACAAACACGCACCGCACATCTACTAGACGAGCAAAGAAAGAGATAAACTAATAGGCAAGACAAACACCTAAGCTCTAACTATTCGCCCCATGTCTATAAAACAAAACTCGCAACAATATCATCCGAATAATCAAGCACAAGCATATCAACAAATCCGATCCTTATTACGTCCGCAACCTAACAACCAGCTACTCGAACCACAAAAAAGATCAAAATATACAAAAACTCTCTATTCCGCTACTAAAACAATGGCATTTGCCTAAATCACAATATCATAAAATTTAAACAGAAAAATATACATATATGCCTATATTACCACGTCGAATAAACAATAACTCCAAAACAAGTCTAAAAACACATCCAATTAACACTTTAGAAAATTAGTATAAAATTAACCACAAAAAAATAATAAGGGTGTGTTTAGTTGATGAAAATTACTCTATTTTTCCAGGAAATTATTCATTGGGAATTGAAAAACTGAAAACCCTTAGTACTAAAATTAACACAAAAAGTAAAGAATTGCTAAAAAAAATAAATAAATACCTAACCTTTTCAATATATAACAAAAAATAAAGAATTGCCATAATAAAACCACTTACTTACAAAACTCATAAACAAAAAGATGAAAAAAATTTATAAAACCTGAGTGGAGACAAGAATCTGGTAATTAACAGGAAACTTCTTCAACGCTTTCAAAGCATCAACACACCGATCTTCCTCCGCCGCCCCGCCGTCAGCTGCGGCGGCGTCCGCCGCTTTCTTAGCCGCCTCGAAAAGCTCCTTCAGCTCAGTCTCCATTAACCCAGATCGATTTTCAATGGAATGAAAAAGAAAGAAAGAATGACTCAAACGGTTTGGTGACTGTTTTGATGAGAATGTAAGAAATGTGGGAATGATCTTGACCGTTGATTTGTTTGTGTGAGGAGGTGATCGTGTGGTGGGTAAGATAGGGTTGAAGATAAAGTGGTGTCTGGGTTTTGACCTTTTACAAGTACTAGAAGAGTAAAGTACATCAAAGACTTGTGGTTAAGTTCCACCTCATTATTTACGTTGTATTCTTACAGTATGTTTGAAGCAAAGTAAATGACGGTTTGGTTTTCCGGTTTTTATGGTTTTTATTTCATTTATTGTGGTTTGGTCTTTTAATTGTCGAATTTTTAATGCAATGTAGAATAACTTTTTCAAGTTTCATGATAAAAGAACCCACAAAATAATGACAATAAAAATCTATTGATCATAAAAATTTATATAAGCTAATAGTTTATGCGTAGAAAAATAAGACAATAATGACAAGAAAATAAGTTTCGGTCAAGCTAATGAACAAAAGATTTCAAAATTCATTGATCACGCGTGAAAGAAGAGGACGTAACAGGGTTTCGCGCGTTACACATCAACCCATTATGGATGGTCTTACTTAGTTAGGCAAATGGCATACTGGCTTGTAGTAGTATTTATTCATTTCACGAGAAAACAGTCGCTAAGGCCGTTGTTAATTGTAAAGTGTAAAGTGATGTTGAATTGAACTTTAGTGTTAAAAGTCTTTTTTTATTGATGTTTAAACAAAATTAATATATTTTAGATGTAAAACGCTAAACGCGTCTAAAAACTTGTCGTTAACAAAGTTTAAGTTTGTTTAAGTCGAACATTGATTAATAGAGATTGAACTCTTGAAGACTAGATTGTATTTGAAGGCAAAAGTAAAATTAAATAAAAATAAAAGAAATGAGAGGATGAATAATAACCATATGTGACATTTAGGACTTGACTTACAAAAAAAGATGATCTCCTATGAAATTCTCCTTCTACATTTGGAATGTGTGGCTGAAAACATTTCTCATTCTTCTTATTTTCATTTTTCTTCTTAGTGGATCCATTCCCAAATATAGAAGAGTTTGTGTGACTTTGCTAAAAGAGATTATATTGAAATGTTTGAAGAATTATTCTTTGAACGAAAAAGTTTCTTAAACCCGTTTATGATTGGAGAAGTAGTTTTCTTCAAGTCATTGAGGAAAAGTCATAAATCGAATTTGCCTGAAACAAACTAATATGAGTAATATTATTTAGGGTGGAGGCTTTTAATGAACAACTTACTTTTTCATAAGTATAGGAATGAATAACATACTCTCTTCTTTGTCAATATCAGTAACATACATCCATTTTATGAACCAATGTTCTTTTTATGTTCCCCCCCTGGTTGTTTTTTTTTTTAAGAAAGGCGCAATATATAAAAGAGGAACACAAAAAACGATGAGGAACATAATCACCACAAGATAATTCATGACCCATCAAACAAGAATTTAATTAATAACCTAAATCATAATTTGCCTACTCATTAAAATCGACAATATCAAAATAATTATGACATAGAAAAATCATTCATAAAACTCACCATCACATACGTTATGTAACTATGTCAAATTAATTTTATATTTATGGATACTATCTTTGTATGATTGCTTAATATATTATTGAGTTCATATGAAGGATTGTTCATTAAAATTTCAGAAATCACAAAAAATCCTACACCGTTGGTCCCGTCATTTGCATGTGTCAAAACTGAAACAATTAACCATTCAAATAAAAAAAAATACATCAGGCACAACTAAAACAATTAATGGTAAAACTAACGAAATTAGTACACCATTTTTTGGGCATTATTGCCTTTGATTGTCGCCGAAAATTCGCTGAAAGTCTGACACGGTGTTGGATGGTGTCATCAAGAATTATAAATTTTGATGAGCAATGAGTTTGATTGTTTTGCTACTTTTAGAAAACTACTTTGATGTTTTTGGGTGTTCTTGGGTTTTTGATTAAAAATAGAAAATAAATTTTGACAACAAATTTAGTGTGAGTTTGTGTAAATTTTAGGCATATTTGGTATTATTAGTGCATATCTCTTTTCAGTACTTCTTGTTGTTGATTTTGCTGATGTTGATTTTTGTGAAAGCGGTGATAGGTTGAATTCGGTGATTATTCAATTGTTGGTTAAATTTAAGAAAATAATTTAAAGATGTTGAATTTTGATTTAAAAGGAAAAAAATGTCTAAGAACAAATATAAAAAAGAAGAACAAGAGGTTATTATCGTCGATTTACATTCAATGTTACTTACGTTGGTTCAACTAGAACGGTACCTGCGCAATGCGCAGGCGGGTACTCGATCGCTATTTTTATAGCGAACAAATGCTTTTTATGTGACCTTTTAAGCATGGTAATACGATTGAAAATTTCTTTTTTTATGTTCTTTTTGACAATAAATTTACATATATCAAGAATTTCGTTTAGCCGCCTGCCGTTTGCCGAGACCGCTCTACCAGTTCCATTATCTTTACCACATCTGCTCGAGATTGAATTTATGTATAATGCGCTTTATTATTCAGATTAGTGACATTTAACGCAATAATTGTGTTTAATTTTGTTGTAAAATACGCCGATAATTTAGATTTTATGTAAGGTGTGTTTTAATAATTGTATTAATTATATTTATTGATCAATAAATTAATCGACTATATTAAATAAGCATTAACGAGGTTCTGCTTTTATTATGTGCATTAAAGTGGTGTACACTATGCTTCTTCTCTTGACGTCTGAAAATTATGCGCATTGAATAATGTGATGTATTGAATTTTAAGATTTCTCTTATAATAGAATGCCAGAGGCTTATTTTTAAAGACTTCCTTTTAAAGAAAGTCTCAAACACTTTATTCAGACAATGACATTTAATGCATGAATTGTGTTTTATTTGGTTGTACAATATCTTGATAATTTGTATTTTATGTAAAGGTGTTTTAATAAGCTGTATTAATTATATCTATCGATCAAGAATTAATCGACTATATTAAATAAGATTAACGAGTGTTACTGCTTTTTTATTATGTGCGTTAAAGTAGTGACATTACGATTCTTGTCTCAGACGTCTCGAAAATTATGTCATTGAATAATGTGATGTATTGAATTTTAAGTCTTCTTATAGTAAGATGTAGACTTATTTTTTAAGACTTTTTTTAAAGAAAGTCCAAACACTTTATATAATAGTATAGATTAAGGCATGTTTGTTTTTTTTTTTGCCTCTTAACGCGTGCGAATCGGGCAAATGTCCGAATCGGTCGACATTTTGCCGCTCGCTCGTTATTTTCGTTGCACGCTCGAACGACGCCCGAACGGAAAAATGTCCGAATCACAAGACCGGAGGGTGTCTTAACGCGTCTGAATGCTTCTGTAGACACAAAATAACCAAAAATCCTGTTCAAACATGCGTTTTTTCTTCGCTCGAGCTGCGTTGATTCGACATTTACGCATCGATTCAGATTCGACGCGATGCGATTCATTGATTGAATTTTAAAAACAAACACCACCTAACTCTAAAATCCAAGTATGCTTCTCCTATTGACAGGAAAATAAATAAATAAATAAATAAAGCGTTATTTATTCTTATAATTCTAAAAAAATGTAAGTTGTTCATTTTTAGTCTTTCACCCTCATTCCTATTAAGTTTCAAATAAACGCTTGCAGTAACTTTTCTTGCATTGAAGGAAATTTTGATTAGTAATTCTGATTAAACAGGTTCAAACATCGTAATCAGGTTCTAATAAGATAAAAAAAAAATGTTTACGCGAAGTTACGGGTGTTCTAAACTTCTAATCACCGGTACATTAAGATGTTGAGATGAGTTGGACAAACAAATAGCCCAAGTGTACCGTACAACCGAGGCCCATATAAGCCTAACTAAACAAAGAAAGTGCATCTTAATCAAGTTAAATTTATCAAAGATGTTACAAAACTTATTAGATTTAAAATTGAGGATAAAAGATTATTTACATACCAAATGATCAATTTTCACCATCCATTTTTATTTGATCTAATGGATAAGATTAATCCAACAATTTAAAAAACTCGTTTTCATCATCTTTTTTCAAATATTAATAACTTTTAAACCGTTAATCGTTAGCGAAAAAAATATCGTTCTTGTGAAGATTTAATTATCTTTCCAGATGATGACACTTTGATATACTTTCGACAAAAAAATTTTCGCATTTTTACGCTTTTTTTAAATTTATTGGTTTTTTACGTTCTCGAATTTATATTAAAAATCATATACGATATAACACTATTAGTGTTATATCATATATGATATTAAATTTATATCATATATGAGATGTATATCATATGTGATTTATCATATATGATTTAACAATAGTATGACATATGATATTACATAGTCATACGTGATTTAACACTAATATCACGTGTGATATTCAAATTAGTGTTAAATCATATATGATATTCACGAAATTCCAGGTTCAAAAAAACAAAAAAAGAATTTAAAAACGATTTTTCTTTTCTTTTTCGAAAATATATCAAAGTCTTCGCCTATATAAAGATAATTAAATACTTCGTCGCGATGGTGTAATTATTTTCGCTAACGATTAATCGCTTAAGAGATATTTAAATTATAAAAATTGGTGAAATAATAAAACGTTTTAATCTCACCATCGATTTCTTTTTAAATGGATGGTGAAGATGAATCCTTTGGTATGTAAAAAAAGTTTTGTATGTAAAATAACTCTCCTCAACTTATTAAAACAATGTTATTAAAAGTTAATGGAAATCATATTTTTTTTCGACTTACAGCTCAAACGGGGACAATCCCAAATCTCTAATTAGACAATCCCATTCATGGGGAATATGATCCACACTTAAGAAAAAAAAGGAAATGTCCTCCGGCGGGATCAAACGCCATCTACACCCATAATCACCTCTCAATTCACAATCATCTTTCAATCCCCAATTACCTTTCAATCCCTAGAACTCCCTTTAATCCAAAAATATTATTTTGAATCCTTAATCAACTGTTTTTAGGGTTTCGATTTCGATCTCAATTCATACAAATTAGTAGGCGATGGGTGGATTTCGATCAAGAGAAGATGACACTGACAAGATTTCCGTATCTATTTTCGTTACAAATTTCCCAGAATCATGTTCGGCTAAAGAGTTATTCCATCATTGCAAGCAATACGGTCACATCGTGGATTCGTTCATTCCGAATAAAAGATCGATAAGTGGTAAGAGATTTGGCTTTGTGAAATTCATTAATGTTTTTAACAAGGAGAGATTGGTGGACAATCTTTGCACTGTGTGGATTGGCTACTCTAAGTTACAGGCTAATCTTTCTAGATTTAAAAGAGAGAATAAGATGGGAAGTGGTAAAGAAGGGAGGAAGGAAAATGCTGTGAATATTAGACAGAAGTTTAATACATCTAATAGTGCTGAAAGTATTGGTATTGGTAAAACTTTTGTGTCAGTGGTTAAGAAGAGTAGCATGGCAGTGGAGACGGAATCCAATCCTTCGATTGTCCTTGACGACGAGTGTATGAACAAAAAAGACCTTTCTTTGTCCTTGATGGGAAGAGTTAAAGAGTTGGCATCATTAGCAAATTTGAAAAAGGCATTATGTATTGAAGGTTTCGATAACTTGAAGATCAGCTATTTGGGAGAACTTTGGGTCTTACTGGAATTTGTATCTTCCAAGGCTAAGGAATTATTCAGTAATAATACTGGTGCAGGGTCCTGGTTTTCGGTACTTCATCAAGCTAATGATAATTTTGTCCCAGATGGACGACTGGCTTGGATGGAAGTTGACGGCATTCCATTTAAGTTATGGACGGGCAAGACACTTAGAAGAATCGCTTCAAAATGGGGTGAGTTGTTGGATGTCGAGGAAGATGAGCTGAATTTTCACTCCAAAAGGATATGTATTTTTACTAAGGATCGGCAGATTATCCATGAAAGTTTTAAGGTCATATTCCGGGGTAAAGTTCATTGGCTCGCGCCATTGAAGTTCCAGGCTGGACTCCAGAGTTCAGAGAAGAAGAGGAAGATGAAGACTTATCTGTCGAGGGTAACTTTGATGACAATCATGAGACACAGGAGGTGAACAACAATTTTGATGAAAGTGATGAGGAGAAGGTGCTGGAAACTGAATTTGAAGTTCCTAGTGGTAAAAAGGATAGGAAGTCAGAAGATCCTTTTGGTATATACTCTTTATTGCAGAAAAATAAGCCTAACACGGAGAGCAAGGTTAACGAGGCGGAGCACAGTTTGTCTCACCCACCGGGCTTCACTCCGGAGGGGGATCAGTTGGATGGTAATTCCATAGGGGGCATTGCAGTGAATGTCGTTGAAGAGAAAGAAAATGGTGAAAATTCGTTTGTGAATAATGATATAGGAAATGATTCTTCGAATTCGGTTAACAAAAATGGTGCACCAACTGGTTTGGATCAACCTGATATACCGCGATCAGGTGGGTCAATTTTAAATCTTATGGAGGAAGTAGTGAAGGTGGGGCAAACCATGGGGTACAACATGGAAGGGTGCATTAAAGACATTAACGACATCATTGAATCCCAAGGAGAATTTGGGGGTATCCGATGAATTTTTTGTCCTTAAACGTTCAAGGCCTCGCCCAAAAGGCTAAAAAAGATTGGGTAAAGGAGTTGTGCATCAAAAATAAGGTGAATTTTGTTGGTTTACAGGAAACTAAAATGGGGTCTATGGACTTGAATATTGTTCGATCATGTTGGGGTAATTCTACGTTCGAGTATGTTCAAAGCGATTCTATTGGTAACTCGGGAGGTATATTGTGCATTTGGGATCCTAATTATTTTCGTAGGAATAGTTTCACCAGATCGGATTATTTTGTTATTATCGAGGAGTGGCTCAACCGGGAGTGATCTTTTGATTGTGGTTGTTTATGCTCCCAAACGCAAAAGAAAAACGATGTCGTGGAATACCTTACCCATATTTCAAATTCATGGGATGGTATGATTGTTATGATGGGTGATTTTAATGAGGTGAGATCTAAATCGACGATTTGGTTCTAACTTTACCGCTCATGACGCGGAAATTTTTAACTCTTTTATTTATAAAGCGGGGATTGAGGAAGTTACGTTAGGAGGTAGTGCTTTCACTTGGTGCCACAAATCGGCTTCTAAAATGAGTAAGTTGGACCGTTTCTTTGTCTCGAAAATCTTTTGATCTCATGTCCTAACTTTTCCGCCATAACTTTGGGCGGTTTATTTCGGATCATCGCATATTCTTCTTTACGAGAAACATCGTTCGATTACGGGCCTATTCCTTTTCGATTCTATAGATATTGGTGGATGTTGATGGGTTTGATAGTATGGTTAGAGACTCTTGGGAGGTCGCTCCCGGAATAAGAATAATGCTATTCGTAGTTTTATGGGTAAGCTAAAATTCCTTAAAGACCGTGATTCAATTTGGCTATCTAAACATAAGGCAAGTTCGAGATGTGAAACGTTCTATTCTTAAAGAGAGCGAGAGTTTGTGATGAGAAGATCGACAAGGGTATGGGTTCGATGGAAGTTGTTCGTAATCGATTGGTGATCCTTAATAAAATCCATCAGGTTCAAAAAAATCAAGCTTCTGAAATTTCTCAAAAAGCCAAGATTAAATGGGCGATTGAGGGTGATGAGAATACGAAATTCTTCCATGGCATTTTAAACAAGAAACGTAGTCAATCTCAGATTCGAGGTGTTATGGCAAATGGAGTGTGGATTGAGGATCCGACGGTTAAATGTGAATTTTTAGAGCATTTTCGGGGTAGGTTTGATAAACCTCCTCAAAATCGTGATCTTATCGATATCCATTTTCCTAATTCTCTTACAAATGATCAAAAAGTGGATCTGGAACAAATGGTAACTAAAGAGAGGTCAAGCGGGCGGTATGGGATTGCGGTGTTGACAAATCTCCGGGACCAGATGGGTTTTCTTTTTGCTTTTACCGTCATTTCTGGCCTATGATTGAAGATGACGTGTTTGGGGCTGTGGAGTACTTCTTTATTCATGGTGATATGCCGAAAGGTTGTAATTCGAATTTCATTGCCTTGATTCCTAAAATCATTGATGCCAACATGGTAAAAGATTTTCGTCCGATAAGTTTAATTGGAAGTCTTTACAAGATTATTGCTAAAGTTTTGGCTAATCGCTTAGTTGGTGTTCTAAGTGATCTCATAAATGAGGTTCAATCGCTTTTGTTGGGATAGACAAATATTGGATGGGCCATTTATTCTTAACGAGGTTTTACAATGGTGTAGAAAAAGAAGAAACACGCTTATTTTTAAGGTTGATTTCGAGAAAGCGTATGACTATGTTCGATGGGATTTCTTGGACGACGTGTTAGATAAATTCGGATTTGGTGCTAAATGGAGGACTTGGATTCAAAGTTGTCTTAAATCTTCTAGGGGGTCGATTCTCATCAACGGGAGTCCTACGGAGGAATTTCAATTCTTTAGAGGTCTTAAACAAGGTGATCCATTATCTCCTTTCCTTTTCATTCTTGTTATGGAAAGCTTGCACATTTCATTCCAAAAGGTGATCAATGCGGGTTTGATTAACATAATCAACATTAGTTCCACGGTGAATCTTTCTCACTTGTTCTATGCGGACGACGCTATTTTTATTGGTCAATGGAACGAACTTAATATTGATACTCTTGTCCGAGTGTTGGAATGTTTTTTCAGGGCTTCTGGTCTTCGTATTAATATGTGTAATAGTAAGATTATGGGTGTTAATGTGGAAGATGCGAAGGTTAAATCCGCGGCTAATAAACTTGGATGTCTAGTTCTTAAAACTCCCTTCACTTACTTGGGGACGAAAGTGGGGGAGAATATGTCTAGAAAACATGCTTGGAATGAAGTAGTAGAAAAGGTCAATTCCCGTTTATCTAGATGGAAGTTGAAAACACTTTCAATTGGAGGAAGATTTACGCTTCTCAAGACCGTATTAGGTTCTATGCCAATCTTTCATATGTCCATTTTAAAGTCCCCGAGTATCCTTAATTCTCTTGAAGCTATTCGTAGTCGCTTTCTTTAATGGTCAAGAGCCGAAGTGTAAAAAAGCGTCTTGGGTTAAGTGGAGTAAAGTATTAACTTCGAAAGAGAACGGAGGTCTAGGGGTCTCAAGTTTATATGCTCTCAATAGAGGTTTGATGTTCAAATGGTTATGGCGATTCTATTCTCAAAATCATTCGTTATGGACCAAAGTGATAAAGGCGTTATATGGGAAGAAGGAGTTTAGATAAAGATGGTACTTTCGTGGTCGGACTGTTGGACATCAATTATCCGTGAGGTTAAGGTGATGCGGGATAAAGGAATAAATGTTCGTGATTTTATCAAACTTAAGCCGGGAAATGGTGACGGATCGCGGTTTTGGATTGACAAATGGTAATGCGAAGGTGGAGTTTTAAAGAGCTTGTTTCTCGCTTTAAGCCACGGAACTCAACAAAACGTTTCGTGAGTTCGAAATTAAACGCCCCTAGTTTAGACACATCTTTTCGAAGAAATGCGAGAAGTGGTATTGAAGAGACGCAGTTTAAATCTATGGCTGAGATTGTGAAAGAAACTTTGCTAGTGCCTCGTGACGATAGGTATATTTGGTTGCTGGAAGATGATGGAATGTTTTCGGTTTCTTCTATGCGTAAGATGATAAATGAAAATCGGTTCCAGGATGTGAGTTTGTCTACTCGATGGGTCAAACCGCGCCTATCAAGGTTAATATTTTGGCTTGAAAGTTAAGTCTAATGCTCTCCTACTGTTTCAATTTATCTCGTCGTGGCATAGATATTGATTCTATTGATTGTCCTATCTCAGAAATGGGGCGGAAACGACAAGTCACGTGTTTTTCAATGCAATATCGCCGATGCATTATGAGGAAAATATCTTCATGGTGGAATGTGGATTACATGGAGGTTAATTCAGATGAGGAGTGGCGCCTTGGATCGTTTCAATTCGGATTCACTCCGTGCTCAAAGATATTATTGAAGGATTTATTATGGGTTGTGGTGGATTATGGAACTTCCGTAATAAGTTATTATTTGATCGAAGACTCCAGATAAGGCCTCGATCTTCGATAATTTAGTTTCTAGCTCGCTTTACTCGGGTTTAAATATAGATGTAAGCGTCGTTCAAATGGGACGATTGGCTTAAAAACCCGTATATTGTATGTTGTTAATCTAGCTCCTTGCTAGTCTTTAATAAAATTGCCGTTCCAAAAAAAATGGAAATCATATTTTTCATAACACATTCAGCTAATAAATAAATTAAATGCACTACGATATCCTGAATCCGCATTACCACCACCAAGGGTTGTTTACGGGACGGTTTAGTTCGATTAGTCAAAAAATAAAAAAGACTTTTTACGGGGCGGGTAGTTCATTTTACCATCCTTTACCGAACCGCTCTAGGCGGTTACCCGGGCATGTGGTACCTAAAACAAACGGTTACTCGCAGTTCGGGTTACGGTTAGCCGTCTAAAGCATTTATTGAGTGGAACCGAGTAGAAAGCTTCATAATCCAAAACGTAAAATGCAATTAGACAAGATTGTGATAATATTTTTCTTCCAAAGTTGTCGCCGTTTTGTTAGCACAAAAACAAAAGATAGCTCTATATAAGACTTTTGCCAAGGAGTGTCGAGTAAAAACTTGCATGAAGTTCGCTGACAAATTAATCAAGGTAGATGAGTAGATCCAATACTTCATCAGACACTATAACAGTAGCACATTAAGGGCCATGACATCTCTATTAAGCACTCAAAATAAAGATTACACGTGATATGGTATTTAATTGTATGTAGGTTTCAAATCATAGAACCAAAGACTTTTATATGGCCCAATTCAACCGAAATTGCCTAGCTACATCTTAAATGCCTATGTGGTTGCTTAGATGCAGTTCATACAGCCGAAGACTTTTATACCAACGATACATGCTATGATAAATATCTAAAGAATACATATATATTGTACACGCTTTGATTCCGGTAACCACGGTTACATGATAATGAAAACCGATCCTTAATAAACGGTTTTTTCAGTTTCAGATTTTTCAATTTCAGTTTCTTTGGTAGTTTGGTTATCGATTTTTCCCGGTTTTGGATCATACAGATCGGCTCGATTTGTCGGTTTCTAGGATTTGAGCACCCCCTACCAGCACCATACCCAAGTACTTCCTCGACTCTCATTTAGTCCCTCTATTTAACTACATTGTTGCTTTGCATCTATTCGTCGTGATATTTCGACCCATGTATCAAAAATCATCGCCCCCACTATGCTAACCGTTGTGTCATTAGAGCATCTACAATGGGTCAAGTGGCTGAAAGCTTTTCACTATTCTAAAAAGTCTTTTAAAAAGGTTTTTTAAATTGCAACCAAAGCTTTTTGAAAATTTTTCAACAAAGATTGGTAAAACACAAGTCTTTCCTCCAAGTTTTATCTCAGGCGATTATGATGATGATGAATCCGTCTATGTATAGTCTTGGGGCTTCATTGGGCATCACTCTAGATGGAAAACCGGCTCGTTCAAAACATGACGTGTTTAGCGACTTTTTGTCTGAGGTGACCTCCCCTTTGTGAACAACAATGGCGTTGTCAAGAACAACATCCGTTTATCGCCGCAAGCTCTTTATTCTTCTTTAGCATTTAATGTGCACCGGCCACTGTGTGATCAAGCTGTTTCATCAATCTCTGAATTGTCAAGTTCATCTCTGGTGCTCGAGAGCTCAAGTTGAGCTTATGATCTCACTTTTAGTTAGTAGTTCTCACTTTGTCGATAACAATTAATCTCAATTTCATGAGTGATAATAGCAATTTCCATTGTTCTCAAGCCATTGTGTTTAAAATGTTTTATCGTTTGGATCCTTTTGCTATTCATTTTCAATACAACAATTTATAATATATATATATATATATATATATATATATATATATATATATATATATATATATATATATATATATATATATATATATATATATATAGGAAGAGATCAGTAAGAAGAAAAACTAAAATAAGAAGAATAAGAAGAATTTCCAGCCACACATTTCAAATAGGAGGAGAATTTAAGGGAGATCGATCTATTTTGTAGAGCAAGATCCTAAATGATGGTTGTGGCTTTCTTCTTATCATTCATATTTTAATTTTCTTCTTATTTGATCCTAACTCTATATATATATATATATATATATATATATATATATATATATATATATATATATATATATATATATATATATATATATATATATATATATATATATATATATATATATAATATATTAATATATAATTTTGCACTAAAAATGCGGGTCCCCGATTATTTTGTGGGTATTGATTCTTTTCGTAGATCGAATCATCAGCAGTGTATTTTTAATGAATGATTGTAGCCAAGCTATCCTCATATATATATATATATATATATATATATATATATATATATATAGTGTAGGTTATTTTCAGAACCAAGAAAATGTCGAGAACTGCAAGAACCAATCTTAGCCATTAGATTATTTGATCAATGGTTAAAATGATTTGTGCCATAAGTGTAATAAAGTCTAACATTATAGAAACCTCTGAAAAATAGGGAGGGTATTTTAGAGATTACAAGTAATCTAATTTATAATTATTTTCTATTAACATGGTATGAGATTTTAAGATATGAGAATCAGTTACAAAACTACTCACGTCTCCTTCTTTCTCTCGTTCTCATCTAGCCGCCACTCTTGTTCGCCGGATAAATGAAAAACATCAGGCTAATCCGTTATCCACTCGTCATCCAATTCTCGTTATAAACGAAGACCTAAAAAGTTTGTACCCATGGTTGCGAAAAGTACGGACTCGGTATACTTTTATCACAAATATAAGGTTTACTTTAATTTAAATGTTGTAAATCGTTTTTGATATGGTGCTTGAAACTGTTTGCATGCAATTTTGGTTTGTGACTTAAATTTGATATTGATTATATATTATGGGTTTGAAAAATAGTTCTAGATCTGAATATAGTTAATAGTTTAAAAAGTAAATACACATGTATTTATGTTGGATAGTGAAAAGCGGGATTGAATTTTATGATTTAATAGGATACGAATTTTTTTGTTTGGTCGTGGTGTATTACATCAATCGGATAGTGGCACAACCGGATTTTTCATGTCCATTTTCTTTTATCAAACTTGAATATGATTATTGTTTAACGTCACATTTAAATAATATAGAAATCTTAGCTTTGTTTACTTTGTTCAGTTTATTTATTTATGTGAAATACTTGTCGAAGGTAAAACATGTACATGTGCACATCTCAGTTCGAAATTCATTTTTTATTTATTTATGTGAATACTTGTTGAAGGTAAAACATGCACATGTGCACATCTCAGTTCAGAATTCATTTTTTATTTATTTATGTGAATACTTGTTGAAGGTAAAACATGCACATGTGCACATCTCAGTTCAAAATTCATTTTTTATTTATTTATATGAAATACTTGTTGGAGGTAAAATATGTACATGTGCACATCTCAGTTCGAAATTCATTTTATTAGAGATGTTGTACGGAGCGGAGCATGTACAAATGCACATCTTTGTAGAATTTTGAAACATGTACAAGTGCGGTTCAATTGAAATTAAAAAAATGTTCAAGTGACATCCTAACAATTGCACGTATGCACTTTAATTTAGAAAAATTGGCTAGCGACAAAAATAAAAGTTTGAATGCACATGTATAAACTTCATCAACTTTCACATATTTTTCCTTTTATTTCTTTGTAACTGAATTGAAATTCATGTTGTGATAAATTTTTAGATTGGTAAGTTGCAATATTCTATTAAACTTAAAGTTATTGTTTACGATTACGAGTAATGTTTATTTTCAGATTTATCATGACTTCTTGTGCGAGAAGAAGATTATGAACACGATCAAACCAAACAAGCATACTACAACACCTTTATGAGGGACGAAGATTATGAACGCGATGAAATCGTATGTGCATATGTGTTTACTCATGAACACACATGCACACAAATATACGCTATCATTAAAGGATGATGCATGCACATGTAACTTTCATTTGACGAAGAAGCACATGTAGATAGAGTAGAATACAAATGCAAATGAGCATTATGGGTATGTGTGATATGAAGACAACGAGTACAATTCTTGTACATACGTAATCTTTTTAATATACACATGTAATGCACATATGCGCTATAAATGCACATGTATCGCTTCGGCATATTTCACTAAATAGCACTTATAATTGGATTGAAAATACTATGATAATGATTTTTGTTTGTTAGTTTGGCGGTTTAATTTAACAAGAATAGTGTCATCGTTTATAAAACTTTTGTGTGAAATTTGAAATTCTGAATACATGTATGCAAATAAACTCGCTACATATATTTTGTATGAGAAGAACTAAAATACGACAAAATAATGAAAATGAAGTAATAAAAAAAAATCATGATTTAGTGTAAGTATGCAATCATCAATCTGGTGATTTTTGAAAAATCCCAAGCTAGTCTCAATTAATTAAATTTATGCGTAATTCTAGGAATGTCAAAATTGATTGTATAACTGGCAAACATATAAAAGTACAATAATACCCTTTTGACTAATTAAAAATAATTTAAATATTAAAATTAAATGATTCACGGTTCAGCTGCTCGACCTTTTGATTCTGCCTTTTCGGTTAAAAACCCCTATATATATATATATATATATATATATATATATATATATATATATATATATATATATATTAAATGTATCGTCTTAAAAACTCATGTATTATATATGCTCTTAGATAAGAAAACTTTTTTTTTTTTTTTTTTTTTTTTTCCCATTGAAAGATTTTGTTCTGGCAAAAAACAATGTTTTTTTTTTTTTGTATGTTAATTTAACTTTAGTCATTTGTGCAAGAAGAACTTAATTGATATCTTATTCGGTTTTCTTTATATTAGGTGGTGCTTCCCTATGTACAATATTTCAGATCACCAGAATCCATATGAAACTGATGCACAATTAATATCACTAAGATATCATTGATTCATTGAACAATTAATTGTTTAATTAAGGGTTAAAGACTTAAATATTCAACGAATTTTTCAAAAATTTCAAATACGGATAATTTACTTTTTTAAATATCATTATCACCATTCAAACTTGTTGTTACTTGTAAATATCACGAATATACCCATATGATTTTTCACCTCGTTTTTTTTTAATCCACGTGGAATTTCATTTTTCCCACCTAGATTTCTTCTACCCGTTTCTTACTTATAACTGTTAGGTGTTGACTTTTTTAGACCAAATGATGAAACCAGCTCAAAAAATGAAACGGTGATTTGCCTAAATGAGATGCATACCATATGATGAAACCATTTTTTGGACCAAATGATAAACTTTTGATTTGTAAACATCAAACCAATTAGGAAACCAAATGGTGAAACCAGCTCAAAAAATCATTAACAAAAAATATCAAAACCACCACCTTCTCCAATTAGTATTACGGCGACCACTTTCTTCTCCGACGAGTATTCCGAGAACCAAATGTTGCAAAGTGTTTTCGCTGTGATGGCAACAGTTATGACATGATTCCTTATATATTTTCAGCTAAGGATTGAGGACTCCGGTTATCATCTTTTAAGCATTCTCTTCTTGATACGTCATGATTTGAAACATTGTATATACCCTTTATTTTGGGTAATATAGATATCATACATGATTAGAGTTTTATATTCATTATCTATAGAAATAATCAGTTAAAACAAGATATATTTAGGATGCCCGTGTGTTACACGGGTCTTAAACTAGTATCAAATTACTGGATAGATCCTTTTACTTTTTTTGATCCAATATCACCCCAAAACAATTAATGCCTTTTCACTATCCATGTTCTTAATTATTTAATAAGTTTAGGGGGTTATAAAATACCGAGCTATTAATTTATGATTGCAAAAACCTTTTGTAACTCCTAATCTTCAAGCATGCTAATGATAACATGCAGAATATTAACAAGATTCATATCTTTTCGCATTTTCATCAGTATCAAAAATATGAAGTTGGTTGCTTGATTTTATAGCGGATCGCGAGCAGGCAGATCGATTTATCTTTCTTGTAGGATTTGCTAAAGAATATCACTGTGTTCCAGAAACGCGGTTGAGAATGGAAGCTAAATCCGATCGTTTTTATGGATTTCCAATATGCGATTTGGTCAACGGGACTGAGAGACATGTTAGTCGATTTGGTCAACGGGACTAATGGCGATGCAAAATGAAGATGCGAGGGATGGATGGTAGACTTATTTTGAAATTGGGACCAAACATGTATTTTGAGTAAAAGTTCAGGGACGAAGGGTGTATTTTACTCCTGATTATATTATACGAGACATTCAGACTCGTGCGATGCACACATGTTGTATGTAATTGTTTATTGCGTAAACTTGGGATTGTTGTGTTTATATAGGGCACTGAGATTTAGGGTAAATTTGAGATTAAATGCGAAACTCTTTATATTCTTTTTGTGTTGGTTGTATATTCTTAAAGTTTGTTGCTTCTACATTTTATAGATTAGGGTGGTGGCAACCCAATCGGTTTGGCCTTCGGTTTGGCCCATGCCGAGCGGGGTGATCATTGCCTCTAGATCGGTTTCATGCGGCATGGTAAGAGGGGACCCCAAATCGGCAAACATCCCCGATTCTACATGGGGCAATATATGAACGTTACATGCATTTAATGGCCAATATATAGCCGTTTGGACCACCACCTCCACTTCCGCAAAAGAAGGTAGAGCTAGAATGCATGATAAATGAAGAGGACCTAAAGAAGATGCCGTATCTAAAAGCGGTGGTTTTGGAAGGTGAGAGACATCCACCGCGCATTACGTTTTGCCAAATGATTGTAGTAATGGTGATTTTGATATAACAGAAACAAAGGGATAAAGATGATGCCTTTTGGTCTTTGAAGAAAAATATGTCCCAAGCATGAGTTGGCTCTCGCTATACTTGGAATATCTTTGTTGCATGGCTCGCTATACTTGTTTAATAAAATTATTAAAAAAAAAATGGGTAATGAGTTAAGCATGATTGCCACTAAAAATCTATTGTTAGGTATGAGATTGTTATGAGGTGAGTTGGCGGGATATTATTGGTAGATGACTAGGCATGAAAAAAAGTGGTAGGCATGACTGCCACCACCCTTATATGCTTGTTTTGAATAGGCATTCCTAATGTATGCTTATGATTATTATAATTAAACTAAAACTACAGATTGAAAATGCATTTCTCTCTTCTCTACTTTTTAAAAAGGATACACTTTTTTTTTTTTTTTTTTTTTTTTTTTTTTTTTTAAATTACTCAAACTACTACGACTCTAAACAATAAAATGTGTTAAATATAATAATGAGAATAAGTGAAAGTGTATCACTAAAAAACAAGGTATTTATAATATTAATTAACGTGAATCTTTATTTTTATTTTGCCTATTATTAAGTATAATATAAAAGCAAATTCCGTCGATAAAGTTAACAATGGTTTATGGTCGCAACACAATATTTTCGAACCCCTTTATTATTCCGCGACATTTATTTGTAGGGTTATTGCACTTAAGGGTGATTTTACTTTTGAAAAATGTTCAATTAGGTCATTGTATAACTTTTTTGTCTGTTAAGGTCATTATACTAAAGTTTTTATACTTTTGAGTCACTGTACTATTAAAATATATTTATTTAAGTTATTATAGTTCGTGTTTGCTTATTTAAGTCAATAAACATTTCAAAATATATTATTCAAGTCATCAAAATTGTTAAAATGTAGTATTCAAAAGTAATTTACATACTTTTTGCATTTATGTATTCATTTTTCTGTTGTTTTTAGATGTTTAATGTATTAATTTAAATTTTGTATTTTTATTAATTACAATGGACACATATTTCAACATAATGTGTGCATATATTAGATCGAAATAGTTTTTAAGCTAAATAGGTCATCAATTTTTAATATTTATAAATGTACAATTTTGTCATTCAAATGCGATTGCTCGCCTTTAACATCCCTTGTTGAAATATGTGTCCTGTAATTAATAAAAATACAAAATTTAAAATAAATACATTAAACATCTAAAAACAAGCAGAAAAATGAATACACAAATGCAAAAAGTATGTAACTTACTTTTGAATACTACATTTTAACAATTTTGATGACTTGAATAATATATTTTGAAATGTTTATTGACTTAAATAAGTAAAAACAAACTATAGTAACTTTAATAAATATTTTTTAGCAGTATAATGACTCAAAAGTATAAAAACTTTAGTATAATGATCTTAACAGACAAAAAAATTATACAATGACCTAATTGAACAATTTTCAAAAGTACATTGACCCTTAAGTGCAATAACCCTTATTTGTATGTAAAATTATGCCATTGAAGCCATGTAGCATCTAACTTTGATGATTAATAGTTTAAAGTATGTTATGCTTATGAATTAAGATCAGTTAGTTGTTCATTTATTTTGCTTTTTACATGACAATTTTTCAGTTTTGTGACCTTGTCTTTTGAATTATTAAATTTCGACCCATTTAATTTGTATGTGCTTTGTAGTTGCATGGCTTGAGATTTCTTTTAGCATGACTAGATTTTTTTTTTTTTTTTTTTTTTTTTTTTTTTTTTTTATTTACTTTTTTTAATAACTTTTCATTAAATTTCTACAATTCATCAGAATGTGTATAGTTATTTATAGTGATGGGTTGCTATGTATGCATAGTATTAGAATATTGGAATAAGAAATATATTGATATAAATCTGGTTATTCAAGCTTTTGAAAAATAATCCATGATTTTTAATCAAATGAATAAAAAAAGAAAAAAAGTAAATGAGAATAAATGGGTGGAAGTGGCTCAGGACCATAAAGAAAGAGATATAAGATTTATAAAGATATATTTATTTATTTATTTTTATTACTAAAAGCATATGTTGGGAATGCTATTTTAAAAGGAAGCACATATGTGTTGGTGCTTTTCAAAATCAGCACAAAGTTGGAATTTACTCGAGAATGACTGATATCATCTTCTTCCATATTCAATTATTGTAAATAAATGTTTCATATTCATCTTTCTCCACATTCAGTTGGTGCAAATAAATGTGGGCACAATGTGAAGATGTGAGTTGTTTGTACAGTACATGATTTTTAGCGCCTTATGAATTTCACATTTAATTAAAGTAATGAATCTTTAGGTATAATAGATTAGATTAATGTTAAAAAAAAAATAGATTAGATGAGGAATTTTCATTTGCTTACCTTTATTTTGATGCTTACCAATGGACAAATCCTCACCATCTATCTATTTTGATCTAATGGTGAATATTAACTTAAGATTTATTATGCCTAACCTTAATTCTCCCAACTATATAAAGCTTTTTATTCTTTTTTTTTCATTCGCTTCATTTTTTTTCACACAGTTACTCTGTGTTTTCCTCCCAACCTGCTCTCACTTTTGATCATCACCATCACCATTCCAATCACCATCACCATTTCGATCATCATCTCATCATCACCTCCCGATCATATCATCCTTTTTTTATATCTTCTTTTGATTTGAATGGACCGTTTGTTTCAGAAGCTGATTTGATTGATGTTGTTGCGGTTGATAATATTGTTGATCGATTGTTAATTATGTGGATCAAGTTGTTAACATTCTTTCTTATTAAGTTGCACACCAAGTGTTTGATGAAATGTGTGAGTGAAAAATGTTTGATAATCTTGTTATATGCTCATGTAATTACGCTTATTAATTAAGTTGTTAGTTGAATTTTGTTTTAACGCATTTGAATGTTGTTTTATGCACGATTGTTGTTTCGAATCTGCATGTATCGTACGTATAGTATCACCGTTGATTTGAAGTTGAACTATATCGTGTATTATCGCCAGTGATATTTGTATTATCACTTGTGAAATTTTGTTTATTTGATACTTTAAGTTTATGTTTTAGATTGTGAGTAGCATTAGGTTTTAGTATGATATCATTTTGGGATGGGTGAATTGATGAAAATTTGATGCATGAAAGGTGTTTGACAAAATTCCTAAGAGAGGGATGCACAAGTTGAGAAGCAATAACATGTTCCTGTTTGTCCATCATTTCATATATGTAACCAAATCAAAAATATTTATTTAAATAAACAAGCTTTTGGGAATTAATCAAAGTGCATTGTAGTTATTGTAAATGAGTAATCATATCCTATGTTGCATTAGTTGATGCTTATTTACATTTTTCTGAATGTCTTCTTTTTGAATTGTTTTTAGTGCGTTTTTTATTTTGCTTTCTCCATCACTCTATATCTAAGGTGATGCAAATTTGATGTATTGTTTGATAATTGTGCAGTGACCTAGAGCTTAAGCCACAAGGACTGCTTACCTTAACAATCGTGAAGGAAAATAATTTGAAAAACATGGAAATGATTGGGAAGTCTAATCCTTATGTGATTGCATATATTCAGCCACTTGAAAAGTTCAAAAGAAAGGTTGTTGATTACAACTTAAACCTTGTTTGAAATCATGTAATTCGATTAATTGCGTAAGATAAAAGACCCAGTGTGTTGTACTTGAGGTTACATTTTCTCCTTTTTATTTTACGTATTGTTGGTTTCGGTTGTATCACGGTGATATCACGGTGATATCAAATGTGATATCACTATGATATCACAAGTGTCAACTTTCTTTTATTTTGTTGAATCGTTGTGGTAATGGAGGATGTTATAATATCACAAAGTAAATCAAAGTTGTTTGAGCTTCTTCAATTTTTTTTGTAGAGTTGTTGTAGTCAGCTTGTTGTTGATTCTTTCGTTTGATGGAGCCGTTTTTTGCAAATTGCAATCACAAATAGTTTGATGATATCGCTCTTTTATGCCACATACAAAACAAACAAGTATGCTTTTTAATTTTTAATATCTCCTGTGAGATTTCATTGTTTTTTGGAGGGAGATCCTCTCAAGTTGGAAATACAACTTGACTCAAGTTAGGGACTTATGAGCCATTGGATTTAATCAAATGGCTTAAATCAAAAGAAGTTCTTTTGATTTGAGCCATTGGATTAAATCCAATGACTCACAATCTTCTAACTTGAGTCAAGTTGTGTTATACAACTTGAGAGGATCTTGATCCTTGTTTTTTGTACATTTTGTATATATTATCACCGAGATATTTCTCTTCCGGTACATGATGGTTTTTGTGCCTTTTACGCAATTGACAATCACTAGAGATGTGTTCTCGTTGGTTCCGGTCTCGCTAAGAACGAAACTCATCAATCTTGTGTATGGTTACTCCAAGCATTCAAGAAAGTTTTTGTCGTTATCCAAATATCATCGAATCGGTCAAGATGGTGCTATCGCGAAAAGTAATTGCAATGAGCTTCCCGGCCCAAGCCTCATCTTTTGTCATAAATTAGAAGTTATGTATTTCTTGTGATAAATAGTTGGAATTAATTATTATGAGGTCTTTGTGAGTTTATGGAATATTTTGTCATTTTTAACACTTTGTGATAAAGCATGAAGAGTAATTCAGTTTTCCCACTCCTTGTGTTTGTGCGTTAGAATTACCGTTACTATTATTATTGTTAGTTCTAGATGAAGAAGATAATGTGGTGACTGTTGAGGTGCTGGATGTGGTGTTGTTGTTGTTAATCATGACTGATTTTGAGAATATGAATCGTTTTGTTACTCAAAAGCATTGCTTAATTAATCATATTCTTGTTTGATTTTGAGAATATATCATGTTTTTATTTTCATAGTTTTCTTCATGAAGTCAACGTTATTTTTAAGTGACTTTTCATTAATATCACTTGTGATACTCTTTTAAAATTACTGGAAGAAGGTTATATTCAGATAAACCAAAAGCATTGTTTACAACTGAATAGAAATTACCATTGTTTACAATTTAAGTAGCAAAAGAAAATTACAATTTAAGCAGCAAAAGAAAATTACTAATTGATGCTTTTGTCTTTTATTTTCTACAACTTTCTTCTTCTTGCCTTTTATGAGCATCCCCTTTTGTCTTCTTCCCACTTCATTCTTTTAGTTTGCATCCTCTTCTTCTTCATTTCTTCTTCTTCTTTTTCCGCAAATGTCTTTGCTTTCTTACATGCGATCTCTGCTTTCAGCTCAACACCATCATGGTGGTGTTGGTGGTTGTAGATCCCGTTATATCACGTGTGATATCACGATGTTTCTTCGAGTTGTTGGTGGTGTATCTGTTTCGCTTTTTGTTCTTGGTGCGTGTTCTAAGCTTAAATGTCTAGCAAATGGATTTTGTTAATTTTCTTGGTATTGTTAGTGTTGTTGGTGATGATGTTGTTCCTTTGTTCACTTCTTCGGTTTGACTTTGTTATTTTTAGCAAAAGTCTTTTTCCTTTCACCTTCAACCCACGCTTTTTGCTTCTTTTATTCTTGATATTCAAATCTGCATAAAATATATACCATGTTAGTGTATGAATAGTTCATTGTTTTTTAATATCATACGTGATATATAAATTGAATAAGTATATGTCATCAAATATCATAGGTTATATACTACCAACAAGCAATCATTACAACTGTTGTATCACAGGTGATATACTACCAATAAGCAATCATTACAACTGTTGTATCACATGTGATATACTAGAAATAAGCAATCGTTGCAACTGTTGTATCGCAGGTGATATACTAACAATAACCAATCATTGCAAATGTTGTATCATAAGTGATACACTACCAACTAATACTAGAGTCAAATACTGCTTTTAAACATATCGAAGCATGCCCAATCTATCCATTATGCACATCTATCTACCACAAATCTAACAAAAGCATGTTACAGTCACAATATTTATTTTAACCTGTTAAGTCTCTCTTATTATCACAATAACTAATCATTGCAACTGTTGTATCATAAGTGATACACTACCAACTAATACTAGAGTCAACATCGCTTTTGAACATATCAAGCATGCCCAATCTATCCATTATGCACATATATCTACCATAAATCTAACAAAAGCATGTTACAGTCACAATATTTATTTTAACCTGTTAAGTCTCTCTTATTATCACAATAACCAATCATTGCAACTGTTGTATCATAAGTGATACACTACCAACTAATACTAGAGTCAAATACTGCTTTTGAACATATCGAAGCATGCCCAATCTATCCATTATGCACATATATCTACCATAAATCTAACAAAAGCATGTTACATTTACAATATTTATTTTAACCTGTTAAGTCTCTCATTTTATCACAATAATCATCTAACTTTCACAACAATCCCTTAATAAACTACTTAAATCTACAAAAACAGCAAAGTGTTCATACTGTAGAATAAATATCCATGTTTTTAGGGATACCATTATAACATTCTATCGAAGTATACATACACATTCTCAATAATGTGTATGTATCACCGTGATATAACACATAAGCTAATGTTAAATCAAGTACCGCATACATTCGTGGTTTTATCACGCTTAATTCTTCTAAATGAGACACGCTTATATGTTACAATATACCTTTACTTTTATAAATCTCTGGAGATGGAGTCAAAAATTTGATTGACGACAGAAATGCATTTACACATAGTAAATAGTGTATCATCAAAACTTTTAACAAAAAAAAGTTTAACTATGATTATAAAACAACAACAATAAAATATCAAAAGTGATACTATACATGACATATAATAAAGCTTAACAAGTAAACAAAAACCTATCAAATAAACAAAATTTCACAAGTGATAATACAAATATCACTAGTGATAATAGATATATACAGTTCACTTCAAATATCACCCATGATATCTACACGATGATACTTTTCACCACACATTTCATCAAACACTGTGTGTGCATCCACGTATACAAAGTGTTTTACCGAACTCAACCAAACGTAAACACTAAAAACACAACCAAAAGCATGTTATAATCACAATAAAAAGACACCAAAACAAATTCATTATTTTGTATTTTACCTTTAAATTTTCAAGAAAACACAAAGAAACTTAACCAAATAGTTAAATAATAACAAAATAATGAATTGGAAGCGTCATCATCATTGTCGGTCTGAATCTCTTCATTTTGAACCGTTTTTTCCCCGGATCTGGTTCTGATTTACTCGATACATTCATTCCTATGTGTTTTCTTTGATTTTGACGGTTAAAATCGGTTGATTTGTGATGTTTTGGTTTATTATGAAGTTTTGTTAGAGAAAGTGATTTATCCGTGTTTTTGTGTGAGAATTTTGTGGTTATGTGGCAGAAACGAATTGTTTGTGATTGGGACCAAGAGGGTAAGATAGAATGACGAAATTACACAATTGGTCCCTCCATGTTTTTAATCTTAAAAACGTTGATCTGGACGGTCAAGATCATTCAATTCAGATGAATTGATCACCAGATGTAAAATAAAGTCACTTCAGATTAGATTAGAATGAATGGCAATTAAGTAAATAAGTTGTAAATAAAATATTGTCAAATATATAAACACAACTTGTTCATTTATCGCGCCTCGGTTTTCCTTTTTATTTAAAATGCTTTGCATTTTCGTTGGACTCTTTTACGAACCACTTTTTTCAGCTATCAGCCACGTTATCAATCGAAAGGACGAAAGGCTAAATATCAAGAAATTTAATATTACACATTCATTATTCATATGCATGTGTGATACACATTGTGTGGTACCCAGCAAACACATCAAGTGATTGATTAATAGATATTATTTTTTAGTGTTTCTGAAATTCTACTAAAATTTAAACCATTATTACACATAGATACCAAAGCTGATGCACAACAAATTACCCAACAGACAAAACAAAGCATGATATATCAAATATGATTACACGAATGCAATTATGATATGCAATCTCGGTTCGTTACCTTCGTTTCAAAAGTTAATGATACACACCAATAAAAACGCCGTAATAGTGGTGCACAAGTTTAAAACGTTGACGCACAAACACTAAATTACTATACAACTCGCAGATCTGTTAATGTTTGTCGGTAATCTGTTAGCAATCTGTCGGTAATCCATTGGTGACTCCGCCTGTCGGTAGTTACTGACGGATTTGGATATGTTAGTAAATCGGTTATTGTTGCCTAGTTTTCTAGTAGTGTTAACAATGGTGGTTAAATAATTTGAATAATTAGTTTACCATTTTCAAACTCTGCTTTCAATCACTAGTATTGGTAATTAGTTTGTTCAAGTCATCTTACAAGAAAAAAGAATATATTCTAATTATTATCTTTAGAGGGTGTTTCTTAATATGAAAGAAATTAATTTATTAAGTTATGTGAAAAGTTGTTTGTTTTCACATAATAAAAAAAATGACTTAAAATAAAAAGTGATAAAACTGAGGGTCTTCACATTAAATCATCTATTAATTAACACGACTCAATGAAAAACTCAAACAAACATGCCTTTAGTACCCTAAAAGTTAGTCACAATATTCATTGTTTATAGCTATAAGAGCATCTCTAATTAGGGGTGTGCACGGTCTGAAAACCGGACCGGACCGGTCAAGACCGGACCGGACCGACACCCGAGTTCGGCAAAAATCCTAGACCGAGACGGGACCGAATGTGGTCGGTCCGGTCGGTCCTTCGGTCGGTCCGGTCCAACAAGGTCAAATTCGTCGGTTTTGGTCCGGACCGGACCGGACCGAGGACCGACTAAATTAAAGCCGAGATCATGGACCGGACCGAATGTGGTCGGTCCGGTCTCGGTCCGTGTCGGTCCGGTCGGTCCTTCGGTCGGTTCGGTCAATTCGGGTCAAATGCTCACCCCTATCTCTAATGTTGTCACTAAATGTGTTTTTTGCACTAAAGGGTAGGTTATAAGGACCCTTTTTTAGAAGTTGTACCCCTTGAATTTTATTTCTTTATTTATCTATTTTTTAGTTATATTAAAAAACTATAAACTTAAAACTAAGGAACAGAAAAATATATAATTTAATAAGTCAAAAGTATTAAACTGACAAAAAGTATAAAGCAGAAATATATAAAAAACTGTATTATATTATAAACCGAGAGACAAAAAAACCTTTGTACTTTTACGGTCTTTTCTGATACGCATGAGAGTACGTATAACAAATCCCTAAATATAAAAGCAAAGAAATGTGTAAACACTTTCTCCATGATTGTGATCATGATAAAGTCACGGACTAGTCCAAATTCTAAGAACACTAATTCTGGAATAATATATTCGGTCAAAGAAAAGTATACAGTTGAAATAATTTAAATGGGAACAAAGCAGTGCCAGTACCAACTACTAAAGCAATGGAAAAGGAAAGTGACATTTGTTATTGACTAGAATGTGGTTTTAGATTGTTCAGATTATAAGATAACAATTGTTTGGTGTTCATGAACTGATAGATTTTTGAAAGGTAAAACAAGTGAAGTCTTAGATTAGATCGGGGACTATCGAGTTCAAGTACGCTTGGCCTACCATTTGTTGGACAAAACATGTTCGGTTCTTGTTTTGCTTAGCCTTTTCTGATCCAATTATGATCAAGATTTGCTACCATGATTATTGGTTCTCAGATTTATGGCTTAATATTGCTAATTAGAGTAATCTTAGTATGTGGGTTAACTTAATGAAGGTTTGTTGATCTCTCTTACGGTAGTAAAAAAAAAAAAAAAAAAAAAAAAACCCTAGAACGCATCAAAGCCCGGCCTCATTGTACTCAGTGATTTACAAAGACACACTCGATTGCCATTTTAGTTTTGTCTTAGTAAATAATCACAGCATAGAATTTAACCATTATTAACAAGAGTTAACGTTCTAGAAACAAAGAAAATGCAATTTGTCACTGTCTTTGACTGTGATCATGATAAGATTATAGACTTTTTAATTGTGATTTATATAAACTAATTCATCATCAGATTAAATAAATTTTTAGTCAAAGAGGAGTATTGTAAAACGGGTCAATTCCAATAGAAAATGTAATGTGAAGAAGAAAGATACTTGCCACTGACTTGATCGAATACTTTCCATAGTTCTATTATAAGTTGATCGTATTTTTAAAGTTTAGTGTCTGTCACATAACGCGAATTTAATGAAATTGTTTGAAAATTCAACTTAAAATTATATTGGTATTTTTTGTGGATTACATTGGTTTTTCTTGATTTTCATGTTTTAGCTCGATTCTCTACTTTTTTATCTTTAATAATTAAGTAAAGCCTCATTTATAGTTTTGACTCTTTCCGTCCCAAATTAATTGTCCTCATTTGACTTTTTAAAGTCTTAATTTCTTAACTTTGATCTTATATATATTTTTTTTGTGTTATATAATAATTGGTGAAAAATTTATGAATGGATTGGCTATATAATGGTTTTTCATTGGTGTAATTTTCATCAAATATTATATCACATACAAAAATATTAAGAATCAACTTTAGAAAAAGGGTTAACTCTCTTAGTAGAAGAGGTAGCCGGAATAGGTTGACCATCATCATCCACAAGAGTAGCTTTCCAATCAATAATTAGCTTTTCAAGCTCACCAATTTTCTCACCATGGGAGTAGAACCAACATCCATTGTTCCTATTGAATCACTCACAAGCTTTGCGTGAGAATAAGTCCCGGCCTCCTGAGGCTTAGACGCCCACCAATATCAATACGAGAGTCCGTCCCCGAGATCCATCAATACCGCTTCCTTAGTAGTACCGTAAGACTTCCCGCCTTGACCTTGTTAGTAGAAGAATCACCACAAGATTGGGATGCCCAAATCATCTTCCACCTCAAGAGTCCCAAAAGAGTTAGACGTAGTAATCGGTGTATCTTTAGCATTACCACTTGCATTGCCGGTGTCTTCGCTTTGCAACATATACCTGCTTTCCTAGGTGCAAATCTAGGACCCTTACCCATATTAATACCTCCATCATCTTCATTCCTTTAGGTTTGGCTTTACAATTCGCACCACCTTAAAACCATCATCGTGTTCGTCCACATTCGAGCTGGGAGGAACATCATTATGCTCCTTAATACTCTTAGGACAACAAGCAGTATCATGCCCAAACACTTTACATTCCACACAGTGTGGCGGCTTCCATTCATATTCCACCTTTACACTTGCCGTAGTAAAACCACTATCATCCTTATTAGGGATTGCCATAGTCACCACATGTTTAAGCTCAAATTCAGATGATAATTCCACAAGAGCACGTGCAAAACTAATTCGACCCCATGAATCAACACGCATGGAACTAGTAAAAGCATCTAACATAATCGGCTTACCCACCTGAGTAGCAATTAAGCTCAACCCATCTTCCGAGTATGCAAGTAATGGCACATTATGCAATTTAATCCAAACGGAACTCTAGTTACCTCACTTTTGAGACAATAGCACATCAGAGTCCATTTAGTGAGAATGAGAGGAGAATTGCGAATAATCCATGGGCCCGTTGAAGAACACTCTCAACACCCTCTTTAGAATCAAATTTGAAGAGGTAAACACCATCATCATTCTTCATTAGTTTTTAAACCAAACTTACCCCATGTATTGGTGACGTAGTTCAACCAAATGAAAAGCAACATTCTTGCCAACAAAGAAGCCAACAAGTGTATTTTCATAACGGTTGAATACACCTCCATAGCAGCCTTTGGAAGCAATCAGATCATGATTTTCAATTCGCGTCCTCATTCACCAAGGCACTAAAATTCACTTTCCTGAGACACGTTCCGGATTTAATACATTTGCAAATGTCCTCACTTCACTAGTTTCACTACCAATCTTAGGGCCTGAAGTAGAAGCATTCACCACGTTAGGACCAGAAATCAACACATCAGCAGTATAAGACAAAGAAGCTTTAGTGCTCGAATCCAAACCACCCACAAACGTAGTACTATAACTTGTATTGTCCAGATTAGTATTACCCCAAATAGAATCCGAATGAACATCATGCGTGCTAGGGTTAAGAACAACCCTAGCATCTTTACGCAACGCAGATCAACAAGATGTCACCTCAATACCACGCTCACCATTGAGACGTTGTAACCTAGCTTCCAAACCTCGAATATCAACCCTTTGATACGGATTCGTGTCGTGTTAACACCAACTTGATCGGCCAAGTTGGTGGCTGTTTTTTAAGCCTTCACCGAAGAACCACCTTTATCAAGAAACCCCTTTTCCATCTCTCTACACCCCACAAACTAATCCAACAGAATTGATAAACACATCAGCTAACAATCGACTTACCAATAAAACCCTAACTGAAAGTTAGGGTTTAAAAAACACCACGATCAATTACTAACCTACTCCCATGGTTAAACGCAATCCAAATCAGGTTATGAACAGAACCGATTACCAAAACCCTAAAAAAGTAATGAATCGCAAAAACAGACCCAACAAGAGGAAACGCAGCTCAAAACCAATCGCGAATCAAAGAACAAAGATGTTAGTTAATAACGAAATCAGTTAGAAGCAAAGAATCCCAAGCTAGGTTCGATTTGAAAAAAAAAATGATTAGGGTTGTTAGGGTTAAGGAAATCGCTGAGAGAAAGTCGACTGGGAGAGATCGAGGTGTCGATTCTCAAGATGAGGTTGTTGCTAACCCATTGATGAGTCCGCTAATATTTTGGTGGGGCCAAGAATTTGAAGATGAGTATGATGACTATGACTTTGACGACCATGCAAACAGTTCGTGATCTTCCGTGGAATTTGATTCCTTTAATGCCATGTATGGCACAAAGTTTCAAGGTCCTAGGAAGTAATTTTATTGTTGTGTCATATGTTATCATTTGAGTAGTGGTTTGTTTTCTTGTTTAGAATTGGAAGTATCTTGTTATGTAAGCTTTATGCATATGTAACGGTCGAGATATGGATTTCACTCATATCCATTGTTCTTAAACGCTTATTTGGTTAATATATTTACCAGTGCAGGATTACTCCCCTTTACCCAAAAAAAAAATTAAGAATCAAAGTTGAGAAATTAAGACTTTAAAAAGTCAAATGCGGACAATCATTGTGGGACGGAGGTAGTATTTTCTAGCAAGTAATGTGAGGACATAAAAAGTAAAGATTAAATAGACCGTTGGTTCTTAAACTTGTGCAAAAATATCATCTGATAAGTAACAACGTATCACCATCAAACATGTTAAAAAATGTGCAGATTTGGAGATTATATGATTAACATGTGTCAGAACCAAGATTAACAAGCTTAGCATCTTCTGAAGCTAAAAGACCCATTAGGATCTAACTGTTTCAGTTGTATTAGGCGTATTATTGAATCATTTGTAATGGGCTTTACCCTTAAAACTTGTTAATAAAAAAATTTGGCTAAATCTGAAAAGTGTTACTTCCAGGTTCCAGCAATAATATATTCAAAATGGTTAGTCTCACTGCTGCTGGCCATGAGGCGCTCTGTAGCGTTTCTTCATCTCCTCGCGGTACAAAACAAACAAGGTTAGAGATTCTCAGATAAAATTTAATTCTGTGAGGTTTTGTCATGTGATTTGTAATATATATTTCAGACAGTCAAATATTGTATTTTGGGTATGATTTTAGTCACCTAGGTTGTCTTCTTCCAAGTTTCATTGTATATGATCAAATCTCGTTGGTGATGTGTGTGTCTTGTGAAGGTTTCTTTGTTTTGTGGAGGGTAACCAAATGGGGAACAAAAGCCACAGAAGATTTATGTGACTAATAATGGGTATATACGAATGATCATTAAGCCCTCAAATTAAAAACAAAACGCTACAGTAAATAACGAAAAAGACTCATTTGATATAAAAACATGAAGAATGGACTCCCGATGACACTGAAGTCATGATACGACCCCAAATGATATTTTTGCACAAGTTTAAAAACTAACGGTGTATTTTATTCAAAAGTTCAATAATGGTGTTATTCAATTTCCATGATGCTAACTTTTAATATTATTAGATCTAGCTAACGATGTAAGCTACAAGTAAACTATCTGGAAATTGTAAGATGTCTATTCGTTGAAAAGTCAAAATACTAATATATTTATTCTATTTCTTTTTGTACTCAAAAGAGAAATAAATCCGAAATCTTATCAAGACAACATGTCTATATCTATATCTATCAAGGTTATAAATAGTCCAAACCGTGGGACATGATCAAGCCTTATATTTTAGTGGTTAAAGCCAAATTTTTACGTCTATAAAACGTGATATAACGCGTTTCAAAATTATAAAAATATTTATATATTTATATCATATTTCATATATGTCCAGTTTATAACGTGACAAAAGGCGACATAAGCCGTACACGACGACGACGGACCACTGCCTCAAACTTTGTACGCTGCTACGCTTTTAAAACCATGATGGCACTAAAAGATTTAGTCTTAAAATTTATTGTGGAGTATTAAAGCTTCAATTTTTTTTAAACGTCATGTGTAAATGAATGCTCTGATGGTTCGGTTTCAAGTCTTGATGATTTAAAATCTTCTCATTTTTTCAGTTGCTTACAAATAATTACATCAATAAGTTCAATTGTGTTTTTTAGTTGGATTTTAGAAGATTATAAATAAAAAAACTATCATCATCTTCACCACCATCATATAAAAATGACATCAGTTTTTTGAGTTGAATACATAACCCATCATTGATCTATTTAAAGCTTAGCTTCATAAAACACCGAATCTCAAAAAACAAAATGCCGAAACTCATACCAAATCAAAATACCGAATCTAAAATCCTATAAGTATAACTATCCCACAATCAACTCCACAACTTACACTATCATATCCTCCTTCACGTAATAACATAAACCCATTATATTTTAACCTAAACTTTGACTCAAATCAAAACTGACAATCAAGAACCAAAGATCTCAATTTTTTCTTGAAATAATCTTTGATTCAACAAGAATATAAAAAGTTCATCATAGATCTCCAAAACGACTTGACTCAACTTTTTAATCTCCAAAAAAAATAAAGAATGATATATAACAAATTTGTTATACCCGTTTCTTTCGTTCAAAGAAAAACAACAAAAAATCAAAACAAACCGTACCTTAGACCCATGCAAAGATCTTCAAGCCAAGAGTTTGAGGGTGTATTTGATTTACCAAAAACGTATGAACAGCTTCTGACTTTTACCCAGTTAGACGTGTTCAGATTTTTTTTTATTTTTTATTACTTTTTTTTTGGTTGACACGGTAAGATCTTACTGAGTAAGAGACTACAATTATGTCTTACCGGCTCTTAACCCATCTTTAGCCCTCTCATACCCTTCAAACCCTAAAATCCTTCACCACCACCTCCCCTTTACATCTAAAGATGTGCTTTATCTTTTTATGTTTCATAATCTATTTGAATTTACGTTGCTTTTGCTGGCTGTTGTTTCAAGAGATGAGATGGAATGAAATAAAACGAAAGATGAGAAAAGTGTGTGTTATATGTTAGGGCAACAAGGGTTAAATTAGGTTTATGTTATTTTAAACAATTGTTTTTGGGCTATGTATATCTGTGTCTTGAGTTTTGCCGATTATTTATTAGTTTTTGGGCCAGTTACTAGATATTAGTGAGTTGTGTTGTGTGAATTCTAAGGCATATATTAATTACTAGATACTGGTTGTATTGTGATACTTATTGTATAATTTTTTATACAAATTCCTCATGTTGCTTCATTTCTTATCTAATCGTTAAATTTTAAAATTTTGCGACAGAGTTAATTGTCTGTTATATAAAACAAAAGTAGCAAAATAATATAATGTGTGCATCACACGGGTCTGATGAACTAAATGGTTTGTTGAAAAATGATATAAAGTGTATTTCAAAAAAGTGCAAAACAATATAGCAACTTGTGTCATTGATAATTAAAAAAAATAGTTGAGTTTTAAACGTAAACAAAAGTTTATTTTTTATCGGAAAACGAAACTAATATATTGCACGGATCAGAATGCCTCATGTAAAAAAAAATAGTTAAGATCGATAGTATAATTTAGATGTTGCATGGCCGTCTTTTTATTTTTAACAATATTTTTATTAAACTATCAAAGAACTAGAAAGAAAAAGAAATACAACATGATATTTATTAATTTTTTTTGAGTAAATTACACCGTTCGTCTTTGTGGTTTGCGTTGACCGCAGGAGTTTGTCATTTGACCAAAAAAGTTACACCGTCCATCCTTAAGTGGCAAACGTTATGCGCCATTAGTCCCTCCCTCTAACGGAGCCCACTAACGGTCGTTAAGTCTTGTTAACCTGAGGGTGTAATCGTCATTTTAACACCATAAGGACGAACGGTGTATATATACCCCAACACAGATACACCTCCACATTTTTGCCACATACTTTCTCTCTCTATAAAAACACACACCTCACCCTCTCTTCTCTCTATAATTTCCGCCACCAAACCCTTGGGTTCCGGGCCACGGAATCCGCCTAACTTCCGCGACGCTCACGACCTACACCGCCTATACTAATCGATAGATCAAGACCTCGCGGTTCTATTTTCATGCCACACGCTAAAGAATCCCCATACGCCTCGAATCTAAACTTGCGTTCAATCATTGTGGTTTCATTGGTCGGGTTTAATAAATTAAAACGGGTTCTAACAGAGGTCGGGTCACGAGTGGTACTCAGAATGACACCACAACCTCGCCTTCTCCTCTTTCTTCTCAGTAAACTCCCACGACCAATCTTCTTTTATTATTTCGCTAAACGTTATATCGTGGTGTTATTGTCTTTGTGGATTGTAAGAAAAGATATCAAAACGCTTTGCAAATATAATCGAATGGTAAACTTTCAATAAGAACGAGTTAAAACTGAATTTTAATGTTTCGTGTGGTAAGAGATTGCGAACGAATGCGTATTTGGTCTTGGTTGATTATGTTGTGAGAATGGTCGAGTGTTAGACCCATGCGGTCTCTTGATTGCTTGTTCATTTAAACCTAGGTCTCGATTTGTTAGTTAGGTTATGTCAATGTAGTTTTGGTCTCGTATGATAAACTAAGACCGCGAATAATTAGGTAGTGGTGTCTTGATGGTTGTTCGAACTCATTGATGGAACGGATCGCCATCGAGTCAACTCGGTGGTGAGTCAATCACTGTGACGGCCGGGTCGTAACATGTCGACCGTGTCCGATTTGGTTGTGGCTTACTAACTAAGGGTTGTTTTAAATCGAGTGGTAAACCGTTATGTCGTACGGGTAAAACTAGTAATACGATATTTAGTTTGATTGGGTAAATTATTGTCATCACACGAGTTAATTTGACTTTGCATAAGTCAAATGGTTACGGTTCATTTCGAGTCACGATAATGGTTTATAAGTTGTAAAGTGGTTAATATGAACCATCGGATCGAATACAAATGGACATATTAGAACTAGTGGTCGTTATAATGGAATATGGAAGTTAATGAACGACTAATAGTATAAGTCAACCAAGTTAGCTATATACATAAATGATAACAATGAGCTATTTGGTAATTGATGGACTAATGATAAATATCACTATCTCCACACATTGATCATTAATTTTGACTCGAATGGGTAGTAAGTAAGATGTTATAAAATGAGGATATTTATTTATAAATCGTAAGAAAAATGTATAAAAACGTAAGAAAGTTTGACGAAAACGTAAGAAAATGGACGAAGACGTAAAAAAAGACGAAACCGTAAAACTACAACCGTCATCTTATGGTGTTGAAATGACGATTATACCCTCGTGTTAACAAGACTTAACGATCAGTGGGCTCCGCTAGGAGGGACTAATACGATAACGTTTGCCACTTAAGGATGGATTTGCAACTTTTTGGTCAAATGACTAACTCCTACTACAACGCAAACGACAAGGACGAACTGTAATTTACTTTTTTTTTGGATCAATAGCATTGAAGATCTATTGTTGTTTACAATCCAAGAGAGTGTTTTCAAGTGAGAGTATTAAGTCGAAAAAGGCACAATTCTTAAATTTCTAAAAAGAACTTGAACAGTGGTTTGCGCTACCACATCATAACAGTTTCTTCTTGAGGTGCTTAGATCCACCGTATCAAACCACTTGATTAAGAAATCTACATATCTAAGGACATCGCTAAACCATTGCCGTTCAAAAAAAAAGGACATCGCTAAACCCCACCAAGTCACAACCGAGCCCCCATGGTTCGGAGCCAACGAGCTATCAGTGAATAGGTGATGTGTAATTTATTGTCTAGAAAGAAACCAATTCTAAGTGATTAGTGTATATAGTTATATATCCGTCTTATTTATCGTCTGTTGACATTTTAAGTCTTTCTTTCGTCAATTGACTTTAAATATTTTTGTTTGTCTATATAATACTACTGAAAGTTATATCAACGAAAATACATTTAAACCCCATTTTATTCATATATTTCAGATCAAGATTATATAACACAAATAAAATATTCGCCGCTAAAGTTGAAAAACCGACTTTAAAAAGCTTAAACCTGACAAATTAATACGATTTGAGAAAGATAATATACTCATGAATCATAACTTTTTTACTTTACGTAAGCGATGATGTTAATACGACAAAACCATAAAAGAAAAAAGGATGAATGAAACTTCAATGCATGTTACATAAATCCACTCACCAATAATTCAAGCTACTAAAAAACGCAAATCTAATAATTTTGGACACAACAATCCTCAATATTTCCAAAAAATGCCACTATAAAACTTTGGACCCAAGCAAATCCAACAAGACGGGTCGGATCTTTTGCTTTAAACCCATCCGTACGACACCCCACTTACTTGGATTTTAGCAATAATTGAAGGGAAAAGAAAAATTACAAATGACGTCATAAATATCCATGACGCTGACGTCATGTCACGTTTTTGTTCTAGATTTTCTTAGTTTTCTTTGGGAAATTTCTCGGAAATGGTTTACTTGCTTCCCACCACCTCACTTTCTCACTCTAAAATATTTCCATTTCCATATAAATATACCTATATCACTTCAACTTCACTTTACAGTACTATACTTGCTCTATATCCATAGATAACACATCTAAAAATATAACGTTATCTAAAAAATGGAAAAAAACAACGAAAAATTAATTCAAACCCTAGTTAGAGGAAAAAGTTCTGCAAAGACTTTGCAGAACTTGATCCGCAAGAAAAGAGTTAATGGTATCGAGTCGGGTTTATTTGATGATCTTTTGGTTGATATATTAGGATCTTTCTCTGGTGGTCTTTCAATGCTGGGTTCTTGTGATTCTGGTGAGATTTGTGGTGTTCAGTCTAGTCCTCCTGTTGACCCGGTACCGGAAGCTAACTCCGAGAAGAAACAGGCACCGGTTGTCAAGGAGCGTAGAGGGTGTTACAAGAGAAGGTATATACAAACTTTTACTAAACATGTACTGATAATATACATTATATTGTGTTTGTGTTTTAGTGAATGTATATAGGAGTATTAAATGCCCGTGCTTTTGTTTGATCAGTTAAATCGTTTAAGTAATTCGGTTTTTTTCCATAAAGAATATTGCATTTGTCCGTATAATTTAATCTCACCCGTTTTGTATAACTAAATTGTATAATGTAATTCATATTATTTATGTATCTAGTATCGTTTATATCATTCAAACATTTGTATTCATTTAGATCTATTACTGAAAAATAAACAATTTCTTTATAAAAAAGATAAGGAACCTCTAATGTTCATTTAAATATTAGATGTGATTGTTGTGTTTTAAGTGATTGTACATAATAATTATTGTAAAACATTTGTTTTATTTTAATTCAAATGTACAATCACTTAAAACACAACATCACCTCTAATGTTCAAATGAACATTAGAGGATCCTTATCCTTATAAAAAAGTACAAATAAAAAGTATTGCAATGTTGATTTCATTATATTAGAAGTTTTTTATTAAAAAACAAATAAGAATCTAATTTTAAAATTTTAATCACTATTTAAAAACCTTTTATTGATATACTGTACTTTTATAAGAAAAGTAATAAACATTTATTAAATATTTCATAAATAAAGTTTGCTATATAAAAAAATTAAAAATAACAGTTTAAGATAAAGATACACATAATATACAGGTGTAAGGAAACAGTTAAAGGCAATTTTCATAAATTGCTAAATAATTTAAGAGTGTGTTTGAATTAAATTTTATTTTTGCAAATAACTAATATTAAACTTCAATATTTTCTGTAAACTATTGTAATACATTAGTAAAAAGCATTGCCATATTTTCACAATTTAAATACTTTTTCATCGTCATACTTTTTATAAGGAAATCACTAAATATTTGATAATTAAATTTTGTTATATAAAACAGCTATAAATAGCTAATAGTGCAGGTAATTTCTGTAACTCGTCACATAGTCCGAGGGAGTATTGTGATTTTTTTTTAAAATAAAGTCAAAGGTAGTTTTTGAAAATTGTTAGATAGTTTAAGGGTTTGTTTTTATCTTTACAAAAAGTATATATTAAACTAATATATTTTTTATAAAATCATGCGTAAATAAAACAAATTGAAATATTTGGCTTATTTTGTTCGCAATTTATAGATCTTTTCGTTGGTAACTTGGTATATTTTTTGATTAAGAAATAGCTAGGTATTTGTTATAAATTTGATACATAATGTTTGTTATATAAAGAAAATGTAAATAGCTAAAAGTATATGGCAGTTTTCGTAACTCGTTATATAATCTGGGAAAGTGTTGCGGATTTTTTTTTTCTTTTCCGGGACGACGTCGTCCTGTATAGCTAATGTATATATAGATAATAATTTATTGTCCAGTTGTATATGAGAGTGACTCGTTAACCAAAAGTTTGTGGGTAAAGTGTCGGTTGAAACATATGTGTATATCATTATGTAACTTGTCATATAGTCCGGGAAAGTGTTGCGGATTTTTTTCTTTTCCGGACGACGTCGTCCTGTCTAGCTAATGTATATAATAAGTGAGATGATTTCAGACACTTTTAAAACGACGACACTCAACTGCATAATCGATAAAACACATTAAGCACATCAGTAAACATGGTACAACCATGTAATTCAAGAGTTGAGTCCAAATTATTTTTAAAAGTGTGTAAATAAATTTTATGTAATAATCTGTTGTCCAGCTGTATATGAGAGTGACTCATCAACCAAAAGTTTGTGGGTAAAATATCTGATGAAACATGTATAAATCATTATGTGAGATGGTACATGCTTTAAGTGCGTGAATTATTGAATGTAGCTTGTACACTGATATTAAATCACGTGGGGATAAGATGTTAACATATTATGTTTTCTTTTTATTGAACTTTTGTAGGAAGACAGGAGATTCGAGGGTCGAAATCAGTGGAACAATTGTAGATGGATATGCATGGAGAAAATATGGACAAAAGGAGATTCTTAACTCTAAGTACCCAAGGTCCTACTCAATTATTTTCTTGATTAGTAGTTTAGTACTTCTTTTTTAGCTTTAATCATATGTTAGCATTCTTAGCAACATAAGCCTGTAAAAAGCTCATCTAAACTGCTTTTCCTACCTTTGACTAAAACTTTTTATGTAGTAGTACTAAATGTTTCTTTTGTTTATGATCTTGTTGTAGGTGCTACTTTAGATGTACCTACAAACCTGCTCACGGATGCAAAGCACAAAGACAAGTTCAAAAACTGGACGATGGATCAGACATGTATCACATAACATATTTCGGTCATCATACTTGCCCTAGTCCAAATTCTTTCCCAAAACATCGAGCTGTTCTTGATTTTAAAGATTCCAAAAACCAACAGTATTTTTCAGCTAGCCCCTCAACTATTACCAATATCCCCATTAACCCCTTTGTAAAACAAGAAGTTGACTCCAAGGCTCAAAGTACTGATGTGTCTGACAATGTTTCATCAGCTAATGAAGGCCATTCAGCCCCTCCTTTAGGGTGGAATGAGGTATTGAGGGGAGAATTTGGTGCATCATTTATGGGGTTTGACCATGAAGAGTATTCAAGTGCATCAACTAGCTCACATAGCTACTTGATGGATATGGATTTTATCAACAACGGGTTTGAATTTGACTATCATGATTTATAGAAGCAAATTACGTTACCGATAAACTCGATCAACTTTTCCTTTTTGCGATATCCACATTGCTATAGTCTTACAGACACGATGTAGTGATCGTTGAACTCTTGTCTAGACATGTACATATGATGTGTTATTAAGTTTTTTTGTATTATGCAGTATGTGAATTATAATACAGCTTAGATCTCGTTGAAGCGGTTGACAATCCTAGAACTGTAGGCTTGTGATCAAAATCTCTCTTGCCATTACGTGTTGTACGTTTTAACAACCATTTATTAGTACTAGCAGGTACCTGCGTTTTGAGGTGGCCGCTACCCTAAAATTAAAAATTCTTGTGTGCAATGTTTTACGGTTATACATATTTTTTGACAATAACTTTACTGATGATAATAGTTATAAGTTGGAATAACTTTAAGCAATAACAAACTATCCAACGAGGCTTGGGTTTGGAATTGGAATAGACAAAGTATCGGTAGTCGAAATGTAGTGGCTCTTGGATTTTTGATTTCGGAGTTAGGGCATGTTTCTTTGAACAACTGTCCTGATGCTTGGCCTTAAAAAATTTGGGATGATGATAGCTTCTATGTCCCGAACCACGATCTCACATTGACAATTGCTTGCTGCCATCGTTATGTCCTAGTACTAGAAGATCTAAGATTTTACCTCATAAGGTAATTGTTTCATTTAGCGCTCACTTTAGATAGACTTCAATCGCTTAAATTTATCTCCACCTGTGGCTTGAAATTTCTTCTATTGCATGCCCGCCTTGCAATTTCGTTGGAATCTAATGACCATGTTTTCTTCGAATGTGATTTGGTTAGTAGCATTTGGCGCCTTGTTCGAGTGTGGACCGACATTAATATGCCCTCCTTTTCCTCATGCTCCGATTGGTTATAGTGATTCGAGAATTGGAGAGCTTCTAAAGACCTTAAAGACCGTATGTATGTCATCTTTGCGCTTTCTTTGTGGGTCTTATAGCGAAGATCGAAATAGTGTTATTTTTAATGATCATCCTATGAGGAGAAGTGATCTCTTCGATGATATTTATATTTTTTCTTTTTCTTGGCTCAAGTGTGAGTTCATAAAGTAAATGGTTGGAACGCTTAGTTTGCCTTTGTAATTTCTCTTTTAGCTCCTTGCTAGAGAGTTTTTGTCTTAACTCAATTATCGTTCAAAAAAATAACAAACTATTTTATATAAAAATAGTAGTGTACGAGAGTAATGCAGATACAAATCTGCAATATAAAGGCGATAGTCCGAAATATTATAGAGACGTGTGACCTAAGTTGTTCACTTTGCCTTATAATAAAAAATAGGTAATTGTGATAAATTTTGACGGCGAATGATTTTGTTTTGACAAATTGTATTATGACGTTCAAAAATCATTTTCAAATGGTTAGTATCACTTTTATTTGTTTATGTATATGTGTCCCGTTTTCTGTATCAAGTTTATGTTTTTATCTCATATGAGTTTGGAGATGATCATTCATATCACATGCTACATTTATGGGTTTGGAGTCATTTTTACACTTTGATAAGCGAATGCATTTTAGTATACGTTCTCAACATTTTTTTTTTCTTTTTTCCTTTTGTCTAGTTTTTGAAATCTCACATCATTATTTAGTTTTAAAATCTCAAAAGTAGCCATAATTCAATGCACTTAAAAATCCTTCATGTAGATGAACTACATCTCTCATTCCATATACACAATGTAAATCTATAACAAAAACACAATTTAAGCCAAAAGTGTTAATTAAAATAGAATGTTGAATCTAAAAAGTATCATAATATAGCTAAAACAAGCCTTATCTTATGAGAACCATCCAAATGAAACAGAAATTAGGTGACTATCCGAACAAACATAGGCTCAGAACATGTTAAGCAAGATTGTTTGTTAAAAAATAGCAATCATAACAAAGTTTGGGTTGCAATTTCCTAAAAACTACCATCCTCAAATTGTGTTAAGCCAAGCTCATTATATGGCGGTACACTAAATACGCCGTATCGTTTCTATTTCTAGAATGTATAAATAGAGGATCGACTGCCTACTTTTAAACACACAATACCACACACAAAAGGCGACGGCTGACCACACAAGACACCAGCAGAAGGACGAATTCAGAGCAATAAGAAGGTCCTGCTAGTGCATCAATTCATAGGGAGATTCGTTTAATTTTTTTAGTACTCTTTTAATCGTTAGGTTAGCGTACCTTTCACTATTTGATCGTACTGAAATAATTCCAACCATTTTTAGAGTATATGATGTTTAATTGCTCATGCGTGTGTTTTGATTACTTTACTAGTTTTATCGTGCCTTGTCTGCTACTTGGCTCGCGCAATTACTTCATTAACATCTTTTGAATGATTAACGTAAGCCCTAAATCCTTAAGGTAGACTTTATGCGGATTTCTGATTAGTCGTGCAGGACTTTTCCGATGTGAAGACTTAAAAACCCGAAAAAATCTAGACGTCTAGCTTAGTCTAAACATTGGAATGATATATGCATACACGTGAGCAACCAGCGAGAAAGATCAGAATTAGTACTCATCATATTTAATTAAACTGTTAGTGAATACATCTCCTTACTATCGGCTTAACCTCTTATCTGCTATATGTATTCTTATCTGTGTACGTGTGTGTCATTCACCTCATTACTTTTACTTATAGTTTTACTTAATCTAAACATCGTGCCAGTCTCCCGGGCTCAAAACCCCCGTTGCGTTAGATTAGGTTTAATTAGACTAACTTTAGGATTAAAATATTGATAGATATTTAAGTGTTAACGTTCTACTCTTAGTGATCGACACTCTACTTATCAACTAGGCTACATTGATCGGGTACACTGCCCATTAGTGTTTGTTATAGGCTAAGTCATTAAATATAAATTAAAACTTGAATACAATAATCTATACCTACAACGATAGACACATCAAATTTTTAGCCCACTGTCGGGAGTGAATTGTTTAATACTTGTATATTTGTTAATATTTTGATTTAGGTTTTAATTTAGTTTAATCTTTTATTTTAATTTTATTTGACTAACTTTGTTATATATTTGTATTGCTTATATATTTGTGTTTTTCTCGCATTTTTCTCGTTTTTGTGTTTGTTTGATTTATGCATTTTTTGTTTGTTTTCGTTTTTGTGTTTTCTGCATTGTATCTGGCTGCTGTATTTTGCTGAACTAAATGATACGACGCATCTAATCTCATAGATACGGCGTATTGCATTTTTATTATTCATACAACGTATCTTATTTAACAATTGAGGTATGACGCATCAAATTTCTTAGATACGGCGTATTCTATTTTTAATCAGAATTAAAACCCTAAGAGTCATACGGCGCATAAGCTTTTGCTTATATGACGTATTTATTTATTTTAAAAAAATACATCAGAATTTTTAAATCTTAAAATACGGCGTATTGATTAACCTCGATACTGCGTATTTATTTTCTAAATTAAAAAGCTTAGATTTTAAACATAACGAGAGTACAACGTATTAGCTTTTGCGTATACGGCGTGTTTATTTCTTATAAGCAAATTAGAAAATCAACCATACGGCGCATTGATTCTTGTCAATACGACGTATATTTTTATCTGACTAAAAGACTTATTTGAATTTTTATTCGAGTATAAGGTGTACCCAGATAACTGGATACCGCTTATCGTCTGCAGATATTATCAACTTTTATTTTTTGTATTCCGTTTTCATTCTTAGTTTTCTGTAGTTATACTTTTTCAAACCTATCATACTGATGTTATTGTCTTGTTTTGAGGTAGTGCATGACCAGAATTTCGAAGCAAGAACTCGTTGAACCTTATAAAGAACCCGAACAAGTCTTTCATTCATTAAGAAACCCTTTTAAGACCATAAGCTTTGATTGCTCGAATTCATTGGAATTAGATTATTTTTCTGATCAAGAAGCTAAGTTTGAAGAAGAAATTACAAAAACAATGACGGACCCAATTATGGAGGAATACATGACTAAGACCCGAGATGACCATGGTTCGGGTGTTGCTAGGCCTAAGTTTGATAAAGAGACTAAGTTCGAGTTTAAAGGCCAATTTCCCAAAGAATTACGTGAAAACACCTTCAGTGGATCAGAGCATGAAGTTGCTAATGAGCATGTGGAAAGGATCCTTGAGATTGTTGATTTATTCACAACTAAGATGTGACTATTGACCAACTAATGCTTCGTGTTTTCCCTATTTCACTTACAGGAGATGCTAATAGGTGGTTTAAAGAATGAACTCACGGTTCAATCACTACATGGGAAGTCCTTAAGAAAATGTTTTTAAGAAATATTGCCCAAATACTGTCATCGCTAAGAAGATTGAGGCTACCAATAACTTTAAGCAAGATCCCATGAAAATCTTTATCATGCTTGGGAACGATACAAGAATCTTCTATTGAAATGTCATCAACATTATTTAACTACTATGCATGAGGTGATTTTGTTTTATTAGGGTTTGGATGTGCCGACTTGATATATTTTTTATTCTAAAGAGGTTGTACCTCAGATGAGTGCAGTGAATGCTAGGAAGGCTATCCAAGAAATGGTTGATCATTCTCAAAAGTGGTAAGATGGGACCTCTGCTAGAACTCGAAGCAGCGATACTTCTGATGGATATGCTGTTATTCAAACTCAACTGAAAAAACTTAGTAGAGATCTCAAGAAGGTGAATGAGAAGGTATATGATGCTCAGGTTGGTTGCGAATTGTGCAAAGGACCTCATTACACTAAATATTGTCCAACTAAGAAGGAAGGAGAGACATTTGAAGAAGCATACTACACCCAATTTGGCCAGCCATTTCAGCCATCAGGAAGGTATAGAGCAGCTGCTCTAGGATTTTACTAAAGAGACAACGGAAATTTATCATATCAAGAAAGAAGACAAACTTTGGAAGAATCTATGAAGCAACTCATGACTGATGCTGCAAAAAGACATGAAGAAAACTTTGCATTGATAAAAAAAATCCGTTCCTTAAAAGATGCTTCCATGAGAAATCAAGGAGCTTCGTTCAATGCGTTAGAACTACAAATCGGTTAAATAAGCAAGGTACTTCAAAAAAAGAGATCTAGGAGTCTACCTGGCTCAACTAAAACTAATCCAGGAGATCATGTCAAGGCAATCACCACTACTGAAGAAGTTGCACCTAATGTACCTTTTCCTAGACGTTCGTTGGATGCTGCTGATGCTGAAAGCCAAAATTCTTCTTTAACTCTTCTATAAGCTTAAGAAGGTTGCTCAATGAGAAGTCAATAATTGAAGGAGAGATCAAAGCTACCATGAAAGAAGAATGCTTTTCAATTTCTCAGAATACTTTGCCTCACAAGTGAGAAAGACCAGTGAGTTTTATTTTACCTTGTAGTATTAATGATATGTCTTTCAATAAAGCCTTAGCTGACTTAGGAGCAAGTGTTAGTTTAATGCCTTATGTGATCGTTACATCACTAGGTTTAGGTAAATTGGCTCCTACTAAATTAATCATTGAATTGGCTGATAAAACTGTTAAACGTCCCAAAGGTATTGCCAAAAATGTCTTAGTGAGGATTGAAAAGTTTGTCTTTCTCGTAGACTTTGATGTTTTAGATATTCCCGAGGATATCAAAAACCCATTAATCCTTGGGAGACCGTTTTTATCTACCTCTCATGCTAAAATTGATGTTTTTAAAAGAAAATTTTTCTTTATGAGTAGGGGATGACAAATTAGTTTTTAAAAGTGATGATCATATTAAGAGCATAATTAAAAGTGTTTATGTAATATGATTAAGAGAACGTATGGAACTTGATTTAGAAGATAGGCTAATGGGCGAAACATTGATTCTAAATAGATCACAAGACCCAACTTATGGAGATTACATTGAATTAAATGATCTTAATGTGCCATTAGAGCTTAATGATCAAGTAATGGAGGATGTAGAACCTGAGATTGAGGATGGTGAAATTGTGGACATACCAGTAGTCAATATGATTAATACTAGGAATTGTGATGCTTTTGAGGGATATCCTAGTTTGCGATGAGGGTAGAAGGATCCACATTAATTGTGCTTATAATTTAAAATTTTTGTGCATGATAGGATACAAACATGTTAACGCTAATTATTTCCCTATTCTTCCTATTAATGTGATGTCTAAGGGTTTTTATAACTCAATTATGAATAAGAAAGTTGAGTATAAAGGGAAGAATGTAGTTGAAGTTTTTATAAATGTGCCTATTTTTATTGGAGATTTTTCTATCATTACAGATTTTGCAGTGGTTGAAAATATGGATGTGTATCGCGACAAATATATAGGAGATATTATCGTAGGAAAACCATTTTGCGAAGTTTCCTGTGTTGAAGCAAGGTTTACGGGAATCATCACCTTTTAGAATGATCAAGATAGTGTTACTTTCCAGATGGCCCACTCGAATCCGAGATTTGAACACCTCTCCAATGAGAAGTGTAACAAGATTTGGCCACTATTGCAGGTTAGCACACTTGACATATTACAGGGAATCCAACATCCATATCAAAAGCTTAAGGGGTTCTACAAAAGAGTCGTTGATTTGGAACCCGAATACATTCGGGATGAAAAGATGGCAGAAATGCTCACAAGAGGACACGCGAGCATGCACGAGATGGAGATGGAGCTGATGATGAGTCTAACTTAAGGACTGATGCAGGTTTTACTGACCAGATTTTACATTTATAGTAACTCGTCTACCTATGGCCTACCTAATGCACTAACGGCAGGCATCTTACGCATGTAGTGAGGAATGGTAAGACCGAGGTCGCCCCAAGAACGGTTGATTCCTAACCGCCTAATTAATTAAATTGGTCAAATAAATAAGTTTTAATGTAAGGATTGATAATATTTAAGGTGTCACGTGATCAATTGGGCCGGTTCTCGGTAAACAAGCTAATGGGAACGATAGTGATGCAATTCTTAAACCGAGTTCATCCATAAGTGAATAAGTCGATAGACTCCTTTGGTCAATTCGCCTACCCTATGGTTCTTAGAATCCTCACCAAGATGAACAGTCACCCGGATCATTCGACAATCTAATAGCAGCTATTAAGAGCCGGTTGCTTACTATCGCAATACATGGGTTCTAAAAGTCACTAGATTCTTGTTTCAAGTGGGGTTAAAGTCGAGGACAACATTTAGTCAATTCGCCCTAACCTATCAAAGAAAGATGCCACCACAGAGAAGTCAGCGCACCGTCATAAGTCCTGTTGTTCCCGGTCCCTAAGCCGAGTCATTAAGCACCGCTACATGCTAGACTTATAATAGTGAGTGCCCGGTCGTTAGAACTTAGACACTCACCCCTAATTTTAAGTTCATCCAAACGGTAGTGATCAGTTGGTCAAATCGCACAAGTAGAAAGTGGTCGCCATTGGTCATATCTTACCCTTCCCGCCTCATCCGCTCACCTAGGGTCACTGGTCATATCTCCTAGGCACTTGGCCTCACCGCCATTCAAAACTACCAAACAAGGGTAGCTACCAATAAACTATGCATGCATACACTAGAAACAATTAATTAACGCAGAAGTATTAATAATAAAAGAATCAAAACTAGGCCAAGACCTAATTTCCACATTTCTAAATTACCCTAGTGGGATGACAAATATAATTACCATGTAAAACAATAAATAAACAAAGACATAACATCAAATAATTAATTGACTAATAATAAATTAATAATCAATAAAATAGAACAAAATAAGAATTAATTCGCTAACAATTATATTGATAATCAAGATTATAATAAATAATAATGAAACCAAAATAATATTATGAGTCAGAAAATAATTACATATCGTACGAAAGATAAAGCTATCGATCCCCTAGTTAAGTACCGGGCATTGAAAACCCACGAAGCTCGCTTCTTTTTTCTCCTTGCCGTACATTGCTTGTACCCAAAAATTGATATCTAATGAATGACATATTATGTCATATTTATACTAATAAAGTTAGGGCTTCATGTAACTTGGGCCCGGCTTTAATAATTACGGCGAATTAAATTAATAAGTTACGCCAGAAATCTTTGTAGCTCCATATAAAATAGTCAAGATATAAATAATTACGCGTAATTAAATTATAATTACGTCAGAGCCTTCAAACTTTGCGCCTAAGTAATTAATTACGGCGTAACTAATCCATCGTGTTACGCCGTAATCCTTCGCCATCTCATACATATCCGATCCGAATAATCTCTACTACGAATTAAATTCATGTTACGCCTAACCTTCGAAAATAATTACGACGTAACCATAAGAGATGGTTACGCCGTATCCTTCAAAGCTCATATTTACGCCGTAACATTATTGACGAGTTACGGCGTAATCTTCATAGGCCCTTGTAAATCTATCTTCAGAACATATATTTGGCCTTTTCTTACATCTTTTCCGCTCCAACGCCTCATTTATCCTGAAATGCAATTATGAACGAATATGAACGAATTAAGTATCATATTAATACAAATGAGGCTATAAACACGGGAATTTGATATATAAAAGATCAGGCTAATTTGATGTTATCAAATATCCCCCCACTTGAATCCTACTTGTCCTCAAGTAGACCCTTTAAATAATTTTAAAAAGATATCTCCCAGATTAATTGAAGTTATTAGTTTAAAATCACCTAAGCTAAAAATTCCAAACCGAGCACCTCACGAAAATGGAATTGAAATCACACTCTCTCATAATTCACGTGTTTAATTTTGGGTGATCACCAACCGCTCACCATGGCGAGTATTCTATCATAGGCTTGGCAAAGATACTAATCTCCACCACTAGAGTCTATAGATGCGCTTATTCTAAAAGGCAATGGGTTGACACAACATAGGCTTATGAGGTAATTTTGTCATTACTAACGAGCTACGGCGGCGGGACAAACCAATGATACATGACCAAATCCATGGCCAAGACACCAATGATTGCTCGCTTCCTCACCTAAACTCGATTCATGACTAAGGGTAGGATAAGACATGGGATATTTAATGGGTGAAAAATAAAAAGACACGAAACAAACAGATTCCTAAGTCCACAGTCGCCCCACCACTAGTCGCATTCAATCCCGTAGCAAAAATCGAGGGTCAAGAGTCAAGGGGTCTTCAATACACGAATCAATGCATATAAAAAGTAGCGTAGTGCCTCATAATCTCCATAATCATAGGCAAATAAGATGCATTAACTCGGCCTTCATCATCAATGAAAAAAAAAGTATGTGCTATAAAAATTTAAAATTTGGGTCAATTTAGCACATATTTCAATCAAAATCAACCATTTCTATCTCCCATCCCCCCACTTGAATTGTACAATGCCCCCATTGTACGAAAATTGAATAAAATTTGAAAGGCGAGATAGAAATGTTTGGGTTTCTAATTTTATCCGTTAGACAAAACGGATTTGTAAAAATTACGCCTAGTTTAGCTGAAACAAGGCGAGAACACTTATCACAATACGACACATAAGCTGATTTATATAACAATCAGCAATAAACAAACTAACAAACTCTTTCTGGCATTCTCATTTTTTTTAACTTTTTTTATTTATTTTTTGATGCAAGACAAGGTATACATGGATAAAAATAAAAACAATACGAACATATACAGCATCCCCCCACTTGAGATCAACTATCATCTAAACCCGATCTTCTTCCACAACCCTTTATTCAAAACCCGCGACTTTCACTAGTGAAAATTAACCTACAGCGCCCGGACCATGGACATAAGAAACTACATGGTAGGCTAGGCGATAGGTGTAACAAAACAACATATATTGGGTGAACAAAATGAAAGAAAGGCTCTGAAAGGTGTATCTAGGGGTATCTTGCACTAATTGTGAGTGCAACAAAAAGGGTTTAACAGGGGGATTGACTGATCAATGTGAAAAGTCAATATACACAATACATATATGGGTTATTTGGGTTTAATCCTAAAATTGCCTTATATCCTAGCTCACCGATCACACCAAGTTGCCTCAGTGTAATGCTCATTATAATGGTCTCGAAAAGATATGCAAGGCCAAGTTCTAAAGTCTACTACACCCACCGTACACCCATTTTATGGTATTATGTATAAGGGGAAAACGGAAAGGCTTATCCTCACACAATGGAAATATAGGTAGGTGTGCTCACCTAGATTAATCCAGCTAAGTAATGAAAAACATGTCAAAATTTTATTAATGAGACACTTTTCATCAAAAACTAGAAAAATAAAGGCAAATAAAATCAAGTGGGTGTCTATGTCTAATCCCTTCCCCCCACTTGGGTCATACTAAGCATATAATTGAAAAATAGGAAGGGTTAGATATGGAACGAAAAACTCCCTTAGATTTGCTCGGTATGAATAATAATGCATGTTCAAAAACATGCTCCAGTTGTGCCTCTACGAGCAGCATCCATCTTCTCATCAACTCTCCTTGCAAACACCATATCACTCAACTAGGACGGATAAAAAGTGTTCTCTTGCAGCCAATTTTAACTCCATAATTCTTCAACCAGATTGTCATAAGAAAACTAATACCAAAAGCATAATTCCGGATAAAAAACAAAATAGCACGAAATGTATAAAAAAAAAAATAAAAAAATAAAAAAATAAAACCTAACTCACTTTCAGAGGAATCACGGTTGCATTTAGCACATGCAACAAGTTTTTAAACCCTCGTGTCCCGAGCGGACGAGTGAAGTCTCGAGGGTTTACAGGAACACACCCACAAAGTTCATTTAATTACTAATACAAGGTTATGAAAATGTTTTGAAACTGCTTTAGAAAAATTTAGTCACATTGATAGTTACGGTGTAACCGATCGCCCGCCACGGCGTAGGTTCGCTTGACTTAAAATGTGTACCAGAGTGGGGTTACGACGAATCGATCGCCCAATTACGCGTAATAAGAAAGCCCGAGAAAGAAAATACCGAACAAAGATGTTACGGCAGAACTAGATCGGCCTAGTTACGGCGTAATTATGTAGAAGCGGCGATGGCTATATCGAGCGCCGCCACGGCAAGAAATGGATCGGCCCATTACATCGTAATTTCATTCTGATGTTGTTGTGCCCAAAATGTCAACTTTTTCCTACGTTTTCAAGAGGAGTTATCGGAACTCCTATCATCTATCTTTGGTCTTCAAACCTGTAAACGAGATAAACGAAACATGCCAAACCCAAAATACAAAACCAAAAAAAATATCCAAAAAGGTCTAAGAAAAATAAAATCAAAAACTAAATCTAGGATAGAGACGGGTAGTCTCCCGACGAGCACTTTTCTTTAACTTCCTTGAGTCTGTAAGTTAGACTCCTACAACAGCCATCAATCGGACGTCTCCAAATAATGTCCATTGTTCAACTAATCTCGGCTTATGATCTTGTCGAGATTCCCTCCACTTGTTCTTCTTGCTCGACCTGCACACTATCACAACCTCGTGCATTAAATGTGTAAAAATAATAAACATGAGCAACAAGTGAGATATAACACATTATTCATAATTTTAATATCGTAAGTCCTATTAATAACTACGCCGTAACTTCAGTCTGAAAGAAACCTGATAATATATAAGAATAGATTACGCCGTAACCATGGCCAAGGTTACGCCGTAATCTCAAGACAGAAGACATAATTGTAGAATAATATTAATCAAACAGCAAAAAATACAAAGACCGTTCCCCGGCAACGGCGCCAAAAACTTGATGCGTGTTTATCGACTGTGTTTTACATTTATAGTAACTCGCCTACCTATGGCTACCTAATGCACTAACGGACAAGTTGTACCCAACGCATGTAGTGAGGGAATGGTAAGACCGAGGTCGCCCCAAGAACAGTTGATTCCTAACCTGCCTAATTAATTAAATTGGTCAAATAAATAAGTTTTAATGTAAGGATTGATAATATTTAAGGTGTCACGTGATCAATCAATGGTTCTCCGTAAACAAGCTAATGGGAACGATAGTGATGCAATTTAAACCGAGTTCATCCACAAGTGAATAAGTCGATAGACTCCTTTGGTCAATTCGCCACCCTATGGTTCTTAAAATCCTCACCAAGATGAACAAGTCACCCGGATCATTCGGCAATCTAATAGCGCCATTAAGAGCCGGTCGCTTACTATCGCAATACATGGGTTTTAAAAGTCACTAGATTCTTGTTTCAAGTGGGGTTAAAGTCTAGAGGATGAAGATTTAGTCAATTCACCGAACCTATCAAAGAAAGATGCCACCACAGAGAAGTCGCGAACCATCATAAGTCCCGTTGTTCCCGGTCCCCTGCCGAGTCATTAAGTACCGCTACATGCTAGACTTATAATAGTGAGTGCCCGGCCGTTAGAACTTAGACACTCACCCCTAATTCTTAAGTTCATCCAAACGGTAGTGATCGCTGGTCAAATCGCACAAGTAGAAAGGGTCGTCATTGGTCATATCTTACCCTTCCTGCCTCAAATCGCCTCACCTAGGTCACTGGTCATATCTCCTAGGCAATTGGCCTCACCGTCATTCAAAACTACCAAAACAAGGGTAGCTACCAATAAACTATGCATGCATACACTAGAAATAATTAATTAACGCAGAAGTATTAATAATAAAAGAATCAAAACTAGGCCAAGACCTAATTTCCACATTTCTAAAATACCCTAGTGGGATGACAAATATAATTACCATGTAAATCAATAAATAAACAAAGACATAACATCAAATAATTAATTGACTAATAATAAATTAATAATCAATTAAATCGAACAAAATAAGAATTAATTCGCCAACAATTATATTGATAATCAAGATTATAATAAATAATAATGAAACCAAAATAATATTATGAGTCAGAAAATAATTACATATCGTGCCAAGGATAAAGCTATCGATCCCCTAGTTGAGTACCGGGGCAAACCATGAAGGATTTGCCCCATTGAAAAACCCACGAAGCCGCTGCTTCTTGATATCTTTGACATATTATGTCATCCTTGCCGTACAGTGCTTGTACCCAAAAATTGATATCTAATGAATGACATATTATGTCATATTCGCTCTACAAAGCAATCCAACAAGATCGCCGGTTTCTACACTCGATATTAACTAAAGAGCGGCAACAAATGACTCCCAAACATCTGTGTTAGATTAATTGCCAACTTTCGTAAGCTTGGCAAAAATAGTCTCGAGGTTTAGGTGTCGCTGCAAAGTAAGTCCAAGTTGGCAAAATAGTCCCTAAGGTTTAAGTGTCACCGCAGTAAGTCCTTTATAGCAATTTGCAAACAAAACAATCCCACAGATCGCGGGTTTCCACACTCAGATATACTAAATGGCGGGAGCGGGTTTCTCACAAGTGTATATATTGATGACGGTCATTACATGATTGGTCAGGCATTTAATGCATCCGAAATATATCCTTCACCGCCTCCCACCGCCTCTTCATCATATTCCATTCCAAGTGACAAAACCCCAACATCTTCCCTCATCTCCTAGAAAATTCCAAGAACCCTCATCTCATCAATTTTCCACCAAACCCTTACACCTACGTATCATTCTCAAAATTCCTACACAATCCACACACACCTAAAATCCTCATCAAACAAGAGTTTCCAGATCCATAAACAATGGTTTAAACCATGACGCCCTACTCACCAATAATCGATTTCAACCATAGAGCCATATGTATGTTCTTTTTCTTGCATCTTTGTTTGATTTTCGATTAAAAAGAAGGTTTTAACTCACTATCTTATCTCTTTCCCTCATCACATAAACATCGGACAAACACACACAACAAGTTGTGGGTGAGATGGGTTTGGTGTTTTTGATTTCGTTAATGGGTTTGTTAGATTGTCGATATGTGTTAATTGTTCGCTTTCTTTTTAGCCTATACTAAATAAATATACTTTTCGCAGTATATGGCCAAAGATTTGAGTTCAAAACCATCAACCGTGACACCTTCACCGGAAAGCATAGGTTTGTTGAATTTATGGTTTATAGTGTGATATTGTTCAATGGTTTTGTTGTGTTAAGTTGTGGTGTTTTTTGGTCTTAAATCTTCAAGTTGTCTGACCAAATAAAATGGCTTCCGGTTTTGGTGGTGTGACAAGATGGAGATGGAGAAGAATAATAACATATCGTAGCCCTGAGCTTCAAGTGGTATGTAAGATGTGTCCTCAAGAAGAATTCCAAAGACGTGAGGTATTTCTAATTTTAACCTACCTTTCATTGCAAGTTGAATATATGATAATGCCGATGTGGTATAGGAAAATTTCAAATCGCTAATGCGGTTGCAAGTTAGCCATATGTTTATGATGAAGTAGAATAAGTATAAGTTCAACAGCTAGTTTATATTTCGGGATTTTGTTCGCAATGTAAATGTAATGTGTTAATATGTAGTCAACATGTAATTGCCATTTTGAAAAGCCGAAAAGTGGTTTTCTTCTTAATAAGAAATATCAATTTTTAGTCATTTAAGCTTCTATTGGCTCCCCAACTCAAGTTCATTTGTTATGATGGTTTAACTGTTTCAAAGAATAACATATAATCATTTGCAATAAGGTAGCTTATAGACATTTTAGAGTAAGCAGTTATTTTAAGCGATTTTGAATGCATTTTGAAGTAACCACTTTAACTTAAGCACTTGATAACCAATCCCAAATACCCCCTTTAAAGGTGCAAAGAGAAACCAATGACCACCAAATTGAAAGAATAGCAATGGAACAATTCATTTTAATTAACGATTTATAATTAAGTTCTAAGTGTATGAATCTCACTCTTTTCTTCATTTATTTGAATGTTGTAGAAGTCAAATGCCAAGGCCGATTCAACATGCGAGTCTTCTTATCGGTTTTATAATTTTATTGTGTTAATTGTTTGTTGTTTAATCATGCTAATACTAACGTAGATACCTAATACTTTCATTTTGATGGTTTTATAGAACCGATGTTTTGGCCGATCGCAAATAGTTGTGACGCCGGGAAAACTAAATGATCCATGTAGTTTATGAAATGAAGGCAAATTCAAATGGAGCTCTTTTATGTCACGATGGATGATCCATTTCATGGAGTTTCATCTTCGTAATATAAAATCTTACCGATATCGTTAGCTTAAGTACATGGCCAAACGAATTTTACTCGTAAGGATCGGGCCAAATTACTTGCTTAGTTAAGTACGAGTGGGAAACTATGTTATCACAAATATGTTTTTGAGAAAGTTATTAAAGAAGCTATAACCAATTAAAACACATTTGTTTCAATTGTATAGTCGTTAGAATTAACTCATAACCCGATTGGCCATTCAAGCATTCACTTTTGGTACAACGCCTGTTATTCAAGTAAGTGGCTAATTTACCTTAGATTTCCAATAAAGGAGATATGCCATGATCCTTTTATGTCGGATAAGCTTTGGAGAAAATGATTTGTTTGTATTAACAAAAAAGAAGAAAGAAATTGATATTGTGTTTTAGTTTATAAAAGTACTTATGATTAATAATCACAGTCACTTACTTTACTTATTTTAGGTAGTATATGAGCAGAGTTACTTTTAATATATATATATATATATATATATATATATATATATATATATATATATATATATATATATATATATATATATATATTTTTATTTATTTATTTTTTTTACAATTGTTAAAATGGTATACAAGATATGTTTGAATAAAGTAAAATATGGCTATTTCAACCAAATCTTTTGACTCTTTTGGCTACCATAATCATCGTACTAGAATTACTAAGAAATAAAATTGGTTGCTTATAATGATGATGACAACAAGGTTTCAATCAATTGATGAACAAGCCACTTCCATGGTCGTGAAAATTGGAAAAGGAATATGTATGTTGAACTAATTAGTTATATCATATACAAAGTTGTCATTTTAAATTTTTTCTATTTTACACCATTCATTTTCTACGGCATGCTTTGATCGAGCTTTTCCCATCATTGACATTCCTCCAATGTAGTTTACTTTTGCAGTTAAGTTAAATGTGATTCGCTATGCAATCTTGAATGGTAATCATTATGGGTAGCAAATGCCAACTAACCGCTACTTCATAGAATAAGGTTTTTATATAAATTATAGAATAGCCCTTTGTATATGTTTATGTTTGTCTATAATTTGCTACCACCGGTCAAATGGGTCAAAATTTGTTTTATTCTTCGCCCGTCCTAATGAGGCATTAAATATAACATCGATGTCCCATCGATGCCGATGGCATTCCAATTTGCTTTGGCCAAAAAGATATCTACAACTACGAATATTTTCACTTTTCATACATGTTATTTGAGATCGTTGCCTTATTTTTATTCATTTTTGGCGAATTTTCCGATTCACTTGACATATACATCAAGTTACTACAGGTCAAGTCTCAATTTCTAATGCTTACTGTGGTAAGCAATTGCAATTTTTGCTCATCACTTAACCTTTAGAATGACAAACGGATAAATAAGTTTACTAACTTTCAATGGTCACACCGTATGAGAATGTGATGGTGTCAATCCGCTTTAGGAGGACCAAAACCCCGCATAACGGAACCAACAAACGAGCAGATTAACATGCGATGTCAGGCCACGAATGTCCGGAGATGCGCTGCTATTCGTAGTAATTCGAGCATGGTATTCCTCCTATTCTCAAGAGTCCACTTCATGCACTCAAGGTAACCATTTGAATTTGTAAAAGGGCTCAAGAACCCAACAAAGAGGGAAGTATATATACATACCATGAGTGATTACTGGTCTTTAGATCATCTTCCAATAGTTTCTTTTGTTTTACCTTTTTCTTGAAGGCCCGATTTTTGTACTACTTTTGAATCTTAATGCGATTAATTTGTAACTACTTTAGAAGAAAATGGCAATTACATGTTGCATTGTAATCGCTTCGCTTCAAATTTAGATTTAGCACTAAGATTCCCGTAGCAACGCCGCGGTTCGCCCACCGCTTATACTAATAAAGTTAGGCTTCATGTAACTTGGCCCGGCTTTTAATAATTACGTAACTAAATTAATAAGTTACGCCTTAAATCTTTGTAGCTCCATATAAAATAGCAGCATATGAATAATTACGGCGTAATTAAATTATAATTACGTCGTAGCCTTCGAAACTTTGCGCCCAAGTAATTAATTACGACGTAACTAATCCATCAGGTTACGCCGTAATCCTTCGTCATCTCATAAATATCCGATCCGAAATAATCTCTACGGCGTAACTAAATTCATGTTACGCCGTAACCTTCAGAAAATAATTACGACGTAACCATAAGAGATGGTTACGCCGTATCCTTCAAAGCTCATATTTACGCCGTAACATTATTAACGAGTTACGGCGTAATCTTCATAGTCCCTTAAATCTATCTTCGTAACATATATTTGGCCTTTTCACATCTTTTCCGCCGAACGCCCATTTATCCCGAAATGCAATTATGAACAGTATGAACGAATTAAGTATCATATTAATACAAATGAGGCCATACACGGAATTTGATATATAAAAGATCAGGCTAATTTGATGTTATCAAGGACTTTGGAATAAAGAGAAGTACTTACCGGAGACAACACGAAATTTTTACGGTTGTTGTTTTCGAATTGTCGTATTCAAGACATCGATACGACGCATCCCATAAAAAGGATGCGGCGTATCAACTGTACTGGTCATATCTATCCTTTTATTTTTCTGCATTTTAATTTCATGTCTATCCTTTGATTATTATTAGTTTATCGTGCCTTGCCTGCTATTTGGCTCGCACAATTACTTCATTAACATCTTTTGCATGATTAATGTAAGCGTTATTAATAAATAAACTAGCAATCATTTAGGTAGACATTATGCGGATTTCTGATTAGTCGTTACAAGATTTTTCCGTTGAGAAGACTTAAAAGCCCGAAATCTAAACGTTTAGCTTAGTCTAAACATTGGAATATCATACGCATATACGTGAGCAACCAACGAGAAAGACCAGATTTAGTACTCGCCATATTTAATTAAAGTGTCAGCGAATACATCTCCTTACTATCGGCTTGACCTCTTATCTGCTATCTGTATTCTTATATGTGTACGTGTGTGTCATTCGCCTCATTACTTTTACTAATAGTTTTACTTAATCTAAACATCGTGCCAGTCTCCCAGGCTGAAAACCCCCTTGCGTTAGATTAAGTTTAATTAGACTAATTTAGGATTTAAATATTGATAGATATTATGGAAACTAAGAACGTGATAAACATAGTTTCTTGATCGTTTGTAAGCTCTAGGGTTTAACAATAACAAAGATATAACATTGCACAACGGAATAAACATAAGAACACTTTGTTATTGACAAAAGGTTTTTCCACATCTCTCCGATTATTATTTGATCAGAATAATAACGTGTTACCTAACTATAACAGGGATCAAAGACACCTTCGATCTTGGAGATAACTAAACTACTTCTTGTCTAGGCGTTTACTAGAATACACGCCCTAGACACACACACACACCTTTATTAGACGTCTACATTATGGAAGACTTGTACATTAAAACCTACACCCCATGTCCTCTTTATATACTAGAGGATTGGGGTTTACAAGATACTACGAATGACTAAATAATAAATCTTCTTTTGCAAGTAAGTCCTTCCATTTTTTTGTAAGTTTCATTCTTGTCACTTTAAGTCCCTCTTGTTTCATTCTTCTTATTTTGTTTCATCAAATCAATAAACCCAACAGATATTTAAGTGTTAACGTTCCACTCTTAGTGATCGACACTCTACTTACCAACTAGGCTACATTGATTTGGTACACTGTCCGTTAGTGTTTGTTATAGGTTAAGTCAGGTAAATATAAATTTAAAACTTGAATACAATAATCTATACCTACAACGATAGACACATCAAGATCTTAACATACCTCGAATCACATAAGAAACGATCTTATATGAGATGGATCTTAACATACGTTGACCAAGAAACATACCAACCAAACCAACAAACCGTTCGATTTGGCAAGATCCGTGAAACACCATGAAAAACGAACTCACAACATCACCAAAACTACATAAACACCACCGAGCCCAAAGAAACATCAACGAAACCTTTTTTCAAGATAACATATAGACTCGAGGATCTACAATGTTGTGATAGAAACTTGAACCGAAACAGGAAAATGGTTTTTCAATTACGCAACAACGAAACCAAACAACATATTATCAAAGACTTCAAACAAATAGCCGTTACTTTTATAAATTAATCTAAAAAAGAAAACCTTAATTGACTATTTTTCTTGTTTACCTAAAGAAAAAATCCAACAAAAAATCATAAGATCTTTTCATATCTCCACACAAACACAATCTGATTTGAGATCCTAATACACGTAAATAAATCTAAGACCCACTCTCAAACACATAAGATCTCGCTAGCAACATACAAATAATCAAAATATACTCCAAATCACACCACCAAAATGATGGATCTAGAACAAAACCACTGAATCCATCGAGAGATGGTGGTGTTGGACAACTGAAACCAACCAAACCACCAACAAAACCACTAAAAACACCGCCATTTCTTTCTAAAACCACCAAAGCACCAATTGAAACCACCTAGCCAAACTAAACAACCCAAACCACCGAGAGGTGTTGGCTATTTCAACATATGGCGGCGGTTATAGCGGCCAAATCTATCGCCAAAATCACCGACACACAACAAACCTATGATAGTTTGCGGCTGATGGTGTAAGTGGTGGCAAGGATGAGAGGTAGCAAAGGTGATGACGGAGGCGGCTGTAGCAAATAAGGCGGCAGTGGACGGTTGTTTACTTAGGTTGTGGCAAAGGTGTTTTAGGTTAGATTCAAAAACATCAACTGAAACCACCTAGCCTACTGAAACAACCTGAACCATCGAGCGATGCTGGCTATTTGGTAAACGGCAGTGGCGATGGTGGTTGTCAATGGGTGGTGGTTTAGAAGAGTGAGGACTTTATATGTGTATTTTGTGTGTTGCGTGTTTTTAGATATATGTTTTTAGGTTTTAGAGGACTGTTACGAAATGGGTTGTTACAATGGTTTAAGTGGATTGTTACAACAAATTTTACGAAAAGGGTTGTTACGAAATGGACTATAGATGAAGACACTTAAATTTTTAGTTTTGTAACTTTTAATTATATGTATCATCAGTGTATGTAGTGATTTAATAGCAAAAGTAAGATAATTTTTCCACTATAAGCAATTGTGTTGTCTGAATTTTAAAACCTTTCACTTAAATTTTTTCCCAAATGCATTATAAAACAATATTATAGATATGTACAAGACAAATTGCGCAATGCGATAATGTGTTAACGTCCTACCAACAAAGTAACAGGTTTATCGATCTAGTTATAGAGCTCAGACTCACATGATAACCGTTATTTGTAAAAGAAATGCTATATATTCCTACAATATTCTCTCAATTATACTTGCACTCTAACTATATAAACGTTTATATGTGTTACTCCTTATTTACTTTTTCCATTTTATTCATTTACTATAACCCTGGAAACAAGAAGATGGGTATTAAGGCTGTAAATGATCTGAACGTTTTGTGAACATTTCATTAGCTGTTCGATAAAAAATTCGTTTATTATTTATATGAACGAACATGAACAATATTTTACTTTCGTTTAGTTAAATAATCGAACATGAACAAAAGTCGTGTTCGTTTATTTATGTTCGTGAACGTCCGATTATGCATTCGTTAACGCTCGCTTATGTTTATTTATTTATGTTTGTATATGATATATTTTAATTATATAATTTTAAATCGTTTGTTTAAACAAACAACAATTATAAAACAATATATTGTGCATAATTTAATAAAATTTATGTTTGTTTGTCTATATCCATTTATGTTCGATCTTAAGATTCGCTTAACGCATTCGTCAATGTCTTAATCAACGAACAACTAATTTACATAATAAATTAACATTTTTGACTTAATAAATTAATACGAACAAGAAAATTGCTCGCTTAAGCGCTCGTGTCCGCTTATTTGTGCGGTTAAATAAAACGAACAAACATAAACAAGGCCCGCTCGTTTTCTTCCTGCTAATGCTTAATTTACAGTCATAAATTGAGTATAAACCAGTTAGAAGTACTTAGCATTTCTCAATTTATAATTTCTCTTCTTTGCGTGACAATTCAAAGCTTATAAAAAGAAACTACAAGTAACAATAATCTTATATGGAGTTAATGGAGTTATGGCCACTTTATAATAAAAAAGATATTAAGAATCATTTTATCGATCAATTTAAAGTTATAGTTGACCGTCTGCTAATAAAATTAAACAGGATAATCAGATCCTCCAATGCTATCATCATTAACAATTTTGATTACGTCACTACAAAAAATATCAATTAGTGACAAGAAAAAAGTGTCACTAAAGTCAAAAAGAATATACAATTGTCAACATATGTTAATAAAAGAAGTCATTAGTTTTTTTGAATGTTCTTCTTACACTTAAAAAAAATATAAGTATAAATCTGTTTATAATGACGCAAAAATATAAGAATGCCTTTATGACACATATTATTTTTACAAAAGTGTTTTAAATCTCAAAATTTTGATATTTTACCAACGGTATTAAAAAGTCTCGCTAAAAAAAGTTAAATTTAGTGACAGTTTTGTCACTAGAACCTCTGTCATTAAAAATTTATTTTCTTGCCGTGCGTGACTTTTATAGATTTCGAACAGGAGCAAGGTGTTGAATGCGTCTTGGGATAATTATCTCCATATAGTTCTATCTAGCCTAGCTCAAGTTAATATAATGGTAATATGGTATATTATAGTTTATTTTTGGGGTTGCTAGCTTGGTTAACAACTAGAAACATGCATCTCCATTGATGATTGCCAACTCAAGATTGAATATATTTGTTTATTTATGTGCCATGTAACTTCAAGACAGGTTGTATTTAGCAAAAATAATAGATAGTTGCTTGTTAAAAAAAGCATTTCGATAATAAATTATCAAGTGTGAACAAGCACAGGTTGGGACCATTTAAGTAGTTAACAATTTAACACACATCATGTCAATATAAAATTCTATTAATAAGTCATAAGTGTGAAAAGCATAGAAAGCACGAGTTTGACTCGTTTGCAAATGGTTAAGGACAAAAAACAAAAAGTACTACGTAATTCGTATCTTACCTTCCGAAAAATGAAAGCTATTTTAAGGCGCTGTTTGATAATTACTTAAAAAGTTTTAATTGTAAAATAAGTAATTTAATTAAGTCACTAATTAAGTGCTAAGTTTGGCTGCTTAATTTAAATTGGACGACCTTTAAAAAAAGTCTCACAGAACGAGTAGCCTTTATATTGCTCATCACTTTATCTTACTTTTCAGATATTTACCATTCCACTTTAATCACTAATCATCACTGTTTCAAATAAAAGCAGATAACAATAATTTTATTAATTCGTATACACTTTATTCAAAGATACAAAACAAACAACCATTTATTCATTTACATATGTACAACGATATCCGATAAACACTTTAGCTTAACAGTAACTTAATATAAAACTAAATAAACAAGCCCTTATGTCTTATTTTGTTCCTACTACGCACACCTCCATAATTGCTCCACTCAAAGAAATATGTGTTTAAGGGTGGATTCAAGAATTTAATTAGTAGTCTTGTTTGTCATACAGACTCTAAGCTAACTGATTCTCATTTAATCTGATTAGACATCTTAATTTGAATGCGTGAATGAAAAATATAATCGATTCGCACATCTAAACTGAATGCGTGAACGAAAATCAATCGATTTCAACTTAATGTGAATAAGTTGCTGAGAATTCTCGAATCGATTGATATATAAGTGTTTATTTTTTGTAAAATTATTTCAGCTGTTAGACATTAAAAGTGTTAGACACTCATCATCAACATCTAGCTCAATAAGATATTTTTACCTCTAATACTCCTAATAATCATAAAAAACAACTCTTAATCTCGCCTGCCTCTTATCGCTTCTTAACGATAGGAAAAAATAAACACACTTTTGGTTTAAATATTCGATCATACCGATCGATGATTAATATGTTATCAAGAGTTTTTTCACGAAAACAAACGCAACCTATTCACAAATTTTTTTACATGTATAAAAGAAATAAAAATGAATTAAATTGTACGATTCTATTAAAACAATTACACAAATTACATTAGTCGACAAACATTCATCAAGTTTCCATAAACTCCTAAAGTCCGCCCCTCTATGAATTAATTTCACTGCAATGTTTGAATTAGATCTAGCTAGTAAGTTTAAGTTTGACACTTTGACTGTGTACATGTATTTCAATTAAAGTTTGTTTTTAACAAAATCTAAAATAACATCTTCTTTTAAAATCTTTGCTTAACGAGAAATTGTCTAGTAAATCGAACCAAAGTTGTATTCATAATTTGGTAGAATTAATGTAAACAAATTGTAGAATATAGCTAGGTACGGTTGTATAGTTGAAGCTTTTGGAAATAAGAACTATGGTTGTTAAGTTGGTGAATAAAGATCCAAAATAAATAATTCAGTGTGCAGTCCCCACAACTTTTTCGATCGAGCTCGATCGTTTCTTTTTCGGACAGGGACGACAGGAAACTTTCAAAAAAATTTGGGCCATAATTTTTTATCCAATAGAATAATGAATAATTGATATTTAAACAAAAATATATCTTTAAGTTGTATGAGGTATCATGCGAGGTCATGTTGTATACTTTTTTATCCAAACACTTTTTGTGTGGATACAGTCTGTGTTCACACCTGAATGAGTACACACTACATAACTTCTTCATACGTAAATTTATACATACTTGTATTTGTAAAACCTTTTATAGTTATCTTAAAAATTAATTTGTTTTATCGGCTAATTAATGGGTGCATGTGATTGCTTTAAACGCTTAATTTTATAAAAAGTTTAAATCTATAATCATATAAGTTCAAACCAAACTTATAGGAAGGCGCTGTTTGTTTTTCAAAAATTGTCTCTTAATAACATTTTAATCTGATTTATTTAGACGCCACGACATTCGGAACCATTAAACCTGCTTTGCTTTTTCATATCATTCGTAAACGGTAAAACAATTGATCTATGTTAAGAAGCGTTTGCTTTTTTCTACCATCATTGTGCAGTAAAGTATGATAAACCTCTTATTAAATAGATGCGGGAGTGCTGTCTCAACACCTCTTAACGTTTTTTTGGCAAATGATAAAAACATATCATACTTAACATCATTTTGCTTTCGGTATAGTGAATAAAATTTTCGTTATGATATTATACTTTCAAATTCATCCTCTTTAGCAGATTATGACATTTTCGCCTTCTTCGAGAAAAAAAACAAATTTCTATTACCAAGATATGCAAAATGTCCAAAATTTCGCAAAATACCCTGGGGGTGAATTTGAAAGTATAAGACTCACAAAGAAAAATTTTCGTCACTACCCACAAAGTTAAGAAACGACGACAAATATATATATATATATATATATATATATATATATATATATATATATATATATATATATATATATATATATATATATATATATATATATATATATATATATATATATATATATATATATATATATTTTTTTTTTTTTTCTTTTATCATTTGCCCTTTTTCTATTATTATTTTTTTCTTATGCTTTTCATCTTTTTTATTGTTTCATCTTTGTTTTCAGAAAAGTATTATATATAATCATTGTAAATGTTTTGTTAGATAAATAATGTATAAGATGATATGTGATAATTCATATTTTTTTCGGGTTGAAGGCTTGGTTTGAGACTATATATTTCAACTCTAGCTTATATGCATATATTTAATCGTTTTAAAAAGTTCAATTTAAACTCTTACACGTTTATTTGTGTCAAATACACATGAAATTGCATGTTTTATTTAAAATACTTTTAACTTTAAATTGAATATTATATTATAGAATTTGTTTTCTTATATTTAATAAATTTTATATATCATGACCCAATGGCTTATATTTATATCAGAAACCCGATAGTTTAACACATTCACATTAAAAACAGCTTTATTCGAATGATTCAGATTTCAACCACGATTCGATTAAGATGGGAATTAGATTCAGACTTTTCTATCGCATATTCAGATTCAGATGTGCGAATCAGATTTAAATTTAGAGCCTCTTAATAAACAAACAACTCAAAAGTTGTCTTGTAGGAAGTTGTCTATTCTTCGATGGTTGTATAAAAAAGTTAGTTACTAAACTCATATATTAACAATCTTATTTAGATACAAAATACTTAAAATTTCTCGTAGGAGAAAGTAAAATGTGCATGAGATCCACTACTACACAATCGCCCTGATTCTATCAAATGCCATGTAAATAACGACATAAGTACTAGTCATTTTTAAGACAAGATAATAAGAAACGATTAAGACATTTATTTTCGATCGAAATACATCAATTTACGATTTAATATTATACCGCTTATATATTTCTTTAACTACCATATACATTCGAAATGCATGTAAATCAAAATAAAATATTTACAAATTATCTCTCAAACATAATACATGCCGAGTAATAACATGGTACCTCTTTTTTAAGCAATAGGACATGGTACCTCAATAAGGACATAAGTGATTTTTAAGACAAGATAATACATTCGAAAGGACACATTGAAAATATAATGAGATTACACCGACTTAAAGGTCACCAATCAACACTCACTTCAACTTCATTTCACCGCTACATCATTATTAAGATATCATTACTTTCTCTCACATTTCAACCACAATTGTCAACAATTCACTCATTACCATTAAAATAATCACTTTATACAAACATACCCTCATAAAATACACCACACACACTTAAAAATCAAATAAATAATACTAAAACACCTATGAAGGGTCAAAATACTGGTACATAAAAGTGAGGGTGCTCACCAGCCTCCCATTTTCTTTGCGTCGCGCGCGACTGCGGTATACTTTCAATGCGGGTGGCGCGAAAATACTACAAGCGATAATAATTGTGATAACAGTGTCAACAAAAATACAAAACTCTATGTGACAATGCCTAGCAACTACCCACGTTCAAGTTAAAGCCGTCGAATAGACTATGCAAACGACCAAATTGTAATACGTGGTATCACTTGACATTTGACAATACAGTTTATGGGACCAACTTGCCTCCCAAGTGGTAGTGTGGTACCGATTGTTAAGAGTTCACATTACTATTATTCCAAAAGGGTCGAACTTTTGACAAATTGTTTCGAGATTGACTTTGAGCTGACCTTGACTAGTCACATTATATGGAGTAAAATTACCATGATAGGAATAAAAACGAGTTCAGATTGAAAGAATGTTGGTGGTTATGAGCCCAAAGTATGAAAGATAATCAAGAGAAATCTACCCAAATCGTGCATCTGACATCACTGGAATCGCAGCGATCACTTTCCAAAGAAACTATTCGACCATACGTCAAGCATACGAATATCTACTAAATAAGCATAAAACGTTATTATCAATTGTGACAAATCAATAACCCTCACAAGATAAGTTTTTAGATTGCTTGTTTCTCCCGGTTTTTCTCTATATCTTCATGCCGACGATGCTCGATCTCTATATATAGTAGAACACTCAACCCCAACAATTGACTTTATGAGTGATTAACGGCCAATTAATCACCCATAATAAGCCTCCATTATCATAGAATAAAGGTTACATGACCAATTAAACGCAATCATAAAAGAATCATAATACCACTGAACGGTCAAATGTTAATGTTAATCACCCAACACTACCAAGAGAACCAATACACTAAGCAGCTATGAACCATTACACCAAGAAGAGGAACCATCCATCACTACACGCGTAGTAACCAACACTACCAAGAGGGAACCAATACACTAGCAGAACCATCACCACTACACCCAGCGAGAGAACCAACACCAACAAGACTAACCACTATCGAGTCGTGTGTTCAGTGGACCTCATGCGTGTACACTCCGCACTCCTAACACCTTCAAATTCGATTCTTTACCAAGAAATGCTAAGGCCACAAATTCATATTCCATCGTTGAACCGTGATGCAAGTTTCGCTTCTTCGATGCCCAAGAAATTGCACATCCACCAAGTAGAATACCCACCATCGGTAGACTAATCGTCTTCAAGACATCGATCCAACTTGCATCGCTGTATCCTTCTAACACCGAAAGATAGCCAAGATACGGGAGACTATAATCCATAGTTCTCTTCAATACCTCCGAATCGCTTGTCGCTGATGAGCACTAGGATTGCTAGTATACTTGCTCGCTTACCCAATCGCAAAAGCAATATCGTGTCTTGCACAAGTCATGGCATACATTAGCAACCAATTACCCTAGAATACCTAAGTCGAGAAACGTACCTTGCCATTATTAAGCATCGCCTCACAAGTATCCATAGGTGTACTCATCGAGTACAACAAAGTAATTGAATTTCTCAACACCTTCTCAATATAATGATACCGAGATATAGAAATTTTTACTTTCATGTTTAATCCTTATACCAAGGATAACATCGCCTCCCCATGTCCTTCATGGAGAACCTCGATGACAAAATTATTTTGTCGTTAACTCGATTTTGGTCAACGCTAAAGATCAACATGTCATCAACATATGTATAAATGATGACCTTTACCGTATTCATCAAATTTGTTATACACACATTTGTCGCTTGGTTAACATAACCACTAGACAAAACCACTTCATCAAATTTTTGATGCCATTGTTGGGTGCCTCGCTACTCCATAAAAGACTTAATCGCTTATACACCTTGTTTTCATTGCCGTGACACGAAAGCCCCGAGGTTGGTTCATATAAACCTCCTCATCCAATTTACCATTCAAGAAAGTTGTTTCACATCCATCTCTCGAATAATCGACGTGAATTGATGCCAAAGCAATCGCCAGCCTTATGGTAATGATACGAGCCACATGGGCATAAGTATCAAATAGTATATCCTCGACTTTTGTTTAAAGCCCCAGTTACTAGTCTAGCCTCGAACTTTTCAAGAGTTCCATCTACCTTTATTTTCCTTTTAAAATCCATTTACAACCCAAAGGTTTGCAACAGTGGTAGATCAACCAACACCCAAGTGTTGTTGCCCATGATGGAATCCATCTCATCATTGATTGCTTCTTTCCGTAAAGCAATATCCCGACTTCATTGCTTCTTCAAATGTCTGGGATCATCCTCAACAATGAAGAAATATGAGTATTGGTCGAAACCTCATCCCTAGTTTCTTCAACTAAATATAATTGAAACTCAGTCCAAATGACTTTGAGTCCTCGAATCTTTGCTCTTTCTCGAGCATAGGTTCAAGTTGTCGAGCCACAACCTCATCGTGGACCTCTCGACACTAATGTCACGAGTTCCATTAGAATCTCCGACTTGGTCAGGACCTGATGATAATCTATTCTCATCAAAGTTTGCATCCCTGATTCAATTATGGAGTTAATCAAATGCATTCATTAGGTTCAATAACATATAACCCAAAAGCCTCGAATGCTCAACATATCCAACAAAGATGCAATCAATGCCTCTTTCACCCAAAGTTTTCACTTTGGATCGTGGAGTCTTACAAAATTCTACAACCCCAAACCCCGAGATAGTTCAGTTGGGTTTCCTTTAGTCCATAGTTCATAAGGGGTAACCTTGTTCCTTTTGTCGGGAACCCTATTTAATAAATAGCAAGTCGTTAACATAGCTTCACCCGTAACCCGACTCACCCGGTCAGGACAACATGGAATTAACCATCTCCTTCAAGACTATTTTTCCTTTCGTAAATACCATTTTACCGAGAGTATAAGGAGCGCTGCTTCATGGATTATACCAATGATCGAAGAACAAAGTATCTATCGCCCTTAATCTTTGATCTGGGACCCAAGTTGCAATTCAAGTTCGGGCTTTAAACACTTTGAATTTATCTAATGCTTCATCCTAGTATCTAATAGATAGACATAACAAAACCTGAAGCATCATCAATAAATGTCACAGTATTTTCATTCCACAAAGAGGAGGGCATGCAAGTCACATGTGTCAATGTATTAGCTCCAAGATCTTAGTTTCACGATTAACACCGAAAAGGTTTCTTAGTTATTTTGGTCAACATGCAAGTTTTACATTTTTCGTTGTCCATGTCAAATATTGGGATTAACCCATCCTAGACATATCTTGCATCCTTTATAGTGTAACGCTACAAGCTTAGCATGCCATGGGTAGAGTCACAAAGTCACAGGTGGTCACAAAGGTCGAATTATCACATTCATTAACAATATTAAGCCCCGAACATTTGATTACACAAATAGCCAAAACCAATAAACACACCATGCTTAGATAGAACAAATTTATCGATTCAATAACTTGTTTATATCCATGATTATTCAAAACACTACTTAAAACCAAGTTCTTCCTTATATCAGGAACATGAATAACATTAAACAAAGTTACAATCTTTCCAGAACTAAACTTAAGATCTACACAATCACGACCATGCACCAAGGTTGTTGAATCATTTACCATGTGAAGAATAGAACCATCATTCATTGACTCATAAGTCTTGAACCAGCTTCTATCTTTGCACATATGAAAAGTTCACCAGAGTCAACCCACCACGTAACATCATCATCCTCACATAATAAGATTCGACACATATGTAACATAACAACCGAAAAGACTTATTAAACATATTCTCGACCTTCAATGAGTTGGTAACCACCACCCCTGAACCATTAGCGCTCGATCCATCGCTTTACCACCAAAATTAACACCATTGTAATCCCTTTAATGTGACAAGTTTTGTTACATTTCAACAAGTAGGTGTTGCCTCTTGTTAGATCCGCCTGTGTTATCGTGATGTTTACGCTTGCCTTTGTTGTCATTGTACCGTGGAGTTGTTATGCTCCACCATATTGACAATGGATGCACCAAGAGTATTCATACTGGCTTGTCATTATCCCGCCTCCAGAGATTCCTCAATGCGCAGATGACCGCCTAACTCAACAAGAGTTTACTCCTCCTTTTTATGCTTCAAGTATGCTTGAAATCTTTCTAAGAAGGGAAAGTTTATCAATGACACAAGAGACTAAAATATTCTCATCCATGTGCATATTGTGTTGTGTAAACCTTCCAAGTATACCAAGAAGTTCATTGTATTGTTCCATAACGGTCTTGAATCACTATTTTGTAATTTGTGAAATTACTTACAAGGAATTTCTTACTTGATGCATCCTCACCATATATTCGCATCCAAGGAACCTATAGTTCTTTGGAAGATTCAAAATTCGATAAATGTCAAAGAGTGAATCGACATACCATTGATAATTAAGCTCCGCAAATGTAGTCATCATTTTCCCATTTGCTCCTCCTCCTTATCTGCTCCACAAGAGCATCATCCCCATCATCGAATAGGTGCGGTCGAATACACCACACTCATGCTTCGACACAAAAAGTGCATCTTCTTCGCCATCTCCTAAAGTCCACCCCTTCAAACTTGTCCAACTGGCAAAGTTCGTCGCAGTGTTTCATTGGAAAGAACAACCATTGATTATCACAAAATAGTTTACTTGATTGTTGGTGGTTATGAGCCCAAATAGGTAAGATAATCGTGAGCAATGCAATACCAAATCAGGTTATCGGATATCACTTGGAATCATGTGATCACTTTCCAGAGTAAACTATCCGACCATATGCACGGGTTACACGAATATCTACCTGGGATAAGACCAAATGTTAGTTATTGAATTAGGCACAAATCAATAACCCTTGCGCATATAAGTGTTTTAGCTTTCTGTTTGTTTCTCCTGGTTTTTCTCTATATCTTCATGCTGATGATGTCGACCTCTATATATAGTATAGAGCACTCAACCCTAGTCAATGGACTTTATGAGTGATTAATGGCCAATTAATCATCCATAATAGGCATCCATTATCATAGGAATAGTGGTTACATGACCAATTAAACGCCGGTCATAAAGCGGCCATAACACCACTGAATGGGTCAAAGTCACAAGTTAATCAACGCAACACTACCAAGAAGAACCAATACACTAGCAAGAGGGAACCAATACACTAGCAGAGGGAACCATCAAGAATCACACAAGCGGAGTAACCAACACTACCAAGAGGAACCAATACACTGAAGCAGAAACCATCAACACTACACTAGCAAGAGTAACCAACACTAGCAGTACTAACCACTATTGAGTCAGGGTGTTCATAGACCTCATGGGTGTACACTTCGTACCTCTTAACCCAAAACCAGGTGTGAACTAATCTCACAAGTGCACTAAATTTTCCAACAAAGAATGCGACTAAGTTTGTTACGAACATTTTGAACTCGTATTCGTGTGTTATTTAAGTTATGTTGAATCTAATGTTGCTCTATATCCCTATGGTTGTTATAGGTATTTTCGAGCTCTCGAATTTAGCTAGTTTTATTTGACACAGTTATGACGATGAACATACTCGATCCCAGCTCAACCCTTCAGAATGAAAACAAGGTCAACTAATAAACTAGTTAGAGCACTCGGTGTCTTAACGTGACACCTGAGCTAAACCTTCACTTTTTTGCGTTAAGGATGCGTTAACCACACCGTGTTCCAACGTTAAAGGCGCATTAAACTCCCACGTTAACCACTTAACGCTGCGTGAAAGCAACCTTTAATTAAAAAAAACAAAAAAACAAACTTACACCCCCTCAAACGGTTATATTGCCGTTGCATTTAAAAAAAATCACTTACACCCCCTCAACGTTATAAAACGTCTAGTTTGCCTAAAAAAATAAAAACCATTTTTTCACCACTCTAAATACCCAATTAACACACAATTTGTTTTCACACTTCCACAACTCAATCTAATATATCATATACTTCCATTTGCTAAAAAAATGTCGGGAGGCAACAACAACGATGATTCTTTCTTGAATCTCATCGGTGGGTGGAATAACTTAAACGCGGCTTCATCTTCAAACCCGAACGCGGGTTCATCATCACCCAAAATCTCTTTTCCTAACCCACTCGACTTGTCGAGCCAAGAACTTTACCTACAACATCAACGATTTCTATATTGGGAACAAAGCCAACAAAACACACTAAAAACCAATTTCCAAAATCTACAATTCTCACAACATTCACAAACCAAAACACACGAGGTTCCCAAACACCTACGCCTCCAAAGGCCAAAAGTCGTGGTAAACGAAGGCCAAAATCCAAAGCCTCGAACAAATCGATGAGGATGAAGAAATTCCAGACTTCACAATACACGCTTATAAACAAATGAGGAAAAATTACTTGCCATCCGTTATGTAGCTTTACTTGAGGATCCGCTGTTTGGGCGCAGACAAGCTCGCGGCGCTTTGGCAACGGTAAACAATGAGTTCAATAAACTCAATTTTAAAACGCAACAAGGATATGATACAAGGCAGGGAAAACGCGGAACCGATTGCGAAAGTTCAACGCCAGACATAAACGCTCGAAATGGAAGAGAAAGTGGGGAAAGTGAGATGGATATCCTCGTGGCGAAACAAATGTATCGTGACGAATAAAACCGTCGCTTAACAACGAGGAGGCTTGGGAGGTTTTGTATGGTCATAAGAAATGGACGCTACTGATCCGCTGATTTAACCGGCGATGTCACAAGCCAAACAAACGAGGCTTTGTTTGGTCACGATGAACAACCACGTCCCATGGCAAAAAGCGTGCTCAAGAAAGCCAAATTCGAGCACGACAAGCACCGGGAGCGAGCACCGAGGAACGAGCTCGTCAAGCCAATTTCTGAGACTATGACAACCGAGTATCGGATAAACGGGAAACCGCAAACCAGCGATCAAAGTGCCAAGTATAAGATGAAACGATAAACAAGGTTGGAAGAGATGAAATTTTGATAATTGACATCGACGGAAGGATCCAAACATCGTGGTTTGATAAATGAAGTAAATGATCGAATCATCAAAAATATAACTTGCAACCTCGTCACTAGTTTTAATTGTATTTTCGTAATTTCCTTTATGTTGTAGTTTGCTTTGTGTTGTGGTTTTTTTTCGTAATTTTTTTCAGTTGTAGTTTTTTTTTTTTTTTTTTTTTAATTTCGTGATCAGAATATGTTTAATAATTAATGATATGTTTTTTAATAAATGAAGTATTCGTTTTAGTTTAGGGGTTGAATTTGAAAATATTTTAGTTAAAGTTGAGTTAAGGTTGAGTTATGATAAGTGGTGTTTTTTTAGTTAAGGTGAAAATGTTAAAGCTGATATGACGATGACGTGACACTGAGTGAAACTTTAACTCATATTATGACACCCTCTGCTCTTAACAACATAACCCCTTTAGAATGAAAACAAGGTGAACTAATAAACTAGTTAACAATATAACCTTTATATCTATTCAAGCCAAATGTTTCTTTTAAATAAAACTAACTCATAAGCCTTCATAAGCTTAAGTCATTTGAAACGGCTTATATGGGCTTGTAGAGACTTATAGAGCTTGACTTTTTAAAATAAACTAGCTTATAAAATAAGTTTCGTTTGTCACACAAGCTTATGAAATTTTTTATAAGTCATAAGCATAACCCCAAGCAACTTAAACAGATTAATGGGGGCTTATGGTTAGTCAAATTACTTAAATACCCTAAAAAATAAAGGATCATAACGCCAAAAGTAAAAAATATACATTAATGTTATTTGATATATTTTTATGCGATTTTACATTAATAAGCTTTCACTTCCAAATAATTTACCAAACAATTTTATAAAAACACAAGCTCCAATTTCCGGCTTATATCATAAGCTCCATATTCAGCTACAACTCCGATTTCAGCTCCGACTCATTTCGCCATACATGCCTATGTCTTATATTGCAAGGTTCCAGTTTGCATCAACATCATTTTGGTAAGAAATTTGAAGATCTGAGTGTAGTTTCTTTTGTTTTTGGTGTCTTTTCATGTGTGTAATTGGATGATGTGTTTTCATTATTTTTCTTTTATAAAACCAAATCACGCGATCCACTTTCTCTACTTCATATAAATTTATTTTTATTAATTTAATTCTTTTAAGCCACTTCAAAGAAAAAAATATATTACTTTAAATATCTCAATTGCATCCTAGCTAGTTAATTGTAGATGTTTAGTTTATCTTATTTCATATGAAATAACTATAAGAGCACTCCCATTCATAACACCATAACACCAATAACACCGTCACGTCAGCGCCACATCAGCTTTAACATTTAACATTAACATCCCAAAAAAACACTCTCATCCATAACATTCCAATAACACCATAACACCAATAATATTTCATATTTTCAATTTCAACCCCTAAACTAAAACAAACACTTCATTTATTAAACTAAAACAAACATTTCATTAAAACTAAAAACATATTACAATACGAGATTAAAAAAAATTACAACGAAATAAACTACTAAAACTTAAAAAACGAATCATCCGAGTCCCAACCATCGAATCGGTTGGCGGAGAATAAACTCCCATTAAAGTATCGACTTCCATTATGTCGAAATAGTTTTCCGTGCTTGCTTAGCCATGGCGAGCACCTCTTCACGCTCCTGCTTCTTCCATAATCTCCTTACGGTTTCTTCATCTCGCCCAGGCTGTCGGGAGGGAAGCCTCACTTAAACCGCCGGTGAGTTTGAAAATCCACCCAAGCTCATGTGGAGTAGGAACAATTCGAGGTACGGATGTTTTCAAAACCCAACGGAAAGACATTTTCGGTGGTGTGAGTAAACATCATGTTCTTGTAGAGTTGGAAAGTCGGTTTCCTGAAGTGATTCGATTTGGAAAGTTTGGTTTCCTGCAACTTTTCCCTGGCCGGGAATTGCTGAGAAAATCTTCATAGACATTTTTATGCGTGTGAGTTGTGTATGTAACTTGTGTGTTATAGATAGTGTCCGCAGAGTTATATATATAGCAGAGTTGATTTCGCTTGAATAAACCATTCAGATTTGATTTTTAAATTTAAAATTTGAATTTGAATTTATCCTACCCGTAATCGACCAAGATAATTTAAATTTGAATTTGAATAAGTTGAGGGGTGTAAGTGAAAATTTATTTGAAATGGCTTGGGGTAAAACGATTTTTTTTTTTTTTTAAATAACGCGCGTTAGTCCCTTAACGCCTGTGGACTAACCAGATGAAAGGTTCAGACCCCATCGGGTATAACGCAATAACGCGCTATGCATGGCTTGATTATTTAACGCCGCCCTGCCAAGCATTTAACGAGAGTGCCTATATGCGTGTTTGGTTGAGCAATTTCATGGAATTTGGTGAAATTTGAAATTAAAATTCTTCCAATTAGTGTGTTTGGTTCATTAGAAAGGAAATTTTAATGGCAACACAAATTAAAATTCCTTAAAATAGAGAATTTAGAATGCTCCAAAAGTAAGAAATTTTAATTTACTTGAAATTTGTTTTATAAACTTTTTTTTCTTATTGTTTTTATAAAATTTTAAATAAAATATTTATCATTTTTATAAACTTTTTTTTATAAATTTTTTATAAACTTTTTAATAAAATTTTTTATAATTTTTTTTATAAACTTTTTATAAATTTTATTTTATATATTTTTTATAAACTTTTTATATAAATTTTTATAAACTTTTTATAATATTTTTATAAACTTTTATAAACCTTTTTATATTTTTTTATAACTTTTTATAAATTTTTATAAACTCTTTTACAAACTTTTTATAAACTTTTTATAAATTTTTATAGACTTTTTATAACTTTTTTATAAACTTTAAATATAATATTTATGAAATTTATATTAAAAAATAAAAATATTTATAAATTTCAGTCAACCAAACATGCGAAGATATTTTAAATTCCGAAATTTTAAATTCTCAATAATTTAAATTTCCTAGAATTTAAAATTCCGGAATTTCAAACTCCTCAACCAAACGCCCCCTAAGAGATATCTGCATATAGAATAATTAGCCCTAAACCTTTTTAAGATGTCACTAACTTACTTTTAAAGTAACATAAGTGTCATAACGTACATACACTATTACATAATAGTAAATTACTCACATTTATTAGAGCATGTTATCACACTTTAAAATGTGAAGAATAAAAAAGTTCACACTAATATACGTGTGAACCAATTGGGTGTATCAAATATTTTCACACTTTTATGTGAGAAGCTTTATAATATTTTTCACACTTTTATGTGTGAAGGTTTTGAAACAATTATTCACACTTTTAAGTGTGATGATTTTACATTTGAAATAATTCTTCACACTTTTAAGTGAGAGATTAAAATTCTTCACACTTCTTAAAAGTGCGAAGAAAAAAACGTGTAGAAATGACAAATTTGTTGTAGTGATACTACAAATGTTTTACTAATTCATCTTACACAAAATTTTAATGCTTCATTTATATTTTTTAATAAATTTAATTTTGATTATGAAGACACACAAATAACTCAATAAAACTTCAAAATACATATTAAATTACACAGCCAACCTAATGGTATTGACAAGGTAGTCTTGGATGTTTGTACTGATTTTGAAAAAGCAATGCACAATGTCCAATTTATGAATGTTGCGCATGTTTTGAAACAGACTACTACCTCGTATGCAGGTGCCACTTCTAATGAACTTAAGAAATACATGTCTAACTTTCGTAGGTTGGAGTGTAACAAGAAAACTGAAAGTGTGGATCTGTGTGAAAGTGGTTGAATAGGTGAACACTTGGTATGAGAATACGCTCTATGGGTACTTCATTGGTAAACGCATTGCTTTTCCGGTTGTTGACTATTATGTTCGTAATGTGTGGGACAAGTATGGTGTTCAAAAAGTTATGATGAATGCCAAGGGGTTCTTTTTCTTTAAGTTCAATTCGAGGATGGGTGTTGATGATGTCCTTGAAAATGGTTCATCGTTGATTAGAAATGTCCCTATTATTCTTAAACCATGGACCTTGAACACCAACTTACTTAAAGAGGATTCACCAACATTCCTATCCAAGTTAAGTTCCATGATGTTCCTCTTGCTATGTTTTCCGATGATTTATCTTAGTCTTCTTGCTACATTGACCGGTACGTGAAAATGTTAGTTTATACTAGCCAAATGTGCAAGGAATCACGGGCCGCAGAGTTTTGCTAGGTGCTTGATTGAAGTTAGGCGCGACGAGGTACTTATGGATAACCTAATCGTTGAAATACCCTTACTGACGGGTCGGGTTTGACTATTGAGTAAGATACGGTTGAATATGAGTGGAAACCTCCTCGATGCGATACGTAAAGATCTTTGGTCATACTCTTGTTGATTGTCAAAACTGCTTTACCCCTATTCAAATTTACTAAGAGTGTTAATGATAGTTTCCAAACCAACAACAACAAGAAGCGGTAAGCAAGCGGTCTAACTGCCGGGTCAAGGAGGTTTACGAAACCTAATGGAAAGTAAGTTCCAATATCAACCCAAAAAGCCTCCCGAACCTAACCAAGTCGATGTCACTAGGAAAAAGGTCGCTATTGTGCCTAGTACGAAGGAAGGTTGCTACATCCAATAAATTTGATGCCTTTAGTATGGATGATACCATTGACTTTGTTATTCCTACTAAGGAAGTGAATAAGGATGTGGATGTTGGTCGTACAATTGAAGAAAAGAAGTTTGAGTCTCCAAAGACTAGTAATACATAACATGAACCGCCTGTGAGTGATTTAATGGAAGCTAACGAGGGTATTGTTGAGAAATATGGGGAGTTTGAAAAGCTTCTTATTGATGGGAAAACTACTCTTGTAGATGATGATGGTAATCCTATTAAAAAGGTTGATTATCCGGGTAATAAAAAGGATTTTCCGTCTACTTCTACTAAGAGGGTTAACCCATTCTCTAAGGTGGGAGAGATTGTTGATTCCGACATTGATAAAGAGGAGGTTGTGAACACCTTTGATGAGTCAATGAATCTATTTGGTGGTGGTCATGATCGTGAAGATGATTATGATGACTATGATTATGATGACTATGCGTATCAGGTCTACAATCTTTGAGGGAATTGGGATGCTTTTTATGACACGTATGGTATCAAGCTCCAAGGCCTTGGTAGGTAGTAATTTTGTTTTCATATGATTCTAATGTTATTTTTTGAGTAGTGGTTTATTTTCTTGTTTACAGAATAGGAAGTATGTTATGTAAGCTTTTTCGCCTCTGTAACGGGCTGAGATATGGGATTCACCCATATCCTTGTACTTAAACATTTTTTGAAGTAATATATTTACTGGGTGTTTGACCTTTTACCCAGAAAGAAAAATATTATCAAATTTTAACATTGCCATCAAGAACACATCTTTTATATGTAGTTAATGTTGGTATGTTCAAAGGAGTTGTCCTAGATAATTCTTTACAATTATCTCATCTTTTCTATGCTGATGACGTGGTCTTCTTAGGGCAATGGTGTGACTCAATATCAAAATCATTATTCGTGTGTTGGATTTTTCTTCCGTGCCTCGTGTTTACGTATTAACTTGCATAAAAGCAAGATTATGGGTATTCTTTGTGGAAAACACTATGGTTGATCAAGTTGTCACGACATTGGTTGTTGACTTAAACCCCTTTTCTTATCTTGGTGTTAAAGTTGGTGGTCGATGATATGCATAAATTCTTGGGAAGAGACCATTAACAAGCTTCTTAGTAGACTTTCAAAGTGGAAGATGAAGACTCTCTCGATTGGAGGGCGCCTCACACTTCTTAAATCAGTTTTGGGTTCGATGCCGATTTATTACATGTCGATGTTTACAGTTCCTAAACAAGTGTTGAAAAAAATGGAATCCATTCGAAGTAATTTTTTTCAAATGGGTAGAGAAAAATCTCTCTTGTAAAATGGGATAATGTTCTTGCTTCTAAGGAGAAAGGTGGTCTAGGTGTTTCGAGTTTCTTTTCGTTAAACCGAGCTCTTATTTTTAAATGGATTTGGCGCTTTCGAACTCAAAGTTCATCTCTTTGGGCTAGGGTTATTAAAGCTATTCATGGTGAGGATGGCAAGCTTATCATCTAACTGGATTCATATAGTTCGGGAAATATTTATTCTTCGTGACAGAGGCATGGATCTGCTCGTCTTAATTAAGAAAAAAACAGGTAATGGTGAGAATACTATGTTCTGAGAAGAGCCTTGGAAAGAAGATGCGCCTTTAAATCTTTATATCCTAGAATCTATGCTCTTGATTCGTTAAGTCTATTACGGTGGCGGATTGCTCAACCCGATTTGGTTTCTTCTAAAGGCGAATGCCGAGAGGTGGATTGAGCAACATCATATAAGCGGACTTGTGTCTAAAATGGAGGATCTCATCCTCCCCAATATGATGGATAGTGGTTTTGGTCGTTATCAAGTGATGGAGAGTTTACTGTCGCATCGGTTCGTAATTTCATTATGACCATACCCTTGTAGACTCTGTTCCTAAAACACGTTGGATTAAGGCTGTCCCGAAGAAGATCAACATTCATGCCTCTAGAGGTATGGATCTTGACTCTATTTATTGCCTTAATTGCAACATGGTAGCTGAAACTACTAGTCACATATTTTTCAATTGCCCCATGGCAAAAAACATTTATAAAAGGATTTCTAGTTTGTGGGATGTTAACATGTTGGTGGCGTCTTCCTATGAAGAATGGTGCACTTGGTTTATGTCTCTTCGTCTCCCGACCAAGTTAAAGACGTATCTAGAAGGAGTTTTCTACATTACTCGGTGGACGATTTGGATTTTCCGCAACAAGTCTATCTTTGGGTCAACTCCTCAGACCAAAGATTATATTGTGGATGATATCGTGGCTCGCTCTTTCTCTTGGTGTAGGTCTAGATGCAATTCTAATTTTAGTTGGGTCGATTGGCTTAAGAACCCGTTTCTTATTACTTTGTAATAGTTTGTTTCTAGCGTCTTGCTAGTGTTTTAATAATATCCGCTGTTCAAAAAAAAAAATAAAAAAAAAAAAGAGCTAGCTTGATTTGTTTAAAGATACTCAAACCAAAAAAGCTAGCTATACGTACAATTATTATTATGGAAAAAGGCAAATCGCACCGAGAAGTATCACATTTTAGATCAATTTGTATTTTTGGTATTCAATTTTATTTTTCTCAATTTAAGGTATCAAATTGGTTTTTTTTACTTTTCGAAAATGATTAACCTTCACAGTTTTAGCCGAAATGACTTTTAGATGCTCAGTTATAACGATACAATTAATTAATCATTTAAGTTGAAAAAATGACCCTTAAACATCTTTCGAAAAATCAAAAAAACTTTACTTTTGAAAAAAAATAATTTCTATACCTTAAATTGAGAAAAAAAAAAGTTAAGTACCTAAAAGGACATAAAGTATGATACATTTTTATGCGATTTACTCTAACGAAAAATATAAATTGAAACACATTTTTCGCTAAATATTTTATTACATGATACAACCACAACTACGAGGTACCTACTATTCAATCTTATTTGAGACAAGAGATGTACTAAGGTGGTATTTGTTTTTCATAAAGAGACTTTTAACAGCTTCTTAATCTGAACCGTTCAGACGCGGTCAGACATTTTGGTCATTCATACCGTTTGTTTTTTTCCCGCTCGACGCTTCATATGCGTAAGATCTTAACGGTCAGACTTGAGAAGGCGGTGTATGAACGCTTGTTGCCTCTGGCGATAAAAAAAAAAAAAAAAAAAAAAAAAAAAAAATAGTACGAGCAAGCAAATGTGCGGTTCAAACATGAGTTTTTTTCCTGCTCGAGATGCGGTCGATTCGACATTTACGCCTCGATTCGATTAAGATGTGCGGTTGATTGATTCAGAAACTTAAAAACAAACACTACCTAAGTTTTGTTATGTAATTAACTTTGACTTCTCCGTCTTAGAAGCACTCCATCCCTAACGCATCAACGGCGTAAAGGAGAAAATAACGCCTGCTAGTGGCGTTGAACGTTGAGGCATGGCTTTAACGCCTGCTATTACCCTCACATTCATCGGGCTACGCTCATATTAGCATAAAAGTTTCAAACTCACCCTCGTGTGTGCGTAGCAAGAAGATGATGATGGTTTGCATTTTTTTTTTTTTTTTTTTAGCTTAATAGTGTGTGTGTGGAGGTTTGCGAAGAAGACGAAGAGGAAAGAAGACGAAGAAGAAACGTGTGGAGGTTTGTGTTTGTGGACAAAGTCCTACATCACATGCATCTATATTCCATTTTATTTTTATTTTTTTAGTTTATAATTTCTTTTAATAATATAAATGTTATTTGTATATTAATTTAATAAACGAAATATTAGTTAACGCTTAATAAATGAAGTGTTTGTTTTAGTTTAGGGTTGAAATTGAAAATATGAAATATTATCAAGTTATGGTGTTATTGGGATGTTATGGATGGGAGTGTTTTTGGGATGTTAATGTTAAATGTTAAAGTTCGATGTGGCACGGCGACGGCAGTGTTATTGGTGTTATGGTGTTATGGATGGAGTCTTTTTAATGTATTGATGTGCCAAATATAACCAAATACGGACTATTAGAAAATATGACAAAATAGAAAAAATCAATGTTAAATATTAATGAACCGAAAAGGAAAACGACACCTTTGGAGTGATAAGACAAAAGGAAAAGTACAAAACTCACATAGTCCAACTTTCAAGCTTTTCCTCACGTAGTCATGTCCAAAATCCAAAAACTCCATATTCCACAAGGCCAAACATGCCGAAAGCCTGAAACTAAAACAAAATGTTGTATACATAAAGTATACATCAAAGGATCCACGATGAGCTTAGACTAAAGGTTGTTATAGACGTTGAGTATATAATCTTATTGATTAAGTTTGTCGACTCAACCCATTTATCTATTCTTTTTTAATCTGTTGTAGAGTTAAGATTAAAAGTATTGGTTGTGATACGTCATATAAACATAACATTGATAATAGAACAAAACCACATTATACAAAAATAAAAATCAAACGGTAATTAGTGTGTTGAAACTAGCATAGAGACTATTAGAGAGTTGCAAACCCAAAGATGCATGCTTTCAATCCAATTTAAGAAGTGATCTAAACAAAATCACTTGAGACGATTGAAGTTTAGACTACATCTATAAATAGTCAGTAATTAAAAAGTAAACATAACTAGACTATCCAAATGAAAATGGAAATGAAGATAATTTGAGTGTATTTATGTCCTTAATCCAAAAAAGCATTTTTAAACACTTTAATCAACTTTTTGCAATCATTTATATGAACTTGTTAAAAAGATCAATATTCGTCGTCTATTTTTATTTTTGTTTCATCTTGCCCTTTTTTTTCTCATTTATTTCGATTTTTTTAAACCTCAAAACTTAAGTCGGGAAAACAAACTCAAAAAACATACATGCGCACAACACACTCTAAATCTCAGCTTTGTGGCAATAAAGTTGAAACTAATCTCCTATACAATAAGAGATTTTCAAATATTAGAAAAAGTTTGTTGAACAAATGAAATTGGATCAATGGTAGTGCATAACTTTTGCTACGAGGCAAAATTTAGTCATCATGTTGGCCAATAATGTAACGACCCAATTTTTAAATTTGTTAGAAACTATATTTATATTTACGATGTCACTTAAACCTGTCGACATTGAACTCTATTTGAATGTAAGAAGCTAAGCATTTGTAAACTTATATATACAAGTTGTTAAAGTCGATAGAAAGTTTAAACTATACCACGGATTGGTTTTAACGAAGATAATTGCACGTAGCGTTCTCAAGTGGAAGCCGTGTTTATGTTAAAACATTTAGGCAAACACAACTTAAATTCTTGATATATGTGCATGCCAAACAACTCATATGAGTATGATGAGTTAGGTATGTAAGCAACGAAACTAATATGTTAATGAACGATCGTATCCTGCCACTTTCATGCACATAAAACTAAAGTGACTAATGGCACTCATCATACCTATCGATTGATTCGTTACAAAATCAAATTACCAAGTCATTTCCAATTATTTTACCGGAAACATACCAATTAGTCGAAGATGACAAAAGGCCAATGTGAATGAATTATATGAATTTGATATAGACAACAACGTCTGCACACCCAAAAAGTAACAAAAATAATAAGTCCAAAGAACCACTTCCATTTTAAGAATGTTTATTGATATTAAGTATTGATAGTGATCCAATAATCATAAGGCTGCAGTTCCAATAACCATATTCAAATTTAAATATCAACTTCAGTTAAGAGAGATTTAATACACAAACTCTACGATTGCAAACTATCTAGTTACTTCAAAGCAAAACATATATTATAATCAATAGACCATTAATTGAACTTCATTAACAATTTTGAACAAAGACACTCATTACCAGATGCTGATGGGTTTCTTCCTCTTGAATCTGTTGCAACAATAATTACTTTATCAAAAATATCTATATCATCTCACCAGTCTAAGAATCATGTTTATTAGTATCTATAGATGGTACATTGGTAGCAATACCATGCTGTCAGGGGCGGAGCCACTGTAGAAGTAGTGGGGGGGCGATGCCCCCAACCTAGTTTTTGCGGATACACGAATATACAAAGAAAAAAGTAAAAAGCGATGGTAAAATTCCAGTGCCCTCACTCTTAAAATCAAAGTGCCCTCGTTGCTCTAGCTTGCAAACAATTAAAGAATGTTGTAAATTAAAAAATGTTGTTTTTTTCCGGTGGCTTGTTGGATCGGAGAACATGGAGATGGGAGGTTGGGGGTAAGTGTGAAAGAGGTGTGGGTTAGTGGGAAGTGGGCCAATGGTTATAAAATATACTATGGATATGGATTATGGATTTGTAAACGACATAAGTAACCTAATGTTTATTTGCTAGTATCATAAAATTTCTCGATTACTTCTTATAGTTATAACCGTGAGGACTTTGTAACAAGTTTTATGGCACTTGGTGTGTCAAAACGTTTTGTTAATTTTTCATATCAGATCACTGAACCTATTATAGAGCCTAAATGAGTTTATTTGTAAATAAACTAGTTGAAATCACCAACCAAATTATATTTTATCGACACCTAAACTTATAATTAATGTTAATTGCATCTAGTAGAGCAATTTTATCACCTTTATATTCGACCCGACCCGATTTGTTTCAAATGACATCTCTAGACGTCTTATTGAACCCCTTGCTCGATGCCCCCTGTCATCTCATTTCCTGGCTCCGCCACTGATGCTGTGATATACAAATACATATGCAAACCAAAGATAATATGTTATAAACAATATAAATTAGTACAATACTATTTAAAGAAGATTATAAGAACATATCATAACATCTAAACATATGTGACTTTTCTTACTCGGATGAAGATAATGACTTGTTTACTGCAAAGACGTGAGCTGGAAAGAGATGTTAGAATCACCGTATTTTTTTTATCACCATTGGAGATCATCCGTTGTACACTATCCATTGAATGAGTATTTTGGGATCCCTGAAGCTCTAGTGGTGGTGCTGGACTGTATAAAAGCAGACTCTTTGGCTCCACTTATGCTGATTTTGGGATCTTCACTGGTAACCCCGCTGGTTTCATCTATTAGTTCTCATAGATGCAGAGCAGACATACATGAAAGCATACTCTATATATATTTACCTAATCATCTCTCAACCAAGCTGCACCACCGATTCACTAATCTGAATCTTGAGAGTACTGTTGTATGATTTCTTTGAGTCGTTTTACACAATTTAAGCCACCTGTCTTGAGGTATTTTCCTGGGGTATTCAATTATATAGCCAGTAAACAATCGATTTAGAAGTTTTGTGCCGTAAAAAGAGCACAGTTCAACTGTTTCATCAATTTTGATTTTTTTTCATGTTATTAATTTTCTTTACTGTAACCCACAGAGATACAACTTAACCCAAATTGATCCATCAGTAACTAAACGGTTCAAAATTAGTGAAAAAAATTGTTAAGTACCATACAGAGACAATTATCACTTCTTCATACTATTACAGATTTCTCCTAAGCAAGAGCCCAGACACCCGTAAACATGGCTTGCTTTTTAAAAATAAGTTTGTTTGATCTGCCCTGAATACCTCTTTAATGTTGGCAAAGTAACCTCACGACCACTTTCAAAGTTACTTAAAACATACCAAAGCTTAAGGATTTTTTACTTTTAGAGCAAAATACAGAGCATTTCGGTCGTCAAACACAAAGAAACTGATACAAAAAAAATCTTCCTAGATAATGTTTCTACCTTTTTCTGGAACGCAAATTAATCATTTCACATTAACACCCCAAGATTTACACATGTATCGACAAATAATTAAGTACGTATTAAAGCACTTATACCTGTGCTTGGGCAGTCTCGAAACGCAAGGGGAAACAAAAAGTTGCAAAAGCGCATCAACTATAAGTGTAGCATCACTTCCAGCCTTCATATCTTCAATTAAATTAAATTAAATAAAAATTCTTTTTACTTCGTGATCAAGCCTAAAGATCCTGCAAATCAAAAATCAAACTTATCAATTACACTAAAAAAATCCGAGTTTTTTTCTTCATTTTGCACCACAACATCTGAAATAAATCATTATCACATAGTACAAAATGCATAAGACGTAGCTGGAGCATACTCGTGGATGGAGAGTCATATTCTACAACACTGGTGGATGTCGTAGAGCAAGGATTATCCATTCTTCCATGTCAATCCTACAGTAAAAGAAAACTGACCAACCAAACCTGAAACTTCAGGGGCAAAATTGTGCCACATACCTCAAATGAGAAATGAAATTATATCAATAGTCGTTGTAATAAATTTACCTGTAGGCACAATATAAAGAAACCCCACATTCTGCCAAACCTTCTAAAAACAGGCATATATATGATCTCACCTTGACAAAAATGATTTTCCCGAACCATCGATATTTACCATTTGCTTTATTATCCTGAATGGCACTCAGTTCTCGAGTTTTTAGGGAAGGGAAATGGAAAAGAATATGAAAGGGAAAAGAAATGGAAGAGGAAAGTAAGTGTTAGTTGTTATGTTCTTGAGATAGAGGAAAGGAAAAGGAAAGTAATCATAATCATGTTCTTGAGTAAGAGGAAAAGGAAAATAACTTTGTCAAATTACATATATGCCCTTTAATTATTAATGTCAAATGTTTTAAAAGGGGTATATTAGTCTTTACATAACATATGGTTCCGTTTCCTTTCCCTTTCCTCCCAAAAGTGGGAGGAAGATTTACTTATCAAATCTTCCTCTCTATTTCCTTTCCGTTTCCCTTTCCTCCTTTAAAAAACACTCAAGAACACAAAAAACTTTCCGTTTCCTTTAATTTCCTCTTCCTTTTCAACTCGAGAACTGAGCGTTCTCATGTCATTCATGAGTTATAACTGATAATTAATACAATAAGAACATTCGTTAGCTGTTGCGATTTGTGGCCAAACCTTCTAAAAAGAGTATCATTCACTTGATTCATGGTTGATGCGATTTGTGTTGTCGTCGGTACGATCTGGGATTTTGATGATGAAATTAGCGTGTGTTTTGGTCAAGATATTTTAATTTGTTACCTTTGATAGATATGGAAGAGAAGAGTGGATGGTTGTGGAATTTTCTAGGAACCTCTCATACATGGTATTACGGGTAATTAAGGGGAACGGGATGTGAATAGTAGAAACACAACCACACTTCCACCAATCACAAACTGCCCAATGGTCCACTAACCACTGTTGTTTGTACTTGTGTTCCTTCTAATTAAAAATCCCACCAATCATAAGCTTAATTAACTTATAACAGGTCCCGTAAAAAATCTCTTTGAACCCCGTTCAATTTTGCCTATTAGTATATATTATAATATAATATAATATAATAAGAATGATGTGGACCTTAGTTGTTATATATTTCCTAAGTAATTAGGTCCTCAATATAGAAATGGAGATCAGGGTGCGTTTGATATGCTGTCATGAATGACAATGGGTGAGAGTTTGATAGTAGTTGTGGGTCCCTCACTTATGAAAGATTCATACCTAGGTCACTTGATGTATATAGAGTATGGATTATATCTATCATTCATTACTATAGTGGTGGGCCCTTTCATCTTAAACAACATCTTTAATCACTTTAATAGTTATAGTCTCATTTTATAGTGAGATACTAAACGCATTCTAAGTAGTAGTCATCACATGATTAAGGTGTTTAATTAATCATGTTGTATATTAAGTAAGACACCTAAAATAGTCTAAATAATACAGTAGTAGTGTAACGTCTAGTGCTATTATTTACTTGAAGCCTACAACTGATTGAAAGGATAAATAGAACATAACTTTTTTCGAATTTTTTAAAGAGGTCACCAAGTAATTGATAATCATACGAGTGGTTGGTGCCCGCGCGTTGCTGTGGGGGCGTGTGTTGGGTTTTTACTAATCATAACAATTATAGAAAACACATAAACATCATCAAAGCATGCAACGGAAGTAATAGGAATAATACTTGTAAATTAATTAACCGAAAGAAAAGAACATGAGTACCTTTTATCAAATTAAGAACACACGATATCAAGAACAATGAACAAAACCCTAAACCCTAAAATTAGGGTTTATATAATTCGACCCCCTTAGATGTCGAATACCAAGATACCCACAAACACAATTGTATTTGTTCTTCGTTCTTGTACACACGTACTAATATCGAATAGAAGTGAAAAGCTAGGTTCTTGAATCACAAATAAACCAAACACTTGTTTCTTGTAGTTGGAAAATCGAATCCCTTGGGGGTACACGATCGGCCAAGGACCAAGAGAAGAGGAGAGGATAAGAAGTTAGGGTTCTTTGGTGATCTAAGATTAGATTTAATGAATACAAGGGGTTTGTATTTATACACATCTAAACTTGGTGACCAAGCAAACCTCCCTTGGGCTTTTTGGAGACCCACGACCGGCCACCTAGAACCCAAAGGGGTTCTAGATCCTTCTCGTCTACTATTTTCATCTTTAGTCCTTTAATGTTACGTTTAACGATCGTTAGTCCAAACTCGTTAAATATTAACATTCGTTAAGTGTTTATTTCGTGACTAAATAATTAATAATAACATTTATATATTAATTATTCTAAACATCAATTCTCATACGTAATGTGTGCAATCCCGAAGTCTCGAGTTCGAATCCGGTCATACGTATATTAATTTATATCCATAACCTTTCAGCTCCCACTTAGATATATCTTTATATAGTAATGACATTGGTTTAGTCTAGTTTAACACGCCAATGCCCCCAGATTTGAACCGAGTGTGGTTTCCCTTGAAAAACCATTTTTAATGATTCATCATTATACTTATCATTTTACTTTTAATACTTCATTAACTCTGAATATGGATCAAGTCATTTCACAAGTTAATATTTTTGTTTCTCGTTATATCTGATTGAACAAGATTACCAAATCATCTGAACATATTCCAGATAGATCTTGGGTAAGGCCTTACAAACATCTTGTCAATCCTAAGAGGGGCCCAAACAGTATTATGCTTTGAAACAAATTCAAATGAGCAAATTCTCTTGAATACAAGACATAACTCATGAACTTTGCAACACTTCTGAAAATAGCCCTTATAACCACCTTTTACGGATAGCGTTAGAGTTTAGACTATTTCACACAAATGTGCTACATTCATAACAGTTATCTGGTATCTTAAGTCTGAGGATAAATATCCATGATTTACTTAATGACAAGGATCCATAAAGTACAATCATGTTAAGTTGGGATCTGTCCTATATTCAATTCATTGAATATCATGTGAATCTGTCATGTCCCACGCATCAATATACTTAAAGTATATTCTACCAAAACTCAGATTTGCCTTAATTCAATGACATTCTCACATCATTGATCGACAACGGACTTTTAGAATAACATAAGTTATTCATGGATTAAACATGCAAATATAGGATATAATATTAAGAAAATGAAAAATAAACATAACCATTATTTTATTTTATTTAAATAATATTTGTTCAAAACATCCCTTATCCAAATACTAAATAAATCAATGCATGATAATACTTGTTAATGAATTATTCCTCAAGTAATGACAATCATACTTGTTGACAAGGCATAATTTCAACTAACTTTGATCTATCGGAATTTTAAGAATACTTGTTTCAAGAATTCAACTAGTAAAGTTCTTATATGTGTGCATTCAAAATATCTTGATATTGCCACATAATATTTCATAAAGTGTGTGACATCCTCAACCACCAATTTATGATAATTAAACTTTCAAACATTTTAAAGTTTAAAGTATTCTTATTCTTTAATGTATAATGCAACTATGCTCTTAGTTTAGCACAACTAGTTCACATGGCCATTTACAAGGATGAAATCCTCCCATGACTAGTATTGAGTGTCATCTCAATTATACCAGCATCATTGTATTCATACACAATATGCTCTTTAAAAACTTCGTAACTTCAATATCTACAATGTAATGTTTTAATGCCTTCCAAACGTTCAAGTTTGTTGGCTATGACAATTACGCAACAATTGTTGTATTGCTCTTCCATAGAATTTTGAGAGCAATTCCAGGCTGAGGAATGTAATTCTAGACTCAAACATATTCTATTAGAATATTCATTACACCAGTTCTCTAATAACTTCATTAGATATCAATGTTGTCAAGTCATCTTGCATTCAAGCATGATACAACAATAACATGATGTACATGAAAAATCCTTGTGTCAAACTAAGATTTCATTCATGTTCTACATATCCATTTTCCAAATGATATATCATGTTCTATTAGACTCAATTATATAATACCGCACATGTTTACTAACAATAAACATATACTCCAAGGTTGTATGTCTTATTTTCTAAATCTTTCAAGTGAAGTTCCATTCCAAACTAGAGCTTAACATTTAGTTTAGATGGAATGTTACTATACACAACATATAAGATTTAAAGAAAAATAAACATAATACTCCCACTAGCTTTCGAGAATACTTAGAAATTATCTTATTTTAATTTTAAACCAAAACTTGAATTTGATATTTAAACATAAGAATAGTCTTCTAGATGCATGCATATATCCATTCATGGATTTTTGCAGTGTGTACATTTTCAAAGATTATGTAAATTCATAAAACTCCTTTGTATTACTTATCGTCCTCGCAAAAGCAATCACACAAGAAAGAGTTTTAATATTCCATTGTCATTTTTCATATCAATGAAATAAGTATGACAATTATAATCATTATATATTTAATGTGTCAAGGAAAGAATATTCAATCACAATTAATTGCTTAAGTGTGATTAACACAATGTCACATGCATTAAATATGTGTACAATATTGTCCATGTAATTTCTTACACAAAGATTTAAACCACTAGGGTTTTCCTTCCCTTTGAAGAAACTCATCTTCATTAAGATAAACCAAGTTTCCAAAGTTGATTATCTTTTTGTACAGCATCTTAACATTCATAGTATGAATAATTTACCACAATTCAATATCAGGTAATATATCATTATGATTAACAGGTTTACCATGATCATGTAATTCATATTTCTCATCATATCAAATATCTGAGATATCCTTGCGGATCTATGAATGAGAATTCCATCATTTTTGAGGTCTATCATTTACATGTTTAGCCTTATCATGTTATTCACTAGTGTGTTTTAGAAGATTATGTGTTTTGTAATTTTAATTTTAATCTCTTCAAGATCTAAACAAAACTCCCACTTGCTTTTGTAATTTCAAGACTATCTATAAATACTTTAGCAATTAGAACAACACTAAATTGTTTTCTTTTGGGATATTACAAAACACATTGGCAGTTCGTAAATCTTGTTCGTTAATTATCTACTCCATAAGTAGTTTTTAACAAATCATAACTTCTATATAAGACTTAATGTAATTCATCACATTCCATACTAAAATGGTGTCTTATTAATCTTCTAGGTTTGAGTTTTATTAAGTATATCCAATCAATACTAAATTTTCTAACCTTGATAACTTTTGGAAGAAAAGAGGATATAGTTATCTTGAATCAAACAATATGACAAAAGTTTGATTCTTCTAACCGAACATACCATATACATACAAGATTTCATTAGAATTAATATTGTAAGACAATCTAACAATATGTAAGATAAACTTATTCCTTTGGCCTACCTATTTACCAACTAAGTCAACTTAATGGTATAATAGAATATTCAAGCCAATTGCATGTTTTATAACATAAGTATTCTTTGACCAAGTCAAAAGACATAACAGTTATAATATATTACTTAATATTATAAGTCTTTAAAAGACTTCATGTTTGTGAGTTTATACAGAAACACATAACCATGTATAATTTAAAGTTATTATGAACATCACGTCTTGGTTTCAATTAATTAATTTTCAAGTTAATATACTATTTATGTCATTCTAAGAATACACAAATATTTAAAGTAGCATTAGATTACTTTATTTTAATTATGTCATCCCTTGAAGTGTCTAACTTAAGAAACATCCACGCCCGATCCCATGACAAGTGGAGATTTACCTTAAGATTACAATCTAGCCAAGATCTCACTAAACCTAAAATGTAACTTCAAGTGTTTCTATAATTTGAATGACATAAGATATAAAAGTAGTCTATGTTATAATCTTGACACATGTTATTTAAACAAGACAATCTTATTAGAACGTTAATCTCTTACCTCACAATCAAGGGAATCCATTAATCATATTTGTATGTGTTGTTCCTTTGCACACAATAAATATTTCTCCCACTTATGAATAGAACAACATCATGCAGTAGATAAACACCATGACATTCGTTTGTTTATGTGAGCAATATGATAGTGTCATAGATATATAAACATTATAAGTAGATGTCGGACCACTTAATTATCAAGGAAACGTTCATGACTATCCTTGAGAATATGAATGTCTACATATTTGAACGTAATGTATTATTTCAAGAAAATCTAGAAATAATCTGAGTTACTACCAAGATAATAAATCTTGTAACTCCCACTGAATTTAGACAACGTTATAATAATATCTTATTCAGTAATAAACCACAATACTCCCATTGGATTTGACAACATTGTAAGTGTTTCATTAACTAGTGAAAATAGCGTGCTATTACGTTGTTACCCCTTTGTAAGATCATTCGTAACAATTACTTAGGTTCTAAAAGAGTGTATTCTACTCTGTAGATGATGGATCATCCATCAATGCTATTAATTTGAAAATTTGAGCATGCAATTTGTTCCTTAATAGGTCTACTATCCCCACAATGGTGTGTAGCACCTTTAATTGGTCAAAGCAAAACAACTAGATAAAATATACTAGTTTGTCTTTTACCAATTTTGCGGTAATTTGTCTAGCTTCTAATTTAATAACTCATAAAACGTCAAACATGTTTTCTAGTTGACCAAAATGTCATATAAGAATTCAATCACCTACCAAGGGTAATGAAATCTCTTAAAGAAAACAAAGTGTGCAATTTTCTTAACTATTAAAGTTGCTATGAGTTATATTAGAATTTAGACACTTCTAAGGTTCCTAACATACCCATCTCAATCATGAAAAGGAATAGGATTGAGTCTCACTCTTCTTCCAAGGAAAAGAGACAGTTTGTCTTTTAGTAAATTTTCTTGATCAAACATTTATTTGAAAATGAACTAGATCAATTTACCAAAGCCCGAACCACGTTTACGGTTTAATGTTGCATTAATACAATCAAAAGAATTAACAAAATTCAATTTTAGTATTTTCGATAATTAAATCTTTCAAGAAAATTAAATACCCTTGGGTAAATATTCATATTAATCATAGGATTTTCCTTGAAACGAGGACCCAAATTGTTATAGTTCCACCGCATCAGTTGATCTGCTAGTGATGAAAGTATTCAACATTGTAATTGTCGAACAATAATTGACAAACAATTTTCAATTCCTAAGTATGGGATTACAATTTGCCAAACCTTTATGCAAATGTAAGCATGTTTCACCCCATCTTATGCCTTAAGTCATAGATCTCATTAACTAACTTCATTAAGTTGTCTAATTTAGAAACTGCAAATTTATTCCAGTTGAGGACTCACACAACATGGAGATTTACCTTGTCATTGCAATCTAGCTAAGTTCTCACATAACATAAATTACTTCAAGTGTTTCTTATCATTAGATGGCATAAACTTAAATTTTAAGGGTACAAATTTGATGTGTAATCAAAATATGTACGAAGAAGCATGCATACAACTTCGTATCAATAGTTTTAATAAAATCCTTTGTATTAACCAATTCTCAAAGATTAAATTAAAAAAGTTTTGATTGAGGTATTGGGTTCACCAATCAAAGAATTTACCTTTAATTATCGTCCATTATATCGTACTTTTGCATAAGTCCAAAGACTTAGTGTGTCGGATAATTACCACAAAGTGGCGCATGGAATTAAAGCTAATTCGCCCTTAAGATGATTTTTGTACATAAAATAGCCTACTTGGTAACTCCAATTTGACGCACAAAGAAGCGGAGAATTTGGTCAGCGCGAAGCAATTAACCTCCTTCTTTCGGGTCACAATTTAATGCGCTCCCCTCCTTATACCCCTCTTATAATTTGTCAAAATTGGATGCGTCGTTCTCACTATTTGTACCAAAACTCATCACTCAATTAAACTTATGAAAATTTGAACTCTTCAAAAAAAAAAAAAACAAATCAAATTTCACCATTATTTAGTCCGGTTAACTTTTCTTTTCATAAAAAAAATACCCATTTGCTTACAAACATGTCAAACAATTTTATAAACAAAAATATCAATTAACCAACTCAAACAATGCACATATATCATAACAATTAACATATGTAAAACAAATAGCCACATGCATAATTTGTTCGATAATAACCTAATAATCAATTCTAGGTGTAAAAATCATGCATATATTAAATAGGGCTTTCACCTACTAAGGTAAGTGAGCCACATACATCGACAAGTCGATTGTGTAAGCCTTAGTTAACGATGTACCAAACGAATTATTATTAGATATATTGAGGTCTTCCCCAATTTTATAACTATCAAACTAATTACATGTGAATTTTACTTAACAATTAATCAAAACAATCAATAAACAATAATCCATAGCAAAGCATGCATGTTTTTTTTTTTTCTTTTTTTTTTGGGTAAAAGGTCAAAGACCCGGTAAATATATTACTCCAAAAAAAGGTTTAAGTACAAAGGCGGAAAGCTCACATAACAAGATACTTCCTATTCTCTATATAAGAAAATAAACCACTACTCAAAAGATAACATTAGGCTCCTATGAAAACAAAATTACTTCCTACCAAGGCCTTGGAGCTTTATACCATACGTGTCATAATAAGCATCCAAATTCCCTGGAAGATCGTAGACCTGATCCGCATAGTCATCATAATCATAGTCATCATAATCATCTTCACGATCATGACCACCACCAAATAGGTTAATTGACTCATCAAAAGTGTTCACAACCTCCTCTTCATCACTATCGGAGTCAACAATCTCTCCCACCTTAGAGAATGGGTTAACCCTCTTAGTAGAAGAAGTAAACGGAAAATCCTTTTTATTACTTGGATCAACCTTTTTAATATGATTACCTTCATCATCAACAAGAGTAGCTTTTCCATCAATAAGAAGCTTTTCAAACTCCCCAATTTTCTCAACAATAGGGGTAGTACCAACCTCGTTAGCTTCCATTGAATCACTCACAAGCGGTTCTTGTGATACATTACCGGTCTTAAGAGACCCAACATCCTTTGCTTCCATTGTACTACCAGAATCCACTACGTCAGTAGGAGTGCCACATTCAACAGTATCGATCATATTAAGTGTAGCAAAAGGATTAGATGTAGTAATCTTCGTCCCACTCGTACTAGCTACTTCAATGGCTTTCTTCTTTGTATTATCCACCTGCTTGGGTTCAGGAGGAGGCGCTTTAGGCTGATACCTAAACTTAGGACCCACACCACGTTTAATAAAACCTCCCTTACCTGGAACACTTGTACCACCATTCCTACCCTTATTCTTGTTATTAATAGTTTGAAAGCCATCATTAACACTCTGTTTAGGCTGAGTAGGAGGTGGAACAGCTTTAGGACAACCGAGGCGGTTTCCATTCGTATTCAACCCGAATCTTTTCAATAGTAGAACCTGTCCCATCAAGTAATGGTATCTCAACAGTGATGCTCTCCCTAAGAACCTGATCCGCCTTAACTTCAATCAAGCACCTAGCAAAACTACTTCGACCCCATGATTCCAATCACATATGACTAGTGTAAGAATTTAACATTTTTGGCGTACCAATCAATGTGGCTAGGAGGCTGAGACCATCTTCAAAAAACATAGCAAGGGGCACATCATGGAATTTAACCCATATCAGAATATTAGTCAAATCCTCTTTAAGAAGATTAGTATTCAATGTCCAAGTTTTAAGAATAATTGGCACATTCCTAATCATCCACGGTCCGTTTTCAAGAACACCATCAACACCTTTACGAGTGGAAAACTTAAAGAAAAAGAACCCCTTAGCATTCATCATAACCTTTTGAATACCATACTTGGCCCACGTTTTACGAACGTAATAATCAACAACCGGAAAAGCAATACGTTTACCAAGAAAATAACCATAAAGGGTATTCTCAAATTTAGAGTTTACCCCCTCAACGACTTTCATAGGAATGGAGAGATCCACCCCATTAGACTTTTTACTACATTCCAACCTACGAAAATTAGACTTGTGCTTCGTAGAATCAATTGAAGTAGCACCCGCATATGAAATCGGCTTCACACTCGGGGAACCCGTTGATTGGGGCTGATTATGAACGTTGGGAGACGAATTAGAAACAACATTAGTACCATTGTCCGCATTCTCCGCATTCGTAACTTCAACACCGCGCATAGCCTCTTCAAAGGTCTTACACGCTTCCAAAACGATTGGTTCAAGACCATAATTCGGCTCAGGCACACTTTGCGCAAGATCTTCATTCATGGAGCTAGTTTGATCGGAAAAACTAGCATAAGATCTCTTATTCATAGAATTAATATCATTCGAATCATTAGCAACAGAATTACCCACATCTTTCGAAACCTTAGAAGCCAGTTCACTTGACGAAGGAAAGTTTGGTTCCATTGTCAAAGCCTCGAAAATCGTACGTACGAGTAAACTCATCACCATCTTTAAATTTCTTCTTCTTTCCTCCTCCACCCGAATCTAAAAAACCCAATTTCATCGTCCCAACATCACAAGAACATTAAAAAAAACAAGAAGAACACGCAGCGTCTTATCTTCAATGAACGCAAAAGCCCTAAATAAATAGGGTTTTAAATCGTTAAGAACTTAAACCGTCACATGATTTGAAATCCCACTCAATTGAGAATAGAACAATTAAATACACAATAAACCAATAGCGATTAAAAAATAATAACCCAAAATAGTGATCTAATTCAAACGCACTACAATTGGACCAAAGACAAATCTAATATTATAATGAGAAACCAAGGTAGTTATTAGGCCACAATGATTTATCAAATATAATAAAAGAATCACTAGTGAACCAAATAAGAACAAAAGAATTAAATCGGAACTCAGGGTTGTAAGGGAATCGGTATCGCCAATAATCGCCAAAGGTGAGTTTTTAGGGTTTTAGCAAAGCATGCATGTTCCACCATGGATTCTTCATAACAATTATAATATCAAGATATGCATATTATCATGGCACATAAAAATTATTCATAATAACCACATAAAAATATACATGCAATACTACGGTTTTTACAAGTTTTACAAAAAAAAATAAACCTAATTAAAAATTAATGGGTAATCGACCCAATTAATAAAAAAATTAAGGTTCCAATTTTCAAAACCCTAGAAACCATAAAAGCATGTAATAATCATAAAGATTCAATTTTTATGTGTTTCAGTAATTAATTACATAATATTAACGGCTCATGATGCCACTTTTGGGTTTTACTAATCATAACAATTATAGAAAACACATAAACATCATCAAAGCATGCAACGGAAGTAATAGGAATAATACTTGTAAATTAATTAACCGAAAGAAAAGAACATGAGTACCTTTTATCAAATTAAGAACACACGATATCAAGAACAATGAACAAAACCCTAAACCCTAAAATTAGGGTTTATATAATTCGACCCCCTTAGATGTCGAATACCAAGATACCCACAAACACAATTGTATTTGTTCTTCGTTCTTGTACACACGTACTAATATCGAATAGAAGTGAAAAGCTAGGTTCTTGAATCACAAATAAACCAAACACTTGTTTCTTGTAGTTGGAAAATCGAATCCCTTGGGGAGGGAGGGTACACGATCGGCCAAAGAACAAGAGAAGAGGGGAGGAGAAGAAGTTAGGGTTCTTTGGTGATCCAAGATTAGATTTAATGAATACAAGGGGTTTGTATTTATACACATCTAAACTTGGTGACCAAGCAAACCTCTCTTGGGCATTTTGGAGACCCATGACCGGCCACCTAGAACCCAAAGGGGTTTTAGATCCTTCTCGTCTACTATTTTTATCTTTAGTCCTTTAATGTTACTTTTAACGACCGTTAGTCCAAACTCGTTAAATATTAACATTCGTTAAGTGTTTATTTCGTGACTAAATAATTAATAATAACATTTATATATTAATTATTCTAAACATCAATTCTCATACGTAATGCGTACAATCCCGAAGTCTCGAGTTCGAATCTGGTCATACGTATATTAATTTATATCCATAACCTTTCAGCGTGTATGTCATAGTTTTATCTGTATTGTTACGCGCCGCATGATTGTGTTCGATAGTAGAATTACACACCCATAAATCTAATGTTCGGACCAATTTGTTTATATATACTAAAACCTTTCATAAAATTGGACGTCATTGGCCCTTGTAGTTTAAAAAAAATTATGAGAATTTTTAAAGTTATTTAATAGGTTAAGGGTGCATTTTGAAAGTTTTTTATTTAAAAACTATATATAGACATTAAACTTCACCAATTTTTATAAAATCATACATATGTCAAAAGAATATCAATATTGGGCTCGTTTTGTTATCGAGAGACCTTTTGAGGGGTATTTTTTTTATTTAAGAAATCGCAAAGTATCTATAAGCTACACCATAAATAAAGTTTGTTGTATAAAAAAGTCGTAAATAATAAGAAGTTTAGGGGTTGTTTTGTAATTTACTTTCTTAACTTATATATATATATATAATAATTTTTTTAATTTTTTAATGGATAAACCAATAGAATGAGACTACTTCATGACAAGGTTCATTGCTAAATGATAGTATATATAAATGGACAAAGGTTACATGAAAACATACAAGAGAGTGAAACTATTGATTCGTATATTCAAGCTTTCAAGACAGAAAGCTATTCGTATCTAAATGATGTTGTTTACATGGTACAACTGGTTTAGAAAGAAACCAAGCATTTCTTAAAGTATTATCAACTAGGAGCATTAATAATGGGTCAAGTAGTTAAAAGCTTTTTATTATACTAAAAAACTTTTGAGAAAGGTTTTTTGCATTGTAATCAAAGCTTTTTGAAAAACTTTTTTAAAAGGCTTGGTAAATATCAAGTCTTTCTTCCAATCTTTAGCTATTGAATGTGTTATGCATTAAATTCATTAAATACATCAAAGTCTTTAAGACTTGATGCATACTAAATGCTTTAAGTTTCAATATGTAAAAGAAAGGTAATAACATCATCTTTGGCTTGGAACTAATGTTATCGCTAAACAGGAATGTTAATGGAAATGCCTAAACATAGCTATTGGAAGCCAAGGTGAGTAACTTTTGTTATGATATGTCTAATATTGATATTATCATATATTGTGATTATGAATGAAGGTGTTTAGGTTAGATAGTTTTGGCCTAGAAAGTGTGGTATGATTAGAGACTTAAGTGGTTGGAGAATAGAGTGTTAGTCCTTGGTTATGGATTAATCAATGTATGTGTTTGAATTTCTATATGATTGATGTATGTTATAGTAATACGTGGTTAAAGTTTGATGGATGACCAAAGGGCTTTTGTCTCAATGCTATCTCATGTTTTGTGAGAAGCTCCCCAATCAAATGGTTGTGTGTTCAACTCATGCTTAGGACATGTGAGATACATTTGTGATGTAAATGTTGTGAGATAGTTAAAATTGCCGTTCAAAATAAATAAATAAATAAAAACGTTTGATGGATGAGATGGAGTTGTGGATGTGTACTTGAATGGTAATAGACATGTGGTTAATAGTGTTTGTTCATGTTGCGAATATGTGTAATAGATGTATTATTCATGTTTTACCCATGTTACTCATTAAGAGTAAGCTTACTGTTTAGTTGTTTATGTTTTGTGTAGCTTTTTATGATGCAAGTAAGGCTTGGGTTAAGGTATTGGTTGAAAAGTAAGTGGATTAGAAGTGTATTGGAATGCGCGCTTAGTATTATATAACCAGCTCAATCTATGTTGAATCTCAAGAGTCGTAAATGATTTGTTAATATTGTGGTCAAGTGTTAAAATATTTATGGTTGTCAAATTTAAGCATGTTAGAGTCATTGTTATAGTAAATGTCATGTAATTGTATGAGCGTTATAGTAGAAATTGGTCGAAACGGGGTGTTTGGCAAACCCCGTAAATTATGTGTTCATGGGCCATTTTAGACAAAGTAAGTTAATGAAAATGGTTTATATGTTGTTTAAATAAATTCTGAAAAGTTTCATGTTTTATAGATTCTTGGAAGTCGAGTTTTTGTCACTTTAGTCAAGTGTGAAACGGATAGCAAGTAGTGCAGAAAATTGTGATGTATGTGAAGGATCGTAACGAATTAACCGTAAGTCCGTAGGATTTGAGCCATATATCATTTTAAAGATAATTGAGTCTACTTTTTGATGCAATTAGTTCTAGATTCCGAGTTTAAGTCTAAGTGAGTCAAATCTACAATTTACAACACACTGTCTAGAAAGATAGCATGTTGCGCATAAATTGGGTCATTTTGGAAATTCATATTAAATCAACTGTAAGTCATTAGAAGTCATGCAACCTGTTAAAGGTATTTGTGTCTAGTTTTATTTAAAAATAATTTCAATAGCCGGTTTATGATAGATTTATACCAATTTATTAAAGAGTAATAAAAGGTTCATTATGGTCATGTTGTTTCTGCGATTTTTTTTTTAGTTTTGGTCAATCAAGAAATGGGCGTTTCAAATGAAAAGTCAATTTTGAAATATATTGGTCAAACACGTTTAAATTTCATCGAACAAAAATATATATATATATAAACACATGTGTCGATTTTGTATAAAAAAACAAAAAAACAAAAAGAAATGGTACTTAATAAAAAGTTAATATTTCAATTTAAAATAAATTTATATGGAGTTAAGTTAACTTATCAATTTTATATTTTCTAATAAGTTTATAAATTTAATAAATAACCCTTAGACATTATACCTCTAGACTTTATCTTTTTATATTTAAATAAAAACGTATATGTTGTCGTTATTATTATTATTATTATTATTATTATTATTGTTATTTATTTATTTTTTTATTTTTTAATTATAAATCAACACTTTATTAAAAACTCAAAGGATTTACAAAAATTAGTGGGAAGCGAGAAACCAATCGGGCCCCACACCTCTAGAATAAGAAAACCAATCCTATTAAAAATATGAACCATGAGACGTGCCCCAATGTCTTGAGTCATAGAGAATCGTCGAATACTTAGTAAGGTTACTGCATCCTTCTCAAGTTCTCCAAAAGAAGAAAAGGAAATGGGGAGAAACCCATATCCAATATCCGCACATTTGGCATCGTACTTGACATGTTTACGTTGTGCGGCATCAATAACCGCACGCCCTAGCATAAAATCAGTCATCCCAGATTGCGTCAAGGGCGACGATCCCGTAAGGTCAACACATACATCACGCCCACTATCCCAAGAGTAAAGTAATATATCGCCTTGGTCGTAAGGATCCGTCCCTATCTCCATAAAGCCCAATGTCCACTTCTTACGAAATAAATTCGGACCGAGAGCATATATCAACAAGAACATCACGCATAAGGTTATGCCGATGTTTAATGCCAACAATACCAAGCATCAAACAACAAGTGATCCCCATAAATATCTCCAGAAATACCTTAGAACAGTCAACACGGTGACTCAACGGTGAAAAGAGGAACACCCAAACGATAGCACAACACACAACGATAAGCCCTAGCATTCATAGTTTGTCCCAATCCGTATATCGAGCCACCCTAAGCCAATCAAGTATGATCCGCCTTGAACTCCATAACGCCATCTATCGAGGAGAAAGATGGAATGTAGATTCAACCGTTTGGGTAACCCGAATCAAATATATATCCGCCAATTTCTTCATAAGTTCGGGGCGCGACCGCTAGGGTTACTCAAAATATTATTATTATTATCATTATTATTATTATTATTATTATTATTATTATTATTATTATTATTATTATTATTATTATTATTATTATTATGTATATACACAAAATTATAAATATCAAAATAAAACGTGATTCTTGTGATATTTAAATGAACAAACGAGATTATACATATATTCAAACGAATCATGTTATTCCTCTTTTTGAGATTATGTAAGGATGTTCGGAAAAGTACTTATTATTATTATCCACATTTAGTTGCCAACCATGTTATACCTCTTTATAAGTTCAACCCAAGCGTACAAGGGTATAAAAATTGAATGCGACTAAAATTATGACTAACCGGAATATAAATATCAAAATGCAGGCACAACCCTACAAGTTACTGTGAAATGAAAGTAAATACACGAAATTATACAAAAATCTATCCATTTTTTTTCAATGGTCATTACATCCTATTAACCACCCACAATGTTTTAAACATGATACCACTTGTTAAATTAAAAAAAACATCAACATCTACACCATGTCAATTACAAAAAGTCAAATTATTCGTCTAACAAAAATCTATACATGATATTAATCAATATTTATACATAATGAAAAGTTTAAAGCAAATTACCTAAAGAATCCTTATAGAGAGTGATTTTACGGGACTGAACCTTTTTAAAATGCTTTTCCAAAATGACCAAAATATGTCACCATCAATGTTTTCATTTTCCAATCGCCTACCATCTCTCGCCCAAAGAATGTATTTGCCTGGTTACCAAATTCAATAAGGATCATTTTATTACATTCATGTATTGTATTCGCCCGAGATATCAATTAGTACACAAAGAACATTGAATTACCTCTACTAGCATAAAGCAAAACAAAAGAAACACATCTACTAGCATAAAGCAAAACAATTGCATAAAAAATTGTTATATTTTGTGTTATTCACTCGAGAAAATGATTCACCACTTCCTTAACTTCATTATAATGTGTTCAAAGTAGTATGTATAATGCGGATGTCCATTTTGTGTTGATGTCTATAAAATATAGGAATGGTAACACAACAAATATTGTTTACCACAATTGTAATATAGATTTTTGTGAATGTTTGTATGGGCATCCATGCCTCCCTTCAGTTTTGTTTGGAGGACACTAACATTTCTTTATTTTAATATCATCATTTAATTTGGTCCAATGCATGTAAACTTGATGATTCACCACAATTGCATAAAAAATGATTCATTCGCTTGGAGACCTCGTCCAGAATCTAGCACAGCCCTCGCCCAGCTTCATCCTCTCGCCCACTTCCTCGCTCAGGCCTTCATTCCATCGTCAACTTCCTCGCCCAGAATCTAGCACAGCTTCCTCACCTAGCTTCATCGCCCAACACTCGCCTTGTTACATCCCTCGCCCACCACTCGCGCAGCCCTCGCCCAACTTCTATACTCGTCCAACACTCTTTTTTGAACACGTATATGGTTAGAAACTAATCTACGAATCCATCCAATGGATGATATTAAAAAGTTCATTTTGTAAATTTCATTTGCGAGGTTGAATTTGGTAAACTACTACTATAAAAACTTCTTTTAATAAATTTTCTCAAAAGTTTATGTAAAACACACGCATGAACGGGTATTATAAGTTTATAACTATATAAGTATAAAAGATTTTACATAATGTTACATAAATTTCTTATTTAACAACTTCATATATGCAGGCAAACATCTTTTACTATTCCAAGATAAAAACTTACAAGATAGAATTTTACATTAATAGTGAATTGTATTATTAAAATTAGAGAATATATAATTTATATACACAAATAATTAAAATTTAGATATATTATCGATTATAGTGTTATATATTAAAACTAGCTTCATAGCCCGCCCAATGGGCGGGTTCGCTTCATATTATTGTTTGACAATATCTAGGTTGACGTAAGTAAATAATGAATAATGACATATATGTTAAATAAGTTGGAAACAAAAAGGCATTGTTCATGTATTTTATGTAAAAAGAAAAATGATAAATATGGGAACAAATCAATTACATGATGCTTATTCAAATATGAAATAAAACTTATTTGTACACAATGTTTGTTGTGTAGTTTGTGTTTTCGCCATCTTTGTTAAAACAAAGAACATTCAAACTTTTTTCATCTCGAATCTTGAAATAACCGCATAAATTTAGAAATTAGCTACAAAGGAAATGAGTCAAACAGGTATGCACATAAAGTAGGTACAAATATATGGCCATGTCAAAATGGTATTCACATAAAGTAGCTACAAAGGAAATGAGTCAAGCTTACGCAAACTGGTTTTTTATGCATCGAATATCGTAAATCAATTTATGCAAAAGGTGTGGATTTCAATTAAAAGAAAAAAATTTATGTAATCATATTTGATAATTAAATCATTCAAAAAAAATAAAATGTCTAACCCAACCACTGGAACTAAACATAAAGACAGAAACATAAACGACAAAGAACACCAAAGGCAGAGTAAGGCTTATTCATATGAACAATTGTACACATTCCGAATCTAAAAACAAAAAAATGCCTATGGGAATAATGGGATCAAGTTTATAAAAAGAAATTCATAATTTTCATCTAGCGTATAAACTTCACACCATGTTTCGCACCTTCGATATCATACCATATTTAACCAAGTTGATCTAGATATAAACAAATACAAATGATAGCTATTTATACGCTTTTATTTCGTGCCGCTTGCATATGGTTAAAATTATCGACTATGCTAATCGTTACGAACCAACAGATGATGATGTGAAGAGAATGGAGTTCTTTGGTGGAAGTGGTCATTTTTACAATCTCGCGAAACTTATCAATGACCATTACATATGATCCTACAACATCTTCACTCTCATTCTCATTATCATCAATTTCCAATCTTTTGGAACGACTATCTCGCTTGGAATTTCCTATTTCTTCTTTAATTGAACCTCGTAAATGACCCGCCTATCAACGTTATCAGTAAATAATAGTAAACATTAGTGACTTTATCGCAAAGGTGAATGTCCATCAACTATCAAGATATGCAAAATGAATAATTTCATAAAACTTGCGCTCAAAGTATATGGCACTATGGTTCACAGTGTCTCATATGTAGATATTCATATCCATATGACTAATATAATTAGGAGTACAAATAAATGCATTCGTACTACATACATTCATGTATTTATATATTATAATTAGATAGATCTGCCTAGTCAAACCCTTTTCAACTTTGAAAAATCATCTTAAGCATCTCAATTTTGTAGATCTCACCTAATTATTATTATTAAAGGCACTTACAACAATACATTATATAAAAGGTACCGTAAAAGTCCGGATCCAAGTCATTTATACAATTTTCATACCATACTTATCATAACAAAGCTAATCGCATTTATATTTAATCGTATTGTTGTATAAAGTAAACATAAATGCTTATATGAATCGCCTAGCACCTTTACCCGGTAATCGTGAAGCTCCAACAGATGTCAAGGAAGTTCGGTTGCCTCACTAATACCCCGACATTATATATATACAGCTTCTCATGTGTTATATGAATCCAATAGCACATTAAAATAATTAAGAATTCAAAACTACTAAACAACTTACGTAATATAGATACTCTAAAACCCTTTCTCAATTATTGAATGCAGGCGAAGAACACGTATAATTGTATCTCTATATATCAAACCCCAAACCCATATCAAGACAATTGTATCTCTATATATCAAACCCTAAACCCATTCAAATTACTTCCAAAGAATCAAGTTAGATGTTGCTTGATCGCACTGCTCTTCTACCTATATGAACAACCATCATTAATATAGTTTAGTAAATTAGCGTTCTACTAATTCACAATTTGATGAGTCGACAATCTTAATGGAAAAATACTTACAGGGCATTCACAATAGATGCCTGAGCTGCACTGGAGTAGGCGATGGAATGATGTAGGACCGCAATCACACATGAAATACAATAAATAGCAAAAAATATCCAAAACAAATAGAAATGTCACAAAAAATAGACCCACAAATACGATGCTACTTAGCACAAAGATGTAGTAGCCTAAGTGTACTATGTCACACCGAGCACGGGCTCGAGTAGCGGCTAATGTAGGTTCGGGCGCAACACTTGTCTAAGGTGCTCGCATGACAAAAGGGTTGAATGCACATCACGTAAACAACCGAACTTGAATTAATCGCCTAGAAAGTGCGATATGAAAATGGTAAATAAGCAAAGTCTAAAACAAAGCGCCACATCATCAAACCTATGTAGTGCACATCCAAACACTATTTTCTACATCCCGCTTGATCGATTATCTTATTTGATTATTCAAGATAACATGATCGCTAATCAATCGATTATTATGGGGTCAAGTTGCTCTGCTATATGCATGCTCATGGGGCAAGTTGTGCAAATTTAATTAACTTTTGTTCTATTCACCTCATTTGAAGTCGTAGAAAGGATTCACAAACACATAATTTGCAAATAATACCTCTAAAGGGGTTGCCAAGGTTAGCTTATTCTCACCTGCATTACATAATATGAATAGGTTAAAGCGTATTAAAGGATGAGCGAAGACCTTATGTTGGTATACTCAACTGACAAAGCAGCAAGTGGAAATTCAACATATTGAGTATCACCAGATTATTTGAAAACTTATTAAAAGAATAACCTCAAGAATAGAATTTACTTAAATTTCATGTGTCATATTACGCATTTATGCATAATTATATCTAAGAGTTCACCATTAATCTATTCCCACCAATAAAGTTACTGACTTTTATGCATTTATGCATACCTATCCTTCGTGGATCTCCATTCGTAATCGATCCACCTAGATGATGCGTAATCTCCTACGCCAACTATGGTCCCACTAAACTGCGCAGATCAGCTTAAACAATTGAGATACGTAATCAAGCAATCAGTTGAGTTAATCATGAGCCATCCGCAGAGGTACCTTTTTTCAGAACCCTTCACCTCAAATCTCATTTTGAACCTCATACCAAGCTTATGATTTCTATTAGTTTTCGCATAACATTTGCACTGGAATGACATAAATAAAACACACCTTAATTTTTTTAACGCAATTTACCAACCTCGTACACCTCTTGGTAACCCAAACCGCTTCTCATAAACGTACCAACCCCTAAATCAGCAAAATAAAACATCAATAACTCAATACACCAAAATCACCAAAAAATTAAAAACTAAAAAAACATATAAAGCTTATAACCTTTCAAACCTGAATCGTAGTTCCGCTACCTCGCTTCCTAAAAGCATCTTAATAAACGCGATTCTACCATTAACTCAAAACAACAAAATCACCAAAACCTTCGAACAAAAGAACTCATAAAAGAAAAGGCCATTTTTAATTAGAACAAACAAAAGAGGCTAGAAAGAAGAACATACCTCCACCCATCATCGATTATCCATGACATACTTGATTATCCTTTGCGATAGGTTTTACATATCTTGAGATTTTGTCTCACATATTTACATATCTCGCAAATACACCAAGATTTCATACATTGGTGAGGGTTTGGTGACGATCATTGATTTCATAAGACAAATGAGCATAAATAAGTAAATAGACCCAATGAAAGAAAGGGAAAACACGCATCACCATGCCTTCATGATTAAGAAAAACCAATGGTGACATGGAAATGCTTAGACAAATACGTACCAACAAAATAATTAGATTGTTACCGTAAAAATAATTAGATTAGTTAAAGATCAAGCATACCTTGAAGCAAAGAAGCAGAGAAGACATCAAACGATGAATCATACCACGAATCATAAAACCCTATTTTTGGATAATAATGTTTTATTATTCGAATGAGAAGAATAATTTAAACTAAATTAAAGATCAAATATACCTCCGATGATGATGCCATAGTTGTTAAGATTTTTTGTGGATGACATAACCAGATCATGTGTGTGTTTGTTCGAGTATCATTCAAAAACTAATAAATGAGATTGTTCATGATTTAGAGCATCATTCAGGGATTTGAGAATTTGAAAATCAAAAAATCAATCCCAATAAATGAGAAAGATAAAGATGGAATGTGTGTTATGATTTTTGTGATATGATTTTCAAATGATCTGTAATTTTTGTGATATGATTTTCAAATTGAAAACGGATCATATTGATTGATAGTGAGTGAATTAAGGAAACGGATCATATATGAGTAGTAGGTGAAGTTTATTAATTTGGAAGTAGAAAATTATAAACAAATATATCTATAGTCTCAGTGGTTGAGGCGCTTACCTTTGAACCATGAAACCTGTGTTCGAATCTTATCGCTACCAAAATTGTTTTTATATTGTATCCGGAGAAGTGCTATGGTGGCATTTCCACCTCATCATAGTAGGCGCCATGTCACAATAAAATGCCTAACAAGATTATCGACGCTACACGCTAATCCCACATATATATATATAGATTCGAAAATATATAATTTCCATACGCAAATACTTAAAATTTAAATATATTGTGAAGATCTACAACAAAACTCATGCGTGTACAGCAAGGGGGGAGCTAGAAAATTTTGCTCGAATAATCACACTTTAATAGTTTTTGAGAACTACCTTACAAATTGATTCTTAGGAGAGCAAATTACAGAAAAAAATCAGATATTTTAAAAATTTTAAGCTATAATTTTTTTCGCTAGTAAAACACGTAACCCTTGTGACCCTTTTTGTCTCCGGCCCCTGGTGCACAGTGTTATATAACTAGTAGTCACATCACCACTGACGCCATGATAACACCAAGCTTAATATGCTCGACACCGGCTTAAAGTGTAAAGTAAAGGTTGAGTTATTAATACCCCCATTTGGTTATTAAGACCCCCATTTTTATTTGTTTTTATTTTTTTTTTTTTTTATTTTTATAATTTTGTTTATATCAAAAGTTTATAAACCCGAAACGCGAATCAGAATATAAAGTTTAATAAACAACGCTTAAAACTGCTGAAATACTAATGTAAACCCACAAAAACTCACACAGACTTAAAAACGTGACAGCTAATATTCCCAGACAAAGTGCAACATGTGTGGAGAGGTTGGAATAGAGTGACCCAAAGAAATGTTACACCCTAATAATCTAGATTTTAATAGACATCAAAGAATTAAGGCTCAAGGAATCGATTAACTTGTCATAAATGGTATCCCATGTTTCAAGGAAGCTTCTAGACGTTTACGTAAGTAGTGATGGCAAAAATGAAACAAAAAAGAAAAGAAAAAGAATCTTAATTTGGTTTTATGGAACTCGCTTACTGTTCAACAGATTAAACACGTCAACAACCATCTTTTTGGAGCTCAATTTAATGAGAAATAAATGTTTGTATTTTAGCTCAAGGCTTAAGGCCACGATTTTTGATAATTTGGACTTCATAGACTGGTCACTTATTAGTTGAAGTTAAGTTGTAAAGTCTCAAAAGTAATACTACGTAGTACGTTAATCGAGTCTTTGAAGGTAATGCATATTTTATTCTGGGCAGATCTTAACATATATTGACCATATTGATTTCACTAGACCCTTTTGGCATGTGTAATTTTTCATCTCATCAAATATTCTTCCGTGGAATTATCCACACTTTAAAGTAACATACTGAAAGGTGTGTCAAACCGTGATACAATCCAAACTTTGAAGACATACATGGCCACCCACGTGAAGCAAAAATCGTTCTTAAAAATAGTAAATAAAAGAGTAAATTACACCATTCGTCCTTGTGGTTTGCATTGACCGACAATTTTCACCCTTTAATCGAAAAAAGTACACCATCCGTCCTTAAATACGAGACTTTATCTATCGTTAGTTCATCTCTTTAACGGTTTTCATTAACTGTCGTTAAATCACTCTATTTAATACTCAAATAAGGGTATAATGGTAAATTTGCTATATTTTTTTCTTTTCCATTTAAATACAAATAAATAAAAACATTTTCAGATGGGTCCCACCACCACCTATCATTTTCTTCTTTAATATATATCTCTTCACCTACACCTTCCTACCCATCACTACCACCGTCCACCACCAGTCCCACCATCCACCACCAGTCCTGCCACCTTCGGCAACCTTCAAAATCAACACCCATCTCATTCTCTCATTATATATAAACCACCAACACCTCATCTTTATAAACGCAAACACAAAATCCACCCACAAACACAAAACACAAACCACCCGATTAAACTTTCGGTTCAATTGGTTTAGTGCCCCGAAAATCCAAATAAGATTCAAGTAAGCAAACAACTTTTAAAGAAACTCAATAAAAATTCATTAAAACATGAACGTTGCCACTATAATTAAAGACTCGATCACTTCAACCAACAAAGTTCCAAGCAAGCATAAAACATATACTACCAACATCAAATTATCACAATAGAAACTAATCCATAAAATTCATACACATTGAACCAATGCCAACACAGTAGCACCAAATGAAATCACATAAAAAATAATTTATTTTGGGTGAAGCAAAACAATATCTCAAAACACATAAGTACATCCACCGGAATATTCCATCGGACTATTAATAGAGAATTGACTTTCGGGTGAGCCCCAAATAGAATTTTTATAAACCAAATCCAAACATACACTAATAAAATATTCGGTTGGAACTTGGAACCTATAAATCGACCAAAACCCATTTAGCCCAAATCCAAGAAACCAAATTAACATCGGGTCGGGTGGTTTTTCGGTGTGCGCCCATTTAATCTTAAATGCACAAACAACTCATCTCATTACCAAGTGCAGGAAAACCTACAAACTTATACAAAAGGACAAAACAAACAGTAAAAGTGTAAAACACTATAAACTAAAATTGAATCAAGCTTTAGCCTTTATGTACATTCAACGCGTATATAAAATGAATTTTGCATCACTATGACGACAATGACGATGTATTTCAAAGTTCAAACTAGATAAGTAATCTCATGGCGACGAGTTTTTTTAAAAGGATTATTATTTCACCTAACAATTATATCACCATGTCGATTTTTTTTTTTTTTTCCAGATTATTCTTACAAAAGTTTAGCTAATTACGAGACAAAACTTGATTGGTTTTGGGCTGCTAGTTAAGTAACCAAATTCTTACTTATAGCATCCACAATACAAATATGTCGATTTCTCCTATTCTTACTATTGTGGAGGTAAAACTCATTCAATGCTTGAATAGTTGAATGGATGTCAACCGATCGAATACGCGTAACTTCATAGGGGACCCTTTCAAGTCTCAATTACTCGTAGAAATTAAATTCGACCAGACATTTTTGATCTATTCTCTCGCATGCTTTATAATTTTTGAGCAAATAATTATAAGAAGCAAGCTGAGATGTCATGGCTATTAATGATGATCCAACCGAAAATTTAAGTGAGTGACAAACGCCTTAGTTATAAAACAAAAATAAAAAGCTTCTTTTATTTGGACTACGATTAAAAAAAAAAAAAAAAACACGAGACGAATAAGAGTACACGGTGTAATAGTTATAGGTTTGTTATAGAGTATTTTTTTTTTGGGTACTTATAACAATGCTACATCACCATTTTTTTATTATAGGTGCATTTGATAAGTGCATAAAGAAAGTTATCGGTATTGTCGAGTGAGTGATTTTTTATTATTATTTTTTATTTTAATATGATTGTTATAGCGTAAATCTTATGTGACATATGGATAACCCTCCTGTAACATGCATTGCATATTTTTAAAGAAATAATTGAGTATCCAGGATTGTAGTAAGTGGATATAATATAATGTTACTCCATTCGGAGAAAACAAAAACAAAGCTCGTTGACATAAGATTACTTGCTTGGTGAATTTGAAAATGATGTTTTCCTGTGACTTTCAAGAAAATGCCAAGAGGTTGCAGTTAAGAAAAATCTTGAAAATGAGCCAGCTTTTTAGAAAATCTAAAGTTCTAAACTACATTATGTTCGTTAATCTGTTTATTTATTGTTCATGATATCATTTGTGTTCCAATACATACGTTTATGAATTTTATAAAACAACACAGACCAAAGGTCTCACACAAATAAAGGATCAAGAATTAATTAACGAGTTGGTACTTAATTAAAACCAAGGTGGTTTTGAACGCAACTTAATCGACTTAATATGAAAAACTTAATTTATTAATAATATAAAAAGGTGTTTGTTTTTCACTTAATCAAAATAAACGACTTAAAATAATAAGTGATGCAAGTGAGTTATACACATTAAGTCATTTGTTAATTAATACGACTTAACGAAAAATTAAACAAACAAGCCCTAAGAGTATGTTGAAACTCGCAAGGGTCACCACTGACCACAACGAGCACCGGGCAGCACCTCAAAGTCGAGCAAAAATATCCCCGGCCACTACATATGCTCTAGGGGACTAAAGGAGTCGTACTAATATCCAATGATTTCCTTGTTTTTTCAATTGACCTTATTAAATTTTAAATACCCCCTCCATCCAATTTTATCGTCTGAAACCATATAAATTACTTCTAGCTCTAACCTTTATGCGATAAAGGCGATATTTCATTAGAAACATATCCTTTTTATCATTGCATTTGAATATTTGACATATTATTGAGTAGTAAGCTTAAACTTGTAATCATACCATCAATTTCTTTACAATTAAAGGCTATTTAAAACCAATATGGTGTAGTAATTAATATGGACAACATTTTAAGACTGGAAGAAGTAATTAGTTTTAGCATTATTATTTGACTTTTATACATTGTTAATCTTAGAAACACTTGTACCTTGTTGATGTGATTATTCTATTCCTAATTTAACTTAAAAGAGCCTCTAATATATTTGTAAGACTAGTTTTTATGGCCACCATATATAGGGGTGTTCGCGGGGCGGTTCGATTCGGTTAGTTGGAAAATTTAAACTATCCATCGCGGGGCGGGTAATTAATTTTACTACCCGAAATCGACCCGTCTTAAGCGAATAACGGACAAACGGTACCGAATGAGCGATTACCCGTGGTTGGTCACGGTTAACCATTTTAAACGTTTATTCGAGTTTAACCGTATAAACAATAACATGTTCTAGAATGTAAAATGTCATTTTGTTAAAATTAAATGACATTTAATAGATAATAGTCACACAAAAGTTATCCCGTTAGAGTAATTGCATTCAAATATCATACATAATCATTTAACAAAATAATAGTTATTCGACGTCTATATATGACGATCACATTTATCAACTTTCACGCATAAATGTTTAGAAATGTTTACATTATGAGCAAAAAAGGCGTTATACAATAAAATAGTGCAATAATATAATTAATACTTTTACGATTTTTGAGTATTTAGTTAAAAACCTTCATGTATTAAGCACGGTTCGGTTCGGTTAACGCGGATATCAAAAATAAAACCGAAACCGAACCGTGATAAGCGGGTTTTTCGGTTTCGGTTTTTCCGGTTTTGGTTTCTTCGGTTTGGGTTTTTTCGGTTTCGGATTGAGCGGTTCGGCTCGGTTCGTCGGTTTCTCGGATTTTTGAACACCCCAACCATATATTATCACTATGTTTACATTAACATCACATCATTATTCAACACACCACCACTAGCACCATCTTTTACCATATATGATACGATTAGGTATCGATAGTTGCACCCTTCAAGCGTGTGCGGCAGCTCCTTAAGTAGAATAAGAATAAGAGAGTTTGTTGACAAGAAACACGGAACTTTCATTCATAATAATCGAGTATAAATACTAGTTATGGGATAATCCCATATTGACTCAAATACTTATCCTATTACGACTCCAACACATATCCTAAACAATGACTCAATGATACTTATCCTAACACAACTCGATTATGACTCAACTGTAAAATAAGATAGTTATCCCACGACATAATCCTTATGCCACAAGGGAGTAGATGCGACCCGTTTGGGTCGATTCTTTTCTGGTACAGATGTATCATTCTCCTCTCCTTCAACAATCACCTTGTCCTCAAGGTGGTAAGATGGATAAGTAGCTTGAAACTCAGTCAACCATTCCCATGTTGCTTCCTCCGGTGAACTCCCACTCCATTGGACAAGAACTTGGCGTGTTGGCACCCCATTTTGTAAAATTACACGCGAATCACAAATAGCCAAAGGTTGCTCCACTGGATGTCCTTCGTGTGCTTCTTCAGGCAAATTCGCATCACCTCATGACCACTTCACGAAAAAGGTTTGAGGATCGACACATGAAATACCGGGTGGATCTTCTTGGTAGGAGGAGAGCAAGTCGATATGCCACCTTTCCTATACACTCTAGTACTTCAAAAGGTCCATAATAACGCTTGGCTAATTTGTTAGAAAGGCGCTTAGCTAAAGTAATTTGTCGGTAAGGTTGCAATTTAACAAGCACCCTATCTCTCATATGAAACTCAACGTCACGCCTTTTTCGATTAGCCTTCATTTCCATGCGATGTCTAGCGACTACTAAATTATGCTTGAGTTGACGTAATAAAGCATCTCGTTCCACCAATAATTCATCAATGGCGCCCACTTTTGACGAACCCGGCGGATATGGAATAACCGAGGCGGCAACTTCCGTCACAAAGCTTGATACGGGGTCATCTTTATACTACTGTGATAACTAGTGTTATAACTATATTCGGCCCATGGCAAAAGACGTACCCAATGTTGAGGCCGATCCGATACCATTGCGCGTAAATATTGCTCGAGTCCACGGTTCACAACCTCCGTTTGGCCATCCGTTTGAGGATGATAAGCCGTGCTATGATTTAACTTTGTACCACTAGCATCAAATAATTGCTTCCAAAACTTACTCAGGAAAACGGGGTCACGATCAGATACAATGGTCTTGGGAAAACCATGATGCTTAACAACGATTTCCATGAATAACTCAGCTACCTTCGGGGCGTTAAAACTAGTAGGCAACGTTCCGAAGTGTGCATACTTAGAGAACCGATCCACAACCACCAAAATAACCGTCAACCCTTTAGAGACGGGCAACCCCGTAATGAAGTCCATGGACACGTCTTCCCAAACTGCCATTGGAATAGGTAACGGTTGCAATAGCCCACTGGTTGCCTGCGTCGAATACTTAGTCTGCTGACACACGAGACATTGTTTGATAAAAACCTCGACCGATTTTCTCATGCCTTTCCAATAAAATAAACCAGATAATCCCACCAACATTTTCTTCAGACTTCCATGCCCTAAGACTTGACGTGTTGTGGAATTCGGATAAAGCAAATCCTTAAGTTTAGACTCGGCCCGATATAATAACGATCCGATAAAGTAGCGACCTTGCTCCGTCGAAATCCATCAAGTTGCTCCTCCCGATCTAATTTCGATGTAATCGGCGCAATTCTTCCAAGGTCTCATTTTCTTTTCTTAATTCATTAACTAATCCTATCATCGGGTGACTCATAGCCATGAATGCATGATGATCCCTTCATCCTCTTCGTCAAGACGAGATAAGGCATCCGCCACCGATTCAATACTCACGGCTTGTACTGATTACAAAATCAAACCCCATGAGCTTTCTCATAGTTACGTTGAAGAGGCGTCTGGATAACCTGTTGCATAAGTTCCTTAATACTCTTATGGTCGGTGCGAATCGTGAAACAACGACCAATTAAGTATTGTCGCCATTTGTAGACGGCCTCCACGATGGCAAACAATTCTTTCTGGTAAGTAGCAGCAATGTGCATACGCGGCCCCAATTTTCGGCTAAAGAAACTAAGAGGCTGCCCTTTTTGTAATAAAACAGCCCCAATACCTTCAGTAGACGCATCCGCTTCAATAATAAAGGTATCATTAAAATTTGGAAGACCCAAGATCGGCGCATGAGATAACTGATGCTTGAGGGCCTCAAAGCATGCCTCGGCCAGTACCACTTAAATCCATCCTTTTGAAGTAGGCTGGATAATGGTGCCGCCACCGAAGCATAATCCTTAATAAACCGGCGATAATACCCTGCTAGACCCAAAAATCCCCTCACTTGCCGTTGCGTTTTAGGTGTTGGCCACTCTACTATTGCCGCGACCTTTTTAGGATCCATCTCAACTCCACGTCCCGATATAATGTGCCCCAAGTATTCGAGTGTTGAGGCTCCAAATACACATTTCGATTGCTTAACAAAAAATTGATGGTCATGTAAACATTGAAACACACATCGTAAATGCTCCAAATGCTCAGTGAGCGTGGCACTATAAATCAATATATCATCAAAAACACAATCACAAATTTACGCAATAGGAGAGAATAACCGGTTCATAGTTGCTTGAAAAGTAGACGGGCGTTGGTAAGCCCAAACGGCATTACAAAACTCGTAATGACCATCATGTGTATGGCGGTCTTGTACACATCCCGTTCATGAACACGTATTTGATGATATCACGCCCAGAAATCCGGTTTGGTGAAGATAACCGCACCCCAACTCGTCAAACATCTCATCGGTGTAGGAATTGAAACTTATCTTTAAGCGTGACCGAATTAAGTGCCCGGTAATCCACACAAAACGGTAACTTCCATCCTTCTTTTCACTAATAACACGGGAGAGAAAAGGACTTTGGCTAAAGCGAATAATTCTCGGCTTAACATCTCATTAACCAACTTTTCCATCTCATTCTTTTGGTAATGAGGATAACGATAGGGTCGAACATTCACAGGTTTGGTATTTGGATATAAATGAATACGATGATCAATAAGACGATGGGGAGGTAAAGTGGTGGGTACCTGAAAGAGGGACTCAAAGTGGCGTACCAGCTGGTCGATTTCAGGAGGCGTGGATGTCTCGGTCTTTAGTGTATCCGCGTGCGCCTCATCAACTACTGTCATGCCATGAAGTTCATATACCCCATAAATCTCATCAGTGTCCAACAATACCTGCATACGATGTAAACTCATACGTTTTAAACGAAGGGACTCGTCCCCTTGCAACGTGTGCTTGTGTCCATCAAGAGAGAATTCCATTGTTTGATGTGCGTAATCGTGTGTTACTTTTCCCAACTTTTGCAGCCATTGTATGCCCAACACAACATCAGGCCCCCTTCATGGGAAGTACATACAGAGCCACTTCCACCGAGTGTCCTTGCATCTCTAACATTACTTGAGAACAGACGTTTTCACACAATAATGTAGCCCCACTACCGATGTATACTTTAAAAGGTCTGGTCGATCTAACTAGTAACCGCATTCGTTCGACCACACCTGGTTGAACAAAATTATGAGTGCTCCCATTATCAATAAGCACATGAACCTGGCCCGTACCAATTGTTCCCCATAATTGGAGTGAACGCGGACTTCCACGTCCAACCAAGGAATTCAAAATGGAGATATCCCCACTCTTCACAACTCCTCGCTTCCCACTGGTTCCTCCTGATCAACGACATCGTCTTCATCGACCATGAGCAACAAAAATTTTCCAGGACACTTATGCCCTCACACCCATTTATTATCGCAATTAAAACATAACCCTTTATTAAGACGCTCCTGTCGTTCAGCTGGCGAGATCCACTTAATAGGGAGTGGTTTCGCTCCTGAATTAACACCATCTTTAGTAGGCGTGAGCAACAAGGGTGGTTTAGTGTTTTCAGACGCGGTGCTCCAAAACGTGTAGTCGTCTTTGTTAGAGTTTGTGATGCACTTGTAGTTGCTGAACTACGAGTTGGTGAGTTTACACCCTGTTCATCCAGTCGCGCTTCTGTAACACGAGCTAAAGAAAACGCATCACCAAGAGATGTTGGTTTCGATACCAACAGTTCTCGCTGCAACGCGGGTTTAAGTCCCGATATATAAAACGAAATCAACAAGCTTTCGGATATATTAGTGACACGATTCATTAATTTTTCAAACTCACTTTGATAGTGAGCCACTGTTCCTGTTTGTAACAGCTTGGATAATGCTCCTTGAGGATCTTCATATTTGCATGGCCCAAAACGGTTTCGCACACTCTCCAAAAAGCCATCCCAATTGTTGATTAACTGGTTACGAGTCATCCAACGGAACCACTCCGCCGCGTCTCCCTCGAGGTTAAATCCCACAACCCTCAGCCGTTGATCGGCCGGCGTGTCCAAGAGAGAAAAGTACTCATTGATCGAAAAAATCCAACTTTCTGGATCGGTTCCAGAAAACTTCGGTACATCCAATCGCATAGCACGTGGTATTTGTAACACTGTATCACCACCTCCTTGTCGTGCTAATTTTGCAGCTTGTAACTCAGCTGTTAATCCAGCTATTTGCGCGTGCAACTCAGCATGCAGCGCATCAGATTGCTCCTTCAAGAGCAAACGAATTTGTTGTTCGTTCATGGCAATGAAAGCACCAGTTGATACGATTAGGTATCGATAGTTTGCACCCTTCAAGCGCAAGCGGGCTCCTTAAGTAGAATAAGAATAAGAGAGTTTGTTGACAAGAAAACTCGGAACTTTCATTCATAATAATCGAGTATAAATACTAGTTATGGGATAATCCCATATTGACTCAAATACTTATCCTATTACGACTCCAACACATATCCTAAACAATGACTCAATGATACTTATCCTAACACAACTCGATTATGACTCAACTGTAAAATAAGATAGTTATCCCACGACATAATCCTTATGCCACAAGGGAGTAGATGCGACCCGTTTGGGTCGATTCTTTTCTGGTGCAGATTCTGGTACAGATGTATCAATATATGGTCCCAAAAAAAAAAATCACTTTACACAAACATGCTCTACAATATTTGTGACACTGACTTAAAAAAAGAAAAAAGAAAAAAAGTGGTAAAAACAGCCAGTACATGCGAAGGTGATGCACAAGTAAAAATATCATGTTTTATGAGAAATTACTGATGATCGATAATGTGAAGGTGATGCTTCACCTACAAACCGAGTGGGTATGATAAGGCAATAAATGGATAACGAATTTTCAGTGGCTAGTATGAATGATGACGTATTCTTACTGACGTCATTCACGTATATATTTTGAATATCTTGTCACCTTACAAAGCACATGTGTTTATATATAAACATCCAACTTCGTTGCAATACATCTGAAACAAATATTTTTCGGTTGAAAACAGTAGCCTAAAATGGAGAAAAAAATTAATATTCTGGTAGAAGCCCTAACTAATGGCAAAAATTCTGCAAAAAGGTTGCAAAATCTGCTTAGTCGAAATGATCTAAATACTGATGAAATTGTTTCCATCGATGATTTAGTAATGGACATAACAAAATCTTTTGTTGATGGTCTCGGTGTTGAGTTCTTGCGGTTCCACCGACCCGAACCACAAGAAATTGAGGAGACACCGCCGCCGTTAGCGAAACAAGGGCGAGGTCAGTACAAGAGAAGGTAAACACAAGATTCTTGCAATGTATAAGCAATGCAAGTAAAAAGTATGTTTTATAGATGCATAATTGATTGCATGATTAAACGTTTTCAGAACAAGCATGGATTCAAGGGTAAAAGTCAGTGATACACCGGAAGATGGTTATCAATGGAGAAAATATGGGCAGAAGGAGATTCTCAATTCTAAATTTCCAAGGTGAACTTATTTACTAACCTAGTTAAGTTTGTCTGTGATAAGTATATTACTAATTAGTAGCACTTCATTAAAATCACGTATGGTTTATGATGTAACAATATTGCAAGCTGTAACTACAAGTTAACATATCATTAGATTTATCAGAAAGTTTATAATGACATATGATTAATCAAATCATATATCTGACATAAAATTCTTTCTATATAAACATCTGATAATCATATAGGATGATTGCTTTTGCTTACTTTGACACCAAACTATCAACAACGTTTTAGTTAGACAAACACTTCATTTACCACAACTATCTTGTGTTTTACCACTGTTGTTAAGATCAACATCTTAATATATATTTGGGTTTTAAGATTTTCTTTAATAAAACATGTCATTACTTCATAGGATCTCTTCAGGAATTGATTGACATTTGCATAAGATTACGATTTAAGCAAAAGATTAGAACTTCCCGGTTCAGTTAGATGATGTTTACTTCAGATTAATAGATTAACCAGTCCCAAAGGAGTGACTTGTGTACTGCCAAATCAACAAGTTAACCAGTTAAGTGTCGTATACGTCTAGATATATCAATCTGAGGATCTCAACGTATTTTGGAGGATCTCCAAGCAGTGACGGTGAACAGCGAACTCCTGTGCAAGTGAGGTGGATGCACAAATCTGGGCCACCAATTCTAAGTGGTCACGGGCCTCCCTTTTATATATTATCAAGTTGCAAAGTCATCGGTTAAGTTTATTGAACAATATTATGTGATCACAACCAAATTACAAGATTAAGAACACATCAACTGGCGATTGCTGTTTGAGAATGAAAAAATCGACAATTCTTTGTTTTTACATTAGATTCATCAAACATAAGCTAGGGCCTACTCATCGTTACCACATAGGGCCTCCGAATCCATTGGACGGCCGTGTCTCCAAGTATTTTGGAAGGCCCTTGCCTTTGCCATGACGTTTGTAATATACTAATTATTTGTGATTTAGATCCTAATATCCTATTCGATCTAATTAACATGTTTAGTTTATGCGCAATTACAGATGCTATTTCAGATGTACATACAAGCATGATCTTGGTTGCATGGCATCAAAACATGTTCAACAGGTAGAAAAGACAAACAAATTTCGCATCACATATTTTGGTCGACACACTTGCCACACGACCCCGCATAATCGCTTTGTTCCACACGACAACCATGGAGTTGTCCTTGAATTCGAAGCTTTCAAAAATCATGGTTATACAACTAACATCCCCTCAACTACCAACATCAAACGCTCACGAAAACGAAAATCTTTATCCAACAAGGTTTCATCAACTAATGATGCACGATCATCCCCTTCTTTGGTTTCGGAGGATTTAATAGCCTTGGATGACTTATATCCTCATTACGAAACTCCAGGATCCGATAATGGGGGCTCTTCCCCGTCCATTATCTCTGATGGTCTTTTAGGGATGGATATCTTTGAAAACGAAGTTTTTTTACGTGAATTTATGGGTGATGATGTACATGATGGTATAATACTAGAATCTTTTGGGAGTCTTAATTAAGGTACAACTTGTTTTGTATAACGTAGACATGCATTATGATATGTTTTATAATCACGATCGACAAATAAGGAAACGAATGAGTATTTATTGTTTATTTGATGCTCAGTTTATCAACTCGTGTTTAGGTGAATTATATTGTACTACTTTTTATAAGGGAGGTGATTTGTAAATTCTAAAAATTGATTGACACACTTTAAATTAAAGTGTTAGAAAGGGACGTGATTTGTACAATCTTAAAATTGATTGGCACACTTTAAATTAAAGTGTTTCAATATTTATACCCTTACAGGGTGAAAATGTCTAAAAATGATGTGAGGGTATAAATGTCAAAACACTATAATTTAGAGTAGGGGTGTGCACGGTTCGGTTGTTGGCTAAAACCGAAATCGAACCGAAATATTCGGTTTTTATAAAACCCATAACCGAAACCATTCGGTTTTTGGCGGTTCATTTTTTCTGGTTTTTTTATCTGTTTTTCGGTTTATAACCGCTAATATTTAGGTGTGGCCAGTTTATACCAACAAACTTGATTTCGTATAAAATTGGTTATTATTCTTTATTTTTATGTCAATATTAGGCTAGTAATGTTTATCTCATAATTCTACAACTACACACTTATAGATGAGGCACATACATGCAATTGAACTTACACACCGTATGATCATTGTCACATAAGTAATGATATATTGTATAGTAAACACATGCACACGAAAAACAAACATATAAACGTTAACATAAATATATTATAAGGCAAATGATTAAAAAAAGTATCATCTTTACCATTTACTTTTATGGTATGAACAATTTTTTTTTTTTTGTAGGTATTTTTTTTTTTCAAATTCATCATTTTAGAGTATTTTGCGAAATTTTTGGACATTTTGTCCTCTTGAAATAGAAAATTTTTTCCCAAAGAGAAAAATGTCACATATTACCCTAAAAGGATTAATTTGAAAGAAAAGTACCACAAAGGCAAAAACATTTGTTCATTACCCACAAAAGAAATGACAATATGATATTTTTTCAATCATTTGCCCTATATTATAAATCCACCTAAAAAATTAATATGAACTTATAAATTATACTTGTTTAGTTATTAATTTACATTATATTATTTATGCACTATTATATAATAAATCGATTCGGTTCAATTTTATGGTTCGGTTTTGGACAAAACCAAACCGAACCGAAACTTTCGGTTTTGAAAAAGTAAAAACGAACCATCGGTTTTAGTTTTGGTCGGTTTTTCGGTTCGGTTTTTCGCTTTTGGTTCGATTTTGGTTTTTTTTGCTCACCCTTAATTTAGAGCGTGCAAATTAATTTGAAGAGTGTGCAAATCACCTCCCTTACAGAAATGGTGAAAATTTATTGCATTATTTCCTGAGTTACAAAGACTAACGTATATATATATATCCTTTTTTGGTAAAGGGTATTTCATCCGGTAAAGTATATTACCAAAAAAAATGTTTAAGTACAACGAAATGTGGCTGAGGTACTACATTAACCGCAAACAATCTCTTAACACAACCACTAAATCATTTATGACAGGCTATAAACGAAAACTAGCTACAACCAACTAGACAACCAAACCAAAAACCAGCATAAAAAGATACAATTTATGCAAAAAAAATAATATAAAACAACCTAGTTAAGACGAAAGCTTGAATTCAAAGACCTTTAATTTTGCGGAGAGAGGCCAAAATCATCATCATCATTATAATTGTTGCCATCACCGTATCCATTTTCCATTGCTTATAAAGACTATGCCCCTACCTCCACTTTCGAAATACAACGTCCCAATGTGATCGTAAAAACTTCTTCATCATTGCTATCAGAAACTACCACATTGCCCACTTTAGAGAATAGGTTACCCACCTTAGTTGAAGAATCAACCTTTTTAAAAGGTTTAACATCATCATTCACAAGAGTAGCTTTCCCATCAATAATAAGCTTTTCAAGCTTCACAATTTTCTCAACAATAGGAGTGTTCTTCAAAGGCGATGGAAAAGTAGTTTTGGAAGAACTAGGAATAACTTCAGGTGTACAAGTACTGCCAATCACGGGTTCTAAAACCGAATCTTGCTCCGTAAACACATCAAAACCGTTCTTCAAATCAATAAGGTTGATATCATCCACCAAATTATTATTCTTACCTTGTAGATCCGGGAAGGAGCCATACTACTAGAAGGATCGGTAGTAGGTTTGTTATTGGAAGTAGACCCTACATTAATCGTTGGTGAACTCAGATTCGATGGACGTCGATGCTCCTTCATTCTTTGGCTTAGTAACCGACCTATAGTAATACGAAACCTTAGGCTTTTGAAAACAAATCCCATCAATCGGCGATTAGTACCTTGAAGCTTACCTTTACCTTTCTTTTTATTAGCTTCAACGAAACTCTCTTCATCAACCAACGATTTATCTTTCACAACCGGATTAACTCTCATAGGACATCCATCATCATTATGATCAAATACTTTACAAGTCTCACATCTAGGCAGCTTCCATTCATATTCAATATCAATTTTTTCCAATGAATGACCTAACCAATTAGGGTAGGGATAGCAACCATAAGAGATTCAAGTAAAGCTTCCTTTGATGACACTTCCACAAGGGCCCTATCATAGGAATTACGACCCCACGACTTAAGGCACGTCGTACTGTGTATGAATCAAGAATGATAGACGACCAATTTGTGTTGTAATCAAACTAAGACCTACCTCGAATACGCAACAACCGGAATATTATGGAGTTTAACCCAAATAGGAGCTAAAGTTATATCATGTTTTGTATGTTTAGTTTTCGAAGTCCAAATATTCAAAAAGATAGGCACTAATCGTATCAACCATGGACCTTCTTCCAACACCCTTTCCATACCCTCTTTGGTTTCAAATTGGAACAGAAAAAAACCATTATTTAGCATAACCCTTTGTAAACCAAACTTTTCCCATGTATTTCTAACATAATTTTCAGCCATCGTAAAGGCGAGTCTCTTACCAATGAAATAACCGTACATAGTATTAGCGAATCTAGAGCTTGCCTCATTGACAGCTTCCAAAGGAATTGTGACATTAGCACCAGCGACACAATTTTCGTTTCTCATCTCCGAAATCTTAATGGTCTTCTTGGGTGTTTTATCCTTAAATATATCCGTAAAAGATAAAGGAGTAGAACCTGATTGAATCCCAATTTTTTACACATTCGCATCACTAGTACTAGGGCCGACCTTGCCATCATTACTCAACAAACCGGATTTGACATTGATCGGATCGACTTAAGATTTTCAATCGATCCCTTATTAACCCCATCATCATTACAACCTTTGTCATTCGAACCGAATGAAACACTAGTAACAATAGCACTATGCATCATACAGATCGACAGAATAAAACACTAAAAAATAAGAACCACGAAACCCTAAAGCTCACACACAATCGACATAAACAACAGCAGCAAATCAAAACGATTAAAGAGAATAAACAAAACGAAACCCTAAAAAGGGTTACTTCACATCAAAACCTTAACCGAGTCACATAACTAGTAATAATTGATTGATACGTTTAAGAATAATAATCAGTAATGAATGAACGAGTGAAACCCTAACAAAAAAATTAAAACCCTAAATCAATCCGATCAAGATCCGGATAATAAACCTACTAAAGGGAAGAAATCTAGAGATTAATCGACAATAGTATGAATGTTATGAGGTATGAAATCAAATATAAGCAAAAGAATCGATTGAACAAATGGGAATGAGGATGATCGTCATATTCGCCACGAGTTTAGGGTTTTTGATATTCTTTTAAGTGGTACTGCTTTTTGTTACATTCAAAACGCAAACACACACACACACACACACACACACACACACACACACACACACACACACATATATATATATATATATATATATATATATATATATATATATATATATATATATATATATATATATATATATATATATATATATATATATATATATATATATATATATATATATATATATATATATATATATATATATATATATATATATATATATATATATATATATAGTAGAGATCCAGTGAGAAGTAAATTAAAATAAGAAGTGGTGAGAAGTGACCAAAACTACGCATTTGAGATGCAACGACTTGCATTAGAGGCATTTCTATTCATATAGATGCAACATCTTGAGTTCGAAAGTTAATTTGATGTATAGATGGTGCAAATTGATTTTCATGATTTTGGCACGTGCAGAGGAACAAAAAATAAGAGAAATCATGAAATGCATCTAATATACGTATATGCATCTAATTAAAAGCTAGAAAACACACTATGGTGCGTTATAATGCATCTAAGATTATAGGGATGCATCTAATTTAGGTCGGTGCATCTCGGATTTCCGGTTATAGTTCTTCTTATTCCTTCTTATTTTAAGTAATCTTATTATTTGATCCTAACTCTATATATATAGAGTTAGGATCAAATTGAAAAGTTTTACTTTGAGAAGATTGAGAAGGTTTTCAAAACGATAGATTTTTAACTTTGATTCATGTTTTCAAGCGTAAAACTCATGTTAATGTGATTAAAATTCAAAATGTGTAAAAAATTGAATCAATGTTAAAATCTCTCGATTTTGCGATATATGTAGAATCTTCGAATTATCTGTACAAATTTAATGAAACATCATCATAACTCGATTTTAACAATGATTTGGGAATCAAATTTGTGATTTATAGATTCGATTCACCATAAAATGATGTTTACTTGTGAATCAAATAAAAACATTAATCAATTTGCTCAAACGAAGATTTCTCAATCATCTCAAAATAAAACCTTATCACCGCCCGATGGGCGGCTAGTGTCATAAGATTACTTGACTAAGTATAACCGGGCGAAATAAATTGCGAGACAAAAAGTTGGAATACAAAATAAAAGTGTTCATGTATTATATGTAAAAAGAACAATGAAATGTATGAGGACATCTTAAATTAAATGGTAAAGTGATGCAGGTTTTACTAACCAGGTTTTACATTTATAGTAACTCGTCTACCTATGGCCTACCTAATGCACTAACGGGCAGTGTACCCGATCGCATGTAGTGAGGGAATGGTAAGACCGAGGTCTTCCCAAGAACGGTTGATTCCTAACTGTCTAATTAATTAAATTAGTAAAAAAATAAGTTTTAATGATATGATTGATAATATTTAAGGTGTCACTTGATCAATTGGGTTGGTTCTCTGGTAAACAAGCTAATGGGAACGATAGTGATGCAATTCTTAAACCGAGATGTTCTACAAGTGGCAACAGTCGATAGACTCCTTTGGTCAATTCGCCTACCCTATGGTTCTTAGAATCATCACCAAGATGAACAGGTCACCCGGGGTCATTCGGCAATCTAATAGCAGTTATTAAGAGCCGGGTTTACTATCGCAATATATGGGTTCTAAAAGTCACTAGATTCCTGTTTCAGGTGGGGTCAAAGTCGAGAGAACAACATTTGGTCAATTCGCCTAACCTATCAAAGAAGATGCCATCACAGAGAAGTCAGCGCACCGTCATAAGTCCTGTTGTTCCCGGTCCCTAAGCCAAGTCATTAAGTACCGCTAGATGCTAGATTTATAATAGTGAGTGCCCGATCGTTAGAACTTAGACACTCACCCCTAATTCTTAAGTTCATCCAAACGGTAGTGATCGGTTGGTCAAATCGCACAAGTAGAAAGGGTCGTCGGTTGGTCATATCATACCCTTCCCGTCTCGGTCTACTCACTTAGGTCACTTGGTCATATCTCCTAAGCAACTAGCCTCTACCGTCATTCAAAACTACCAAACAAGGGTAGCTACCAATAAACTATGCATGCATACACTAGAAACAATTAATAACGCAAAAGCATTAATAATAAAATAATAAAAAATAGGCCAAGACCTAATTTCCACATCTCCATAATACCCTAGTGGAATGACAAATATAATTACCATATAAAACAATAAATAAAATTAGTCAATAATTACCATAATGGTTGGCCAAGACCTAACTTAAATTTAATGACTTTGCATCTTTGCCCTTAAACTTTTATCATGTTTCACCAAGGGTCCTTGTGGTTATTATAACACATTAAATGTGTTATTACTTTGCATATTCACCCCTTGTTCGCACTTTATTATATTATATTTGGTCCCTGAATTAAATAAACTTCATATAAAATTGCCGCTTTTAGTCCCTGGACTCCGAAACTTTGCGCCCAAGTAATTAGTTTACGGCGTAACTAATCATCCGAGTTACGCCGTAATCCTTTGTCATCTCATACATATCCGATCCGAAATAATCTCTACGGCGTAACTAATTCCAAGTTACGTCGTAACCTTCACAAAATAATTACGACGTAACCATAATAATTGGTTACGCTTTATCCTTCAAAGCATAATATTTACGCTGTTACATTATTAAGCAGTTACGGCGTAACCTTCACAAATAAATCATAGGCCTTAGTAAATCACTCTTCAGAACATAAATTTGGCCTTATATCTCATCTTTTCCGCTCAAACGCCTCATTTAACCTGAAATGCAATTATGAACGAATATGAACGAATTAAGTACCATATTAATACAAATGAGGCCATAAACACGGGAATTCGATATATAAAAGATTAGGCTAATTTGATGTTATCATAAAGCATGCCGAAGAATGAAAACACATTGTAAAACATATTGTGTAATATACATCGAATACAATAATGAAGCATTTGTACCGGAATTAACCTCAACCATGATACTTAAGCTGAACCTAAGTCACACACAAACACACGCACAAAAAAAGAAGAATTCGAAGTAAAAAAAAATAATAATAAAAAAAATAAAATATTACAGATGGAGGTGGGAGAACTCAGGCTTTGATTGCAGTAGGTTTTTCCCTAACTTGCATGCCCAAATTTTCATTCACAAGTTAATATCCATTGTACTTGTTTTCTTTTAACACCTATAACCAACAAAAATATGAACACAATAAAACAAATTGAAAAAGTTAAATTTCTTGAAATAATAACATAAAGAAATTGTGAAATTGAATACTTTAGCTATTTCGTTTACGTGGACTTGTGAAAGAAATTGTGAAAGAAAGCAAAAAATATGAAGACGCATTGTTACATGAATGTGTACAGCAATTGCTAAAATCATTGAACAAAGTAAGAAAAGATAGCTTCCTAAATGTTTGGACGCAAATAATTCTAGATTACCATAGTGAAAACCTTGTAAAGTGCTTAACATAATGTGATGCTTGACTCATGCTACCTCCATGATATCTAATCAAATCAAAATTATATTTTAACATACACCTACTCACCAAAGATATGTCAAAAAGTTTATTCATATTGCGGATAGGGTGAAAATTACAGCAGCCGCTTTAAAAGTAGCAATCGCTTTGTTGATTTTGATGATCGATTATGCATCGACTTCCATACTTTTAAAGCGTCTCCTAAAACAGGCTACGCAAACATTTCTTTAATAAACGTAAAAGTATACTTCACCTAAAGTATTAAGTAAAATTTAGTACACACTAAAGTATTAAGTATAGTGTTACACAAATATGAAATAACACAAAGGTCACAGACACACTAATCCCGTGGACCGAACAACTCGTTGTTGCCATCGATTTCCGTGGAATAACCGATATGCTTCATCATCAAGTAATAAGTATATGCTTCATCATTAAGTAATAAGCGATTACTGATTCAAGAATGAGTATTAAAGTTTAAAATAGTGACAAATTCTTACCTATGAAACACTTATTTACTAATTGATAATGAGATCGGATGATATCAATTTGTCGACTTAGTGTAGTTTATGATAAATCCTTTAGTTTATTTATCACTTTAATGGAGTATTATTGTTTTTAATTTTGATGGTTGTAGGGTTATTGATGGGATGAAGATTAGGGTTGGTTGATATGATTGATTTAGGTTAATTTTGTGATTGTTGGTCTAAATGTTGATTCTGAAATTAATAATTAGACTTTGTATCAGATAGATAGATCCTAAGGGACTTTGAAACATAAAAGTTTTTTAAGGGAAAATATACTTCAAGCATGAATTTAGCATTTCTCCATAAAGCAATCTAACAACCCATAACTAACTGCAGTTAATTCCACAGTTGTAAATCTAAAAGAGGACCGACCTAGCATAGTAAGATGATGGAGGGATGTAATAGTAGTTATAATGTGCTTCTTTGCAAAATCCAGCTTTTTAATGTCACGACATATTTCCTGAACCATTGTTTCACTTTGCTCAGCCTTGCTTTTAATTCTCTGACTTTTTACATGAGTTTTTGCAAACGATAAGCCTACTTAAATAGTGTGAATCATAAAAAGATCAAGTGCATTGACTAATTTTGTATAAAAGAATCCTAATTGACAACAATACATAGAATGTAGATGCACCTTCACAAAGACTTGTAGTCAAGCAATGCATCCTCCTTTGCTTTTGACCACGAATCACTCTATCCCACCTAAAACAAGAATAGCTAATAACTCGTACTACAATTTCCTCCAACCTTTTTGCACAAACTAATAATTAACATGATAGAAAAACACAAGCACCTAGTAACAAAAATGTGTCTTTCGGCTGCTTCTTACTTTATGTTTTTCATTTGGTTATATACTGAATGTCTGCATGTTCTCGCAACCATTCGAGCACTTTTGCTCCCTCTAGTATCTCTTGCACCTACCAACATTCAACGAAAAGACACTAGTCAGTAAAAGATATGGTTATGTGTCATATTTGGGTCATTTTGTAACCCTATATATTAATATTTTTAAATTAATTTTAAAATTACCTATAAGTTAACCATTTATAAACACACATCGAACAATTTTAATATAAAAATAATCATTTTAAAAGAGCGTTTTAAACAACTTTTTGCCAACAGTTACAAAACGGCTCACAAAACTTTTGTTTAATACGATGGGATGTAGGAAGATAACTCACAAAACTTTTGTTTAATACTAAGATGGGATGTAGGAAGATAAATTAGTGGTACAGTTGATGGATATCGATGACTATTTGCAAAAACCGGTCCCGCATCAATTAGTGGTCCATTTAGCATTGATCCAAGAATTTGTGATTATAAGTTATAACTATACAATATACAATTACGAAGGCGACAAAAACAAAATAGTTTCTTAGGGAAATTGGATAAGAACCTGATCTTGAACACTCTCCTCATTATACTCCTGATTGTGTTTTTTGAACTCAGCAACAGAGTTCTCGACTTCTTTCACAAGATCTTCAGTTGAAAACTGTAAAATAACAATAAAATTGATAACTTAATATAAGCTCTAAACAGATTTTGTGATACATCATCTTTGAAGAAAACATGTACCTCAAGATTTTCGCGTTTGAATATGTCTCCAACAGCAAGATTCTGCTTGATTTTATTTTATATGTTCTCCCTCTGGTTTTCCAAATACTCTCTTACTGCCGTTGGGCTTGAAAGAGACAATCACTGCCACAATGTCGTGCTTGCTGCCAGCATATCCTGTGTATCCAGCTGTTTGAGCATCTGAATTGAAAATGGACTCCTAACATATGTTGATCTGCTAACCTCTTGTGCTCTGGTGGCCAATGCATTAGCAATTTATTACCAGTAAGTAACACAAAGCATAATTCTTCATAATTACCAAGAGAACAGAGCGGCCATGGTACAATTTTCAAATTGAAGTAATTGAGGAAGATTATAATATACATTATGATTCTCTAAAACTTGTTATAAAAAAACTACGACATTAAAAATCAAGAATCTGAACTTTTCCCTACAAATCAAGCACGAGAAAGAATTCCAAATGCTCGAAATGCTCTCTTTCATATTAAAAACTAATTACAATAGACATCCAATCCTTAATTAACACATTTATAGTCCCATTAATTATAAACGCTAAAAACTTAAAAGTGTCATAACGAAGTTTGGGTCTTGGGTTGATTTGAGGGAGTTTTAAGTTGAGATGATAAAATTTTTGTTGCACTTGTGCTATAATTTATTGTAGTCAACACATCATTTACAATCTATTATTGCTTCTTCATATAGCCCTTTTTTAATAGAGGTACGTCAAAAACATGCATATGGCTGTAACAACAAAAGAAAAACAATACTTTATCACTATACATTGCACAATGTACCCTATTTATATTTATATATAAAAAAAGGCTAATCATGAATGCATTTTACTATCGGGTTAAAAGGGTTGTAGGGTTGTTACGTTATCAATCGTTCTTTTGTTTTTTTAAATATTTGGATTGATTAATTAAGACTTGCTCATTAATCAAACTCAACGAACCAAGAGAGTGACAATAGTGAGAAGTCATAATAAAAATACCGCGACGTCAAGTTTAACATATAATCCAACATCATGTAACTAAAAAATTCAGAAGTTACTTTCAGTTTACGACTATTATAATATGCCACCATATAAGTATCTATGGCCTACTATATTCAAGATTATTAATTGAGTTTTGTCAGATAAAAAATATATATAATATGCCACCATTTAAATATCTATGGCCCACTATATTCAATGGTAGGCTACAGACAATAAGACCTCCAAATGTTGAGTTCTGATATATTATAGCAAACTTAAAAGGCTTTCAATAACATTCTTCACGCTTATTACTAATGTGTATTGGGGTTGTTTGTGAGAGAAATAGATAGTAACAAAATTAGTGAACCTTATCCTTAGGGTACTACAATTTCTCGAGTTAAGCGGCAAGCCCACATCCCTGACAACCACTATTTATAGCGAAATCACGAATACGGAGGCCAACAGTCATATTTGACCCACCGCCCTTCACCAAAGTTGCAGGCTGAAATAGAACGTAAACAAAATAGATAAGAAGATGAATAATCTCAGTTTCCCGCCGTTGTTCTAATGCAATAAAATGCAGCCTCATTTATGTGATTATAACATACTCTATCTTCAAATTATAACAGCTCCAAAAGTTAAAGGCGTAAGCCATGACTAAATGGGTAAAGAACCTGCAACCACAGTTTAGACAAATACTTTTAGTTATAGAGAACCTTTGATTATAGAGATTTTTATTAAATAAAAAAGAATCCAAATGATATAACTACCAAGGGTCTTTTTTTATTTACAAAATCTAACAATGAATGAAAGACGCTACTTTTGTCGCTATAATAAACATGATCTAATATATAGTTAAACAAAGGTGTTACATGTGCAGTAGCTCACAGTACATGGACCTAAGTCTGTTGTCACCTATGCTTATTTTTTTAAAGACAAAATACTCGTTACCCATTTAGAAAAATGCCTCATAACCAAAAACATGGAGTGTAAGCATATAGTTCAATTTTTTAGTAAAACATCTAAATATCTAACAATTGCTAGTGCCCCAAATTTTATAATTAATTCCAAACACCCCTTTAGAGTAACTGCAACAAATATGATGATCAAATCTTTTTTAATAGAAAGGTGATCTGTAAGATTGGGCATTATTTGATGGCAACCCCAGTTAACTGAAAGCCTTGCTTTAAACAGCTCTTTTCGGGTCTCCATTGCTATCCACGGGTCTTAAAAAACAATGCCTATTGAACATTTTATTTTCATCTTTTTATCCCACCCTTCCGTGCTTGCAGGAAACCTACTTTTCTTGAATGCCAAACTTCGATAAAAATGTGTTTACGAATCCAGTCTATCTGCATCCATTTCAAAACTTAATTAAAATTTAGGTTTGTTAAGTTAGTCGACGGATACGTCAAAACTTACCACTATATTGTGAGGATCATCATAATACCATACATTTATAAATCCTGAAAATAAATATCTTAAATTCCAATCGTCGACATGCAAAAAAAGTCCTTTTTAGATCTTTTGCGGTATTCTGCTACATTTTCTTTTCTAAATACATGAATACCTCAAAAAGAAGCCTTAGCTTGGCTTTTGTTGTTGGTGAAATCGCATTTGGATATACACCATTTTTTGTCACAGTAATATACATGAATACCTCAAAAAGAAGCCACTTGGTCTCCTCCAGTCACACCAGTTAGCTTATCTCCCAGCCATACGCCAAATATGGTACCCACGGTGAAGTTTGTGTCAACAATGTTGGACCCATCAAGGGGATCAAATGCGACATCGAATCCACCGCTCATCAACCAAGACCACCCAAGTCTTAATTATTCATCCGAGATTTAATGATTTCTTCGTTGTTCGATTATATATGCAATTTGTTCCGGGGTGATCCTTCTTTACCTACATTGGCAATAAAAATAAAATAAAATAAGCATTTAATACCATAAAACTTCAACATCGAAAAGAGTTTTGTAAACTACATATGTATAGTTACTCAAATAAACAATAAATGCATTTCATGAGAGTCACATGTAATGAAGAACCCGTAAGATTAATTTTTTGATGATTGCATAAGAAGGTGGACAACTTATTAAACCACAAATAAATATTAAGGTTTCAATATATTTAATTAATGCTAGCCGATTTTCGGGTGCCACTATAGGAAAAAAAATTACATTAACCAACCGATCTTAGACTCTTGCCACATCATCAATGAAATCATTCTCGCTCAAATTACCTTGAACTAAAACTTCAAAGCTTTTACCTTACATCAAAATGTTTAAAACTTGATGTATTTTTCCAACCTTAAAAGGTTGGTTACAATAAAGATTAGACCAAAAGGTTAACTTTCAATGCAATTAGCCCTTCATTTTATGCTTCTCTAAAGTATTATACAAACTACCGAAGTGAGCAAAATGATAATAAAATCTGAGAAAGTAGCATAGAGATATCATCTTACCAGGATGGTCAATAATGCAGAGATAAATATGGACTATGTATGCTCAACAAAAGAGGTCAAGAAGTTGGAGGACCTTAAGACTGGGTCTTCAAGATAGTAAATGCATTTTGTGACAGTTACATGTAAAATGGATCTTCAAGAAATTAAGAAAATAATGTCTCCTGAAACAGTATCAGGCTGCAAAACACAGACAATTGTCAAAGTCAATACTTTGTCTAAACTATAAAGTAAAGTCCAAAGACATATTTTTTTACTCAATCTTTATAGCAATTAGTTTATGATCCAAACATATTTACAGCTTCAACAGCTTGTCCTTCATATGTTATCTTTTGACCATGCTGGATTCCCTTTTCAACATGAACTTCAAGTACTTTCTTCTCCTGTGTAACCTTCTTTCCCTTGCACGGTTGGCACCAATCTTTCTCGTTAATTTACTTACCTGAAACAAATGAATAACATGACCAAATGGAGTATGTATGATATAATAAGGTATTTAACCAGAGAAATGACACGTAATCCTGCCTTAATTAGCTTTTAGCTATTTAGAAATAGTGCTGTTAGAACTTACAAATTTACAATGTTAAGCTCTGCTGACCTCTAAAATGATGCAGTATACTCATCATGTGGTTGCATGTTAGAATGAGATCATTCGAAAGCTGAGATAGTTGGACATCATTATTATTGGTGCCTCCGCAAGATACCATCAAATGTTTTTGCTATAAATAGTAAGATAATATGTTAGTTGCTTTGCAAATGAACCGTAATTTTATGCCCATTAGCGGTTAGCCTTTTAGGATGCCACTATTATGGGGTCAAGTGATGTACTAATATTAATGCCTCAAAAGTGATAACGCAATTGTGTGTAAAAGTGCTACTATATTCCAAAGTACTTGAAAAGGAATTTCAAAATTACCGCAGCATATGGTTCTTCAGTATGAAGCAAGGTGGCTTGAGATACATCAGTCAAAGACACCATGCCCTTTATTTATGTTTATGTAGAAACAAACTGCAATTGTCGTATGTCACTTTTCTTAATGAAGTCCATGACAGCCACCCTACAGCCACCAAAAACCAGCATATTTACAACTAAGAAGTTCAAACATGAAAAATACAAGATAACAGAAGCAATAAATCTACACGAACCCTTTAAGGCTCCAATTCTGATCCTTAATTAGGTGGATTTCAGAGTATAGGCCAGATCCGACAAACGCGTTCTCCAGTTTCTTATAGAACTGTCACATATAACCTGATATTGTTAATATATAGTACTAACAAACCAAAAAAATACAGAAGGATAGTTTTTCTCTATACTTTCATCGGACTTGTATAGGTTGACTTCGAGCCCTTTAATTGTCACTTTGAACTTCCCCGTGAGATAAATCCATTGGTGCTCGTCTTTCCTATGTAAAATTATGCAACAGTTGAATAGATAAATTAGAATGTTATATTTATTAATCATGTATATTGATAATCAATTAATTGATTACTTACCCCGAATATTGCTCAACACTCATCCCACGCAAAAGGGTGGTTTTTCATAAATAAGATTCATCCTACATTGAAAAGATTAAAAAAGCTCAACATTTAAGGGAAAAAAACACATTTGAGATACAAAAAAATTAACAATTGTGTACTCCTGCATGGTGCTATTGCTGAAAAGAGCAACCTAAAAATCTTCTTATTCATAAAATGCAGAAAAGACACATTTGAACGAAATTTCATTATAATCTGCAATGAGAGCACAAATAACCCTTCAGTTCCAACACCAATATTTGTTTAATTTTTTTTCCGTTTAACAAATAGTTGATTACGTGCATAACACTATGTATGTGGTCGAATATTGTGATCAAGTATAGTTTAGCTAAAAGACTTTAGTAAGAAAGGAACAGTCAAAAGACTTACCACCAACTTGTTCATCTAAAACTTTCAACCGAGTCATAAACGGCTTTATAAAACTTTCAAATGAGTCATAAGCGGCTTCCTAAAACTTTCAATTGTAGAAGATGCTAATGAACTGCAACAGAAAAGTTTAGTGAACCTGACCTTAAGCCTATAAACTATGCAAATTAGAAGAAAAGCGTACCATGATCTCTTGCATCACCACCAAAGGAAACGAAAATATCTTTTTTACTCGTTTCATTATTGATTTCTGTCAAAGCCTTTACAGCTGCAGAAGCAGCTTTTTCTACAACCTCTACTCCAACAAATGTTGAGAGGAAAGCAACCTATTTAAGCCCAAGAAGATCATATAAAAGTGTAACAACAATTTTAACGTCGATCTAAAGGGGTTACGCATAAATAGAGAGGATTTTGGTGTTTGGAAGTGCAGTTTTAAAGTGATTATGTAATAACTAAATTTAATGATTTGTTATATATTTACCTGATATTATTTTTTATCATCCAAACATTGAAAAATGATGTTAGAAACGTACAAAAAACGTACATGGCGCTTGGGACTCATATGTTCTGTCTCCTATACTTCATGAGGTCACTTGCAGCAGTACATCGTCTAATGCGCTAATCCTCATGTTGTTTGCATAGCATTATCATTTGAATAGAACAAACATGAAATGAGAGGTGGCGTACCTTGGATGTAGGTAACACCGATCGCTGCATGGTCTCTCATTTTATGGATTGACGATAGTGGTGGTTGTTTAGTCTATCAATAATGCAAGTAAAAATACATAAATGCAAGCTATAAAAAACTCCATTGTAAAAAGAGCGTAATGATCTTGAGAACACAAATGCTTACAGGGAATAATAATAGGTTGCCTAATTATGTGACGACGACAATAATATACCTGTAAAGAAAGCACAATAAATAGCTCAATGTTAACCAAACTAACAATAATGAAATAAGAAAACTTGTATGCATACATACTAAACACCGTCGGCAAATGAGCGCATCAAATGAATCTATAACACCAATAGAACTTACGTAGAGAAGTTTTCTGCATCATTGATCACATGTACACACAGTTACATCCTCGTCTCAATAATCAATTTAAACGGATCAAATTATTCTAAGAAAAAAATTAACAGTCTTAACTTATTTTATTTGACAATGATCCCGATAAAAACATAACTAATTAATAGATTCATTGCATCATCATGTAAATAAAATGCGCCATTAAACTAAAAGAAAACCTAATAATCGAAACACTCACCAATTCAAAAATTGAAACACACGCAAATAATGGAATTACACACAAATATAAACTAAATTTATCATATACCAAAATTCGATACAATCAGAACAAAAATAAAAAATAAACCTTAGAAAAAGTTAAGTAGTGAATTACCTCCGATGATGATGCCATAGTTGTTAAGATTTTTTGTGGATGACATAACTAGATCATGTGTGTGTTTGTTCGAGTATCATTCAAAAACTAAGGAATGAGATTGATAACCGAATGATACTTAGAATGTCTTCATGATTTAGAGCATCATTCAGGGATTTGAGAATTTGAAAATCAAAAAATCAATCCCAATAAATGAGAAAGACAAAGATGGAATGTGTGTTATGATTTTTTTGATATGATTTTCAAATGATCTGTGATTTTTGTGATATGATTTTCAAATTGAAAACAGATCATATTGATTGATAGTGAGTGAATTAAGGAAAGGAGAGATTCGTCATAACTTACTGCCCCAATCAAAGGCGAAGTGTTGTTCATGTGCATCGCAGCCTCCTTCGAAAGTAATAGTGTTGTATTGTTGGCAGAAAGGGAAAAGAAGCAAATCCCTATCTACTTCGTTAGTCGAGTCCTCCAGGGAGCTGAGCCAAAATATCCGAAGCAAGAAAAGTTAATCCTAGCTCTGGTTCATGCTGCAAGACGCCTTCGAAGGTACTTCCAAGCTCATCCCATAACTGTGCTCACTGACAAGCCGATCAAGCAGATACTGTCGAAGCCAGAGAAATCGGGAAGAATAGTTAAATGGGCTATTGAGCTAGGGGAGCATGAAATCGAATACAAGGGTAGAAACTCAGTCAAGGGGCAAATACTAGCAGGTTTTTTAGCGGAGACACCCTCCGAGCCCAAACAAGACAACAAAGCTGTTGAAAAGAAGCCTGCAAAAGTAAACGAAGGATAGAAGCTTTACACCGATGGGGCTTCTAGCTCCGACAGATCAGGAGCAGGCTTAATGTTAGTCAGCCTAGAAGGAAAGGAGTATACTTATGCACTCCGCTTTGAATTCCATGCTACAAACAATGAGGTGGAATATGAAGCACTTCTAGCAGGCCTTCGAATGGCTAAAGACATGGAGGTACAAGATTTGGCTATCTTTGTCGACTCACAACTGGTGGCAAACCAGATCAAGGGTTCTTACGAAGCAAGACATCCTTTCATTAAGCAATACCTAGATAAAGCCAAGGAGATGCTCGAAGGATTTAATTCCCACGACATAGAGCATGTTCGGAGAAACCAGAACAAAAAGGCATATGCACTTAGCGAGTTGGCCTCAATAGCATTCGCACATCTCACAGGAAGTTCTGGTCGAAGTATTGGCAGAAAGGTCAATCATCAGAAAAGAAGTAGCTGATGTAATCCTGGAAGAAAATTCAATCTGGATGACTCCGATCAGAGAATATTTGATAAGTGGCATCCTGCCGGAGGACCCAAAGCTCGCACGAAAGGTCCGCATTAAGGCACCACAGTACAGGATCATGGGAAATTATCTATACAGAAGGTCCTTCTTGTCTCCATGGCTCCGTTGTGTGGACCTAGGCAAGGTTCAAACATCATTCAGGAGGTGCACGAAGGATCTTGCGGTTTGCACGCAGAACCACGCTCTGTCGTTTCCAAGATAATAAAGATAGGGTACTATTGGCCTTCGATACACAAGGACGCTGTGGATATAATTCAGAAGTGTGAAGCCTGTCAGATCCATTCACGAGTACCAAGGCTACCCAAGCAAGATATGACCTCCGTTACATCCTCATGGACTTTCAGCAAATAGAGGATAGACATAGTTGGTCCTCTACCAATAGCTCCAGGAGGGGTGAATTTTCCGTCGTAGCCATTGATTACTTCACAAAATGGTTCAAGCCAAGCCTTTAGCTTCAATCACAGAAAACACATGGATAAGTTTGTGTGGAACACATAACATGCCGATTGAGAGTTCCTCACATCATCATATCAGATAATGGGAAGCAGTTTGCCGAAGGGGTATTTCCTGTGTTTTGAAGAGGCCTAAACATAAAGCAGTCTTTCACCTCTGTCTACCATCCTCAGCGTAACGGGAAGGTGGAAGTCATAAATAGAGATGTCATCAAGCATAGAATGAAGGCTCGGTCGCAGCCACCATGGTTGGGTAGACGAGCTACCCCAAGTACTCTAGGCTTACATGACGCATACGAAGTCCAGCCATAGAGAAACACCTTTTAGCCTGACATATAGCACCGAAGCTGTAATACCTCCGGAAGTAAGTGTCGAAACGGAAAGTGTCATGAACTTCGAAGCAACAGAAAATGAAGAAAGACTCCGTAGCAATCTGGACTTACTTGAAGAAAGAAGGGAAATCGCCTCAATACGGGAGGCTATTCACAAATAGAAGATTGAAAAATATTACAACAGTAGGGTTCGACCTTCAACATTCAAGCCAGGAGAATACGTCCTCCGACTTAACAGTGCAAGCAAAGTTGACTATCAAGGAAAAATAGGGCCTATATGGGAAGGGCCCTACGTCGTAACAGAAGCATGTGGCAACGGAGCCTACAAGCTGGAAACCCTTGACGGAGACTCTATTAACAAGACTTGGCATGGCACTACACTTCGTAACTTTTACATATAGAACTTACAATGTCTAAGGACATTTTTACTTCATTTTTCAATCAATGTATTTGCATTCTTCTCACTTGGGGAAAGAAGCATTAATGGTAGGCGTCATATTTTTCATTTCTTAAAATGATGTAATCCTCCCTACCTACTTAATGATATAACATATTTTCCCTCAAATCTCTTATTTCGTTCTAATACAACAAAGATTTTTCATCCAAGTCGTTTTATAAGTTTCAATGTCGAAGGGATGTAACAAGACAAACAATAAGTCTTGATCATATGCATAACATCCATCTAAACTTCACATTAACTTTCCTAAGTGGTCTTAAGGTATTTCAAGCCTTATGCTACCCAAAGGATGAAGACGGAATGGGTCGCGACCCTCTGTCAGCAATTAAATTATACGATTGCTATATTCTTGGTGCGAAATTTACACACAATAAGGCTATGAATCTACCAGGCCTTAGGTTGTAAAATAAGTTACGTGCATATGAAACGTCACGAGAAGAATCACAATTAAACAAAATGAGACAACGTCTCCATTAGTAGATATTTTTAATGCTAGTTAACCTAGCTAGAGGCCGAAGCCTTCATGATCTGTTCACAAACATTGTCTTAAGGCCATTGCCTTCACCAAACACACAAAGTTAATTGTTTAATTGTTTTAAACAGTGTACATACCACCCTGGGGATCAAATTACTACCAAATGGTAGCCTTCATCAAACTTTAGAATGAGTGGGATCAGCGGATCTGGGAGATGGAACCTTGGCAGACGGTGTCTTTTTGCTGGGGATACAGGCTGAACTTTCCTACGCTTCTTCGACAATAGATCCTCAATGGATGCCGTAGGGTCCTTCGTAGCCTCAGAAAGGAAAGAGAACTCGGCAGTAGACAAAGCATTACCAGCCTCATCATATTCCTTCTCAGTAGTAGATCGGTAGTAGGGAACATCCGAAGCACCACCGACTTGCCTGTAGTCGCTACCTCCTCAAGAGTGGTACACTTGCCATAGAAGATGGTGCATTCACCAACCTTCCAACCACTTCACCCACTTCGTCATTGTGGTAGAGCTCCATAGCAATATAAGGAATGACTTTGGACACCAAGTCCACCCTGTCCTTCTTCAACATCTTGCAGTGAAGGTCCAGACCATCCACTTGTTCCCTCAGCTTGATCTCCTGTTCAACAAGCCTTGTTCTCTCTGCTTCGTAACCTGCACACTTAGTAGTAAGCACATAAAGTTGTTCCTTTTAACCGGTGACTTTCACTAGAACAAAAAGTGGATTTGGCTACACCGAATATGTGTGACGAAATACATATAGTCACACAAGATTTTTTGACCGTGTGTGACTAAAGGTCGCGAGACCATAGGTACCCTATGGTCGGTGTTTGACTTTTTAGTCTTTATTACAAAGCAATAACAAAACCTTAACATGTGTGACTAATTAGGTACAAATTTTGTTGGATTAATCCGTATTAGTGACCATAAACACTGTATAGTCACAAAAAACATGTAACTTTGGGTATTTAGTCACATATAATTAAGCATAAAGTGGCCAAAAGTGTTAATAAGTGTGACCATATGGTGTTTAAGGTGAAGAAATATGTCTTTTGTGTGACTATTGATCATCCAATGGCCACTTGAATTTTATGTTTGTGTGGCCTTTTGTAACATTTAGTCACACAAAGCATGTTTGTTTTGTGTATTTAGTCACATACAATTAATCATAAAGTGGCCAAAATTGTTAATAAGTGTGATCATATGGTGTTAAAGTGAAGAAATGTGTATTTTGTGTGACTATTGATCATCCAATGGCCACATTAAATTTATGTTTGAGTGGCCTTTTCTAACATTTAGTCACACAAAGAATTTTGTTTTGGGTATTTAGTCACCATAAAGTGGCTAAAAGTGTTAATAAGTGTGACCATATGGTGTTTAAAGTGAAGAAACGTGTATTTTGAGTGACTATTGATCATCCAATGGCCACTTTAATTTTATGTTTGTGTGGCCTTTTCTAACATTTAGTCACACAAAGCATGTTAGTTTTGGGTATTTAGTCACACACACTTAAGCATAAAGTGGCCAAAAGTGTTAATAAGTGTGACCGTATGGTGTTTAAAGTGAAGAAATGTGTGTTTTGTGTGACTATTGATCATACAATGGCCACATGAATTTTATGTTTGTGTGGCCTTTTCTAATAATTAGTCACACAAAGCATGTTTCTTTTGGGTATTTAGTCACATACAATTAATCATAAAGTGGCCAAAAGTGTTAATAAGTGTGACCATATAGTGTTTAAAGTGAAGAAATGTGTTTTGTGTGACTATTGATCATCCAATGGCCACTTGAATTTTATGTTTGTGTGGCCTTTTGTAACATTTAGTCACACAAAGTATTTTTCTTTTGGATATTTAGTCACATACAATTAAGCATAAAGTGGCCAAAAGTGTTAATAAGTGTGAACATATGGTGTTTAAGGTGAAGAAATATGTCTTTTGTGTGACTATTGATCATCCAATGGCCACATGAATTTTATGTTCGTGTGGCCTTTTCTAACATTTAGTCACACTAAGCATGTTTGTTTTATGTATTTAGTCACATACAATTAAGCATAAAGTGGCCAAAAGTGTTAATAAGTGTGACCCTATGGTGTTTTAAGTGAAGAAATGTGTGTTTTGTGTGACTATTGATCATCCAATGGCCACTTTAATTTTATGTTTGTGTGGCCTTTTCTAACATTTAGTCACACAAAACAAGTTTCTTTTGGGTATTTAGTCACATACAATTAAGCATAAAGTGGCCGAAAGTGTTAATAAGTGTGACAATATGGTGTTTTAAGTGAAGAAATGTGTGTTTTGTGTGACTATTGATCATCCGATGGCCACATTAATTTTATGTTTGTGTGGACTTTTGTAACATTTAGTCACACAAAGCATGTTTCTTTTGGGTATTTAGTCACATACAATTAATCATAAAGTGGCCAAAAGTGTTAATAAGTATGACCATATGGTGTGTAAAGTGAAGAAATGTGTGTTTTATGTGACTATTGATCATCCAATGACCACTTGAATTTTATGTTTGTGTGGCATTTTCTAACATTTAGTCACACATCGAATTAAGCAAACTGTGACCAAAAAGTGTTAATAATTGTGACTATATGAATCTTTTAGTCATATATAAGAAATCAATATATATCAAAACAAATTCAAATATATATATATATATACAAAATATATTCAAATACAATAAAATTGGAATGTATATAAAATTGTAATGTCGTACATAATAAAATTCTCAATAATTTAACGACTTGACTCTTGATCTTCTTAGCTTCCTTTTGCATGGCATCACTAGAGACGTAGCGCTTCGTTTGTAATTTAGGTGCGCTCTGTTCTCACCAATCGGTTTTATGGTACTTGGTGGTGTTACACGTAGGAAATAAAAGCCCAGTGTATCAAACACCTGAATTAAATATGAAGAATGATATATGTAGGTTTATAAAACACATGCATGTATGTACCTTTTCATCGAAAACCACTTTATCCTTTGGCCATGCATAAAACCACCTCGCATCCCTAACTGTTTTGAAACCGTTACTTCCTACATCCGGTATGCATGTTGCATCCACTAAAGATTTATCAATAGACACTTTGTAGCAATCCTTTGGGAGTGGTTTGTTATGAAGCATTTGTTTTCCATCGCTTTGTACACGGTACCATCCGCATAATACTTGATTTCTTTAAGTGCCACGATCCGCACTTAATTACCTAAAAGATAATTTGTTGCATGTATATATGTATCGATAATTAATTAAACTAAAGAACATATGAAAATGTTTAAATACATACTTGTGGTAGTCTTGTTAATGGAGACTCATGTTCTTGTGATTCGGAAAGTTGACGTGAAGAATCCTTTCGTTTTGATCTAGTCGGTTTCTTATATGCGACAGTTATGATTCCTATATATATAATACATGTATGTAGAATTCAAAATCCTGGGGGATGATTTATTACTTACACTTATTTCCATTTCCTTTTCCAAAGTTGCAAGTCCATTAGACTTCTCAATGCTCACAATTTTCTCACGTCCAAGAACACGTGTTCCAAGCATCCTCATCAAGACCGCTAATTATAAGATTAATGTTCACCGGAGACACTTGAAATATAAATTGTTTAAGAAGACGCATCGGTATTTAAAAGGGTATAAAAAGATGAAATGTTACTTTCTTATGTCTTACTTCCGCTTGTGTCAATGGAGTTGAAGTTGGTATCGCAATCCCCCTTTGTGCGACCAATTGTTTCATCAAATCTGTATTACGCCTCTTTTCTTGACGTTGGCGCCTCTCATTATCAAGTTCACTTTGAAGTGACACCACTCTTTCATCAGATGCTTGTCTGATTCGAGGCAGATCAAAATATCTCTTGTAGGTTACTCCACCTCCCACTCCTCTCGCATATCCTCCCTTTTCCTTACCTAATACAAAGGTCATGGCATCAGTGCCATGATCAACCTTCAAGGTTCCTTGTTTGATCTTCTCCTCCGTCTCTTTCTGCACACACAATATTGGAAATAGGTTATTTAATTCTACAAGTATTAACTTATAAGTAACAGTATTAACTTATAACTAACAGTATTAACTTATAACTAACAGTTTTAACTAATACACTATCAGTATTAACTTATAACTAACAATAAACCTAATAATAAAATTAGTCAAACTTACAATTTTTGTCCAACTGCTACGATATCATCATCGTGAAATTCTCCGTCTTTATTCACCCTTCCTTTCAACCACGTACATCACGCGGTGGTTCTTCATCTGTTCAATTTCTTTATTCTCGATCTTATAAACATCAAATACATACACTTGTAAGATAAACCAATATAAACGAAAGTATGATGCTATTAAATGCAAATGCTTAATGTTTAATGTTACCATTTTATCTATCACATGGGCGTATCCACCTCGTCCCATTGTATCTCGATAAATGCAGACTTGGAACGCACCACTTTAGATGCAAATGATTTCACCTTGCAACACAAAATAAAAAGGTCTTTAGATGTAGTAATGCTTGATAGTATACAACTAATATATATGGAAACATCAAATGTGACAGATATTTGAACTTGAATAAAATGAATAATTAACACCTTGTATTCCTCGGTGGTCGTGTAGTTTACAAAATTTACCCAATCTTGGCTTTTATAATTGCACTATACTTGGCGGGACTTCATTAAGTTTTGAAAGGGTATTTTGGTTGGGAAATATGTAGTTTTCGGTCAATTTCCATCCGAAATTCCTTAGAAGTTGACCAAGACGATTCGTTATCGACTTTACATTGTCAAGTCAACATCAAAATATCGTTGCAAAGATTAACACAATGTTGTTAATTAGTTGCACATAATGTAAATGCGAGATAAACTTATTAACACCTTGTACCTAAGACAACCAAGCCACTACTAGTTAAAAAGGTATATGTGTACCGTGATTTCGTCCGACATTTTATCTCTTGCTTCGAATCAACCTTCCTCCGTGATAGAATCTCGACACCTATATGCTCACGAACCAAATCACCCAAAAACTCGAAAACAATGCCTGTTTTTCCTCGATAACCTATTCGAAGCATCAAAGGTTACATTGACCTTTATTCCGTCGGTTTTCCATAATCCTTGCGAAACTTAGCTAACCTATATGCCCTCTTAACAACATTCGCATTTGAATGGTTGTTTTCAAGATCCTCACCCTCATCCGAATATGCCTCGATTCATATCCAAATGGGTTATCATTTTCACGATCGAATAAACCAAATCATCCCGACAATTGGTTTGAGTTGCCATGATTCGTCGAAGTAATGTGTTAAAGAAAATTAGTAAAGTTAATTGGTAAATAATGGTGTAAAATTAAAGTTCGGTTGTTTTGCTTGAATCTCGATTTATTGGAGTAAAATTAGGGCTCATTATGGGCGCTTTTCAATTAAGGAAACCATAATTTCCTAAGTAATTTTAAAATTTTGGTGAAATTTGGCTCCAAATTTGATAATTTTAAAATGTGGCTCCAAATTGATAATATAGAATTTAAATATTTCATTTTGGCTTCATTTTGAAACCAACACACCCATGATGAAATGGTTTTACCCACATTCCCAAACACCCATATAACTTCAAACCAAGCAGTATCAAAGACACATATAATCTAGACTACACTAAAATCTCACCACATGGCGCATACAAATGAAGAAACAAAAGCAAAAATGGAATTAAAGCAACTAATTAAGCAACTATAACTAATAAGTAGACCCAGATAAACAAGTAAGCACAAAAATAATCAAAACCAACCAAGGATTGCTGACACAACAAACAACCCTGAGACCTTACTTTAAGCCTATAAATAAGCTATTTATAAGCACTTAAATAAGCTCTAACATCCTTCAACAGTAAAAAAATCAAGAAATCATGTAAATGCAACTAACTTAAAGCAAAAACAACAACAAAAACACCCTAAATCTAGTGGTTCAATCCAAAATAATTGTCATGCGCAAACGGTCCACTTCTAAACTTCATAATCAGTCATTAAAAATTGACAACAAACTAAAAAATGAACAACCTAAGCAAAGCACTTATGAACCGCATATCCATGGCTCAACATTGAACACGACACATGGGATGCACCACCGTGATTGGATCAACCTCAAACCTACAATAATACATTCTACCGATATGAACTTAAACACCACAACCAATTCCTAAATGCAAAACAACATTAAAAAAGATGAAACAAACTAGCGGCGCATCCCATTCCATTCCATTGGATCAACATACATATTTTAGAGTGTCATATGGATAAACCATTAAAAGATCCATACATGTTTCATTGTTAATATATCTACAAACCATGATATTAAACCAAGACATTAGACATTATAAACAGATGACACTAGAGCAAAAGAAACCATCCCTTTGCAGAGCGAGCAACCCTTCAACCATTCATCGACTGAATTTGTTCTTCCTTGGTCTCGATATCCTCCTCGACTTGAGTAATGAGATCATTCAACCCCTGCAGCCTTAGTCCTCGCAGCCTCCGTGTCATGCCTAAGATCAATCAATGTGTCAAAATGGTCATCCCCATCTCCAAGAGCTACCATCTCAAAGAATTAAAGCATTAAACCGCCTAATCTCATTCTTTGTTGTGGTGGCCTCTTCACAATCCGGTTTATAAAGCCACGGAGACCGGAAATTTGTCGAGCCTTGAAGAAACTCATGTAACCATCAACAAATGTCTCCCCGCTAAACTCAATTAGGTCATCAATAACACGCTTAACCAATTGGTTTTGTGGTGATGGTGCTGCCATTGATAATGAAATTGGGTAAAATAGGATATTATTGAAAGATTTATATGAAAGGTTGAAGAAGAGTTGTGGGGATAGTGTGATAGAGAAGATACTTGTAACTCCTTATGAATTCAAACTATAAAGACCTAAACTTTAAAACCGCAAAATAAGTCCTCCTTTTAAACTATCACTATAAATTAGGGGTGTTTATCCGTTCGGTTATCAGGTTGTTTTTTCGTTAAATCGGTTATTTTTTTATTCGGTTCAACACGAAAACCGAACCGAACCGAACTAGAATTAAACCGAAGCCAGCCGAAAACCGAATATGAATTCACTTCACTTCTTGGGTTGACCCGAAAAGTCTTAAAAACGGATAAAACGGGAAAAAAAACGGACTAACGCAGACGAAAATGTGTAAGAACGTAAGAAAACGTATGGAGCGTGAAAATGTACATTAATATGTAAAAGCGATGAAAGATATGAAAGCGGACGAAGACGTCTAAAATAGATGAAAACGGCTAAAAGCGGACGAAACGGTCAAAAACTTATACAAACGGACTAAAACATGAAAACCCAATGACAAAGTGTAAACACGGACGAAAACGTAAACAAAAGCGAAACGTATAAAACCGATTAAAAGGACAAAGTCGATACGAAAATGATGGAAAACGATGAAAAGCAGATAAACGTAAAAACGTATGAAAATGTGTAAAAGTGTAAGAAAGCGTATGAAAATGGCGAAAAGTCTTCAAAACATATGAAAATGGCTAAAACGGATTAAAACGGATTAAAGCGGAAAAAAGCGAACTAAAGCGGACGGCGTATAAAGACGTAATAAAATGTACGTTAATATGTAAAACAGATGAAAACGGACGAAAACGTCAAAAATAGATGAAAACGGCTAGAAACGGACGAAAACGGTCAAAAACTTATACAAACGGACTAAAACATGAAAAAACCAGCGACAAAGTGTAAACAAGGACGAAAACGTGTAAACAAAAACGAAAACATATAAAAACTTATTGAAAAGGACAAAGTCGTACGCAAACGATGGAAAACGTATGAAAACAGACGTAAACGTTTAAAAACGTATGAAAATGTGTAAAAGTGTAAAAACGTACAAAAACGGACGAAAACATATGAAAAGAGACGAAAACGTGTAAAACATATAAAAACGGAAGAAAACATGTACAAAACTAAGAAAACGTATGAACACGGACGAAAACGTATAGGACCGACTAAAGCGAGCGAAAATACACAAGGGTTGTGTTCACGGTGCCCAACGATCTAACGCAACCCTAAACACGATGTTTTAAGTAAGACACGTGAGTTAATGATTTTATGTCATCCCGAAATGTCAAAATTAACGTGCCCACCCTTAATAACTTTAATACAGCTCATATAACCTTCACACTATAACTATACACCTACCAAGCGGTGCAACCTATTCATGACCGGTGATAATGGCTAGTTCACATGGTGGGTAGGGTATTACGTTATCACTGGTCACATTCATTAATGGGTATTTGACATAATATGGGTCAAAAGAATTGGGTTATAGTTGCTTAGAGTGTCATGTTACGACATGATTCAATCAATAGTATATATAATATTATATTATGAAAAACCCGACCAAATGGTCAATTTGCTGGCTATCGAGAATGAAAATCCCAATTTGGTAAAAGAAAATCAAAACACAATATTTTCCAGAAATATGAGATATTCCCAGGTCGTTTTAAGTCCCAACGGAGTGTGAATGGAAATTCACGTTCGGTTCGTGATCGGGTGATAAAGAACAATGAAAGATATTTGGATTTTGTGAATAAATTTATGAAACATAAACTAAAACAAAAAAGAGCAAGGTTAGATCAGTGGTTAACACTCTTGCCTCGGAGAAAGAGGTCAAGGTTCGATCCTTACCCCTTGCAAGGCCGGAGGTCCTTTTCTACCTTTGGGAGAACCAGGAAGCGACCTCTCGAGGTTGGATCCTCACCCTTGCAAGGTCGGAGGTCCTTTTCTACCTTTGGTAGAACCGGAGCAGCCTCTCTACCTTAGGTAGGGGTAAGGTCATCACGTCCCAACCTCCCCATACACCGTGGAAGACGGTATTGGGACCCATAACCCATGGAAGACGGTATTGGGAGTTACTTTACTTTTTTTTAAACTAAAACAACTAAATAAGCAAATAAATCAAGTAACAAAAGTCGAAATAACCTAAAATGCACTTAATCCTAAAAATACCAAATATTGGAAATTTAAGCATAAAAATTAAAATTATTTTTAAAAGTCCTAAATATTTAAAAATAATTTTTTTTAAATTGTATTTTTGAATTTTATTATATATATTATGAATAAAAACCTTTTAAACTAATTAAATGAAAAAATCATTAAATCAAAAGAGAAAAACCTTTTAAACTAATATGAAAACTTTTCAAAATTTAAGCAAATTTAAAATTCTCCTCACAAATTTAATTTATTCTACCCAAAGTTTGCATCAAGGCCATTGATGAGTGTGTAAATACTCATCGTTTTTAATCAATCTGACTGCAAAACGTTTAAAATGCTCGAAATGCATCAAAATCTGAAAATATTCCAAAATTGCATTTTATATGTTTCGGATGCAAAATGTTCAAAATCGGATGAAAAATGAGCAAAGTTTGCATAATTGGCGCTTTCAGGTCCCCAGTTTCAAAAGTTGTCAAAAACAAATCCACGAGCACATAATTTCAAAGAAAAATCACCAAAGGTCCTTTTAAAATCATAAGTTGTCAAAATTAGTCCTTTGGTGAAAAATATAAAAGTTTGAGAAAATTACAAAATTGGTCCTTGAGTTTGAAATTTGGCAAAATAGCCCTGAAATTGGAAAATGGCAAGTTTGGTCCTTGTACTTTTGAGATTGTCACTTTTAGTCCTTGAAGCAACTTTTCGAAATGGCGAGAAAAGGTCCTTCAATTTTCGAAAATGACAACATAAGCCCTTGTCATTTATACCCTTTAACACCTTTTGGCTCGGTCAATACATTTTGGACCCTCGCATTTATCCATTTTGACCCCTTCATTATTAAACCTTGGTCAAATAATCATCAAACACCCCAAACCCGCCAAAAGTCTCCTTCTCCATTGCTTTGCTGCTGACAAGTTACCACCCATCCCCTCCTCTCATCCACACAAACTTGTTCCCCCCACCTCAACTAACATCCAAATAGCATTAAATGCTCCTCCCTCCCCCTCACTCAACCCCATCTGTCAAACACCAGTTTTGGTGCCAAAATCTCATTCAAAGGCCAGGATCAGTTTTATTCATCCAATGGTGGAGATTTTTGATGGGAACTATTCAGAAGAGAGAGATAAGAAGATTGGAGTATAAAAAGAAGGAAGAAAAAGGCAAAGAGAGGAGTACTTAGTTTATTTTCAACAATGTATGTCGTTTTTTAGATTATTATGTCTTAAATAGTTTTCAATTGTATTTTCCAGTTAATTTGTATCAAACAAAGGTATTCAAGTGTATTGCAACTTATTTTAAATCTCAATTCAAGTTATAGTCACGGTTTCATGTTTCGTGGCCTTCGTTGAAATTTTCAAAGTCCAAATCTCATGTATAAGCTTCAACCAACTTATTTATAAGCTCAAACAGCTCAAACTAGCTTATCATAGCTTTTGTGAGCTTACTTTTAAGTTTCGAGCGGTTTAGAAATCGGTCAATAAAAGTCAAACTTGGAGCAAAATTGATGCGAAATGAAAATGGTTGGTTCAGAATGAAATGGGTTGATTTGGAGGCAGTTGGGTTGGTTAGATTAGGCTAGTGGTCCATTGTGTGCGGTGGCAAGCCATAGTGGTGGGGACTTTTGTAAGTGATCTTCAAAAGTTCTTGCATATCTTGTGTTTGTAGTCATAACTGTTAACACTGCTCAATTAGTGTTCATTAAGTGAGCTTAACTCGGTTTGATCATTGTTCCTTGTTGTTTCAAAGAATTAGTATAGATTTTGTTTGCAAAACAATAGTTAAAGGTGTGTTTGGATCTGGCGATCTATCTATCTTTTAGGTATATTCATGGTTAGGCTTTGTAGTTTTATGTTTGTTTAGTTCATTTAAGCTCTTAACTGTCTTAGTTTGGGTCTGCAAAACCACCAAAGTCAACATTACACTTAATCCATCTCAACTGCTTATCTGTTGTGATTTGGACAAATCAATCACTTGTTTTGTGTTCAAATTCCATAGACAAAGCCTGTAGTAGTGTCATTTCATCTCAAAACATCACAATTAGTCCTTAAATTGAGTTCAAATTTCACCAAAGTCAAAATACCAAATCTGTTAAAAAGTCAAAACTGAAAATCCTTGTTTTCACCATACTGGGGTGAATTTTCTTGGCTTCATTTTTAAGCCAATTTGAGTGAAAACTGTTGTTTTAAAAACTTCTCTTGGTCTATTTCATTATTACCATTTTTGTATAATTTTGCAATTTTTTTAAAAGCCCCAAACAAGCTTGTGGATTGGGCCTTAGTTGCCCTGTGCAAATGAGTCAGTGTCAACTGACTCTGCACAGGTTTTGTGCAAGGTTGCAACAAGCTCATTAGAGCTTGTCAAAGTCTGGTCTTGGGTTTAGAAATAGCCACCCAGGTCTAGTTCAAGTTCTCATATCATTTTTCAGTCTAGCTTATTGTGTAGCTTTTTCTTTGGTAGCAAACTAGTGTCCTAAAACTGCTTTTTTAAGCAATTAGCCAAATAAGCAAATCATTGTAGTTTGTAATTCAGTAGTATAAGATAGTTGTAACTTATTGTATTCTTGTTATTTTAGCATATTAGAACCTCTGTAAAAAGTTGGTAGCTTATTGTGGTGTTTGGCTTATTCAAAGTGCTTATTTATAAGCACATTGCATAGCAGTTGCTTAATCTTACACACAACCATCTGTTTTTCTATTTTTCTTAGATTCCTAATATTATTTTAGAGTTTTCTTGAATTTTTCAGATTTTTCTAAGTTGGTTTGCTATTTTTCTGCATTTAAATTAATTTTTAGCCCTTTTTAATTAGCTTTAAGTACAAAAAATTAAGAAAAGTTTCAAAAAAATAATTTTCATTTTCTTAAGTTAAGATAAATATAAAAGACAAAAAATATTTTTCTAGATTTTCTTAGTTAAATTTGTATTTTTAAGTAATTTAAGTAGTTTTAAATAGTTTTAATTCATAAAAATAGAAAAATATTCGAAAAAATATAAAAATAGTTTTGAAAATTCTTTTTGTCATTTTAGATTTTTCTAAGTCAAAATTTTATTTTTCTAGCTTTATTTCCTAATTTCTTGTATTTTAGGTAATTATTAAATAGTTAAAAATAGTTTTTAATTAATAATAATTAATTTAACAGTTATAAAAATAATTTTCTTTTTCTAAATATTTTTTTTTATCATTAGGATTGTAAAAATGTTATTTTCATATTTTTAGGGTTTATATTGTGTAAGTTTCACTTTTTCTTTTGTACGCTACGTAGTTTTTAATTACAGTTTCATAAAAACATAAAAACAAAAACATCATTTTAAATATAGTGATAGCGTTTATTTAATATTTTTTTATCTTTTTAATTTCCTTTAATTTGCATTTAAGCCGTTGTAATTTGTTGGCTTTTTCCGTAGTTATAATAATCACAATCTCCTTTTCCGCTTCGAATCTCCGATCACTATTCGTTGGGTGATCCATTGCATAGCTCATTGGGACATAACGACCGGAAACACTATACTCCTCGGATCTTCATTGAGTTTGTTCTGAACGTTTTAAGTTCTTCGATCGGCCATTCACAAGTGGTCGGCTTGAGTGAGAAAACTTATTTGGGGGCGAACCGACCATTCAAACTAATTGCAAAATTAACTCCTCCTCCTCCTGTGCCGCCCACACCTCCTCTCATCTCACCGAAATCCGTCACCACCACAACTCTCCCGTCATAGACCCACCAGTCTCGTCACCACGGGTACGTATTGTTATGTTTCTTTTGTACATCGTTCTAACACATAAAATAACCTGTTAAGCCTATTAGCTAATTGAACATTTGTTTGAGATATCCTCTTGTAAATTATGTCATTTTCTTGTTAAATTTAGATAGTTAATTGGTTAAAAATTTAAGAAACCACATTAAGCTTGTTACCACATGAACATGGAACCATAATTTAGCTAGTTAATTTCTTATTATTCCTTGACCCAAACACCCCTTTAGGAACTGTTTCATTAGACTTTATTCAATTCTTAGCATAATTCAATACCACATTCAATCTTTGAGCTATCATCATTACTTGGAATGTCTTTTTTAACTTTTAAGATCATCAATTGCAGTTTGATGTTGTCTTCTATAATCTTCAAAAACTTGGATTGTCTTTTTAACATGCATGCAGGGACTACATTTATAAACATTGATGCTCGGATAAGTGGGACACATTTATAAACATGGACAAGTCTTGGATAGGAACTAATAGGACCAACAAATCTTATGTTGATGGAGTAGCGTTTATTGATTATGCAAGACACAACTTGGGAAGATGGGGAACATCGACCTACTAGTTAATAAAATGATCTTTCAATGCCATGTCCGTATGCGGGATGTTTAAACCACATAGAGCATAAAGTGGAGAAAGTGTAGTTCCATTTATTCACAATGGGTTTGATCTAAGCTACCTAAACCTGGACTAAACATGGAGAGAGGATGAGTCATCAATAAGTACCAAACACTGTTAACGCTACAACAGAGTTTGTTGACGACACGGATTTTGCTTCATATATTCCAACGGATGCCCCACAGACGGTATACATGGTTAATGCTACAAAGATAATTTTGATGAGGATGATCTTGTCAAGTTTCAACAATTATTATTAGACGCAGAGAAGCCTCTTTACGCAGGATGTCCCGACTTCACAAAGCTCTCCGCAATAGTTAAACTACTCAACTTGAAGGGTAAGTACGGATGTTACGATAAGTTCGTTCTTGAATTACTAGGATTGTTAAAGAAGATGCTACCTCTTGGTAACGAAATGGTGGAAAAAACTTATCAAGCCAAAAATTTTTGAAATTGATGGGATCGGGATACAAAAGATACATGTATGTATCAACAACCGCCTTCTTTCTTGGAAGGATGACAAGGATTTGATTGCGTGTCGAACTTGTGGGATATCAAGATGGAAGGTGGATAATAAGACACATAAAGTGTACGAAAACATTCCAAAGAAAGGTAATGTGGTACTTTCCAATTATACCAAGGCTGCAACGGCTATTTAAGCTAGAAAGTATTTGAGAAGATTTAAGATGGCACGCGACACGGAGGATAACCGATGGTGTGTTACGTCACCTCAGATTCAAAGGCATGGCGTACCATAGATGAAAAATTCCTCGAAATTGTTTGAAGATCCAAGATATCTCGGCTAGGAATATCGGTGATGGGGTTGGCGTTAACTCGTGAAATAGGCATCACGGTGTATGGCCGTTTAAGCATCATATACAACCTTCCTCCATGGTTGTGTATGAAAAGAAAGTTTATCATGCTTTCGGTATTAATATCGGGATACCCGGAAATGATATCGATGTTTTTAGAACCGTTTGTTGATGATCGCAAACCTTATTCGATCTGGGGTTGATACATATGATGCATCCACAAAAGATAACTTTAATCTACGTGCCATTGTGTTATGGACAATAAATGATTACCACAATTGGTACATTATGTGGTTGCCCGTCGGAAGGATTCAAAGGTTGTGTAGTATGTGGGAAAGATACAAATTGTGTTAGACTTTACGCCTCATCCAAGCAAAGTTATGTTGGTCATGAGGCGATATCTACCATATTACCATCCGTTCGAAAGGCAAAGGAAGGCATTTAATGGACAACAAGAATTTCTCCGGCTCCAAATCCAATGACCGGGAACAAATATACAACGAGGTACAACATATTGAAAATAAGTGGGAAATGGAAAGCGAACAAACAATAATGCATCGAAAACCAAGAAGATACGAGAGGCGGTGGGAAGATTCAAAAGCGAAAAAGAAACATAGTAGTAGAGGTATTTCAAGCCAAGTAAGCGGACAAAATGGTGCGTATTGGAAGAAATTCAACATTTGGTATAAAAACTTAGGTATTGGAGGCATAATTACATTCCACATTGTATTGATTTTATGCATGTAGAAAAGAATATTCTTGAGAGTCTCGTCGAACTTTGCTACATGTTCCGGGAAAGACGAAAGATGGATGAATGCTCGATTGGATCTGGCCGAGTTAGGGTAAAACAAGAGTTGTTTGCTATGCAAGAACAAGACAAAACAACACTACCTTGACGAAAGTTACACATTAACGAATCTTTGAAAAGATATTTTTGTGAAACTTTACACAACATCGTGGTACCACAAGGCTATTGTTCAAATTTCTCTAGTTTGGTCGGCCTAAAGTATAGGAAGCTCATTGGCCTAAAATCACATGACTATCACATGCTAATGCAAGAGTTTACGCCCATTGCAATACGTTCAATCATGCACCCACCCACACGATATGCTATTATCGGGTTTTGCTTTTCTTTAAATCAATATGTTGCAAAGAAATAATATTGCAAGAACTAGATAATATGCAAGCAAAACTGTAGTGACACTCGCCTACTCAAGAAGTTCTTTCCTCCATCATTCTTTGATATTATGATACATTTGATTGTGCACCTAACTAGGGAGGTAAAATTATGCGGTCCCATATGCTTTGGTGGATGTATCCATTCGAAAAATGTATGAAGGTTATTAAAGGACATGTGCGGAACATAAATAGACGAGAAGGATGCATTCTTGAGGAGACTATTGCGGAAGAAACAATAGAGTTTTTAGCGAATATCATAAATCCATAAAAGCATTGGTATCCCACCGATAAACATGAAACAAATGAAAATGAGGAAGGAAAGCCATTGTCGGCCAAGAAATCAAGTGAAGTTTCATGAACTCTTTCGAAAGCACATTTGTATGTAATAAATAATCTGAGATGAAATTGTACCGTATATCGAGTAAGTCTTACTAACACATGTCTATTTCATTCTTGAAAATGATGTATCAAATATAATAATCAAACACATTGTTTCAGCGACACAAGCAAGTTTTGAAAGCGAAAACCGGGTAAGCGAATAGCATTTACGGAGAATGAGCACAACAAATCGTTTGCCAAGTGGTCACGCAAAGAAGTAATTAATCTTATGTTACTCAACATACCCTTTCTAAACCTTATTTCTCGACTCATTTTGATCCGAAAATTGGTGTACTTATTCTTTGAGCTAATATATACTTGTAATGAAATTTAGGTGAGAGAGAGTTAGAAATCGACAAAGAAAGTGTATCGAAAACTGTAAGGTGGATATCCTATGGACCACGCGCCACCGTAGTGAAATACGATGCATATCACATCAATGGGTATACTTTTAAATGCGAAAGATCATGAAGGCAAAGTTTACGAGCAGTGGGGTTAGTGTTGAGGCATTAGATATGCACATATCTAAAGAAGTTGCAACCACAAGAAAAGCATATTATTATGGGGTTTTACAAGAGATATGGGAACTAGATTACCGTTACATGCAAATTCCTCTTTTCAAATGTGGTGGGTTAATCACAAAGTCGGTGGTGTGAAACGCGATACTACTCTTGGGTATACATTGGTTGACATGAATAGTTTAGGCCACAAGGTTGATCCGTTCATATTAGCCGCACAAGCACGACAAGTGTTTTATGTGAAAGACCGGTAGATAAAAATTGTCTATTGTGTTTAAGTCACCTCCCAAGAATTACAAAGATAAGTATAACGAAGCCAATAAGGAATTTAGTACCGTCATTCACCAAAGACAATGATAACATATTGCCACGTGTGGATCGGCGTGACTTGGGTAACGAATCACGAATCGACTACTATCGAACCGATTGTGGAGGTGTTTTTATCTAAAAATCCAAGTGAACCATGTTATGGTCAAGTTGTCACACTCTACCTTTATCATATTTCACTCTTTTAAAGCATATAGACATTCGATTTTTTGTACTTTGTTAAGGATTTATGTTTATAATACAAGACTTAATATTAGTTAAATCTGTTAGGTATATTATTTTGTACTTGTTTAAGTATTTATGTTTAAGGATTTATGTTGAAAAGCAAGAATTCTCACAGATTGGAGATGTATGGAAGATGTGCTAGTTGATGTGCTATAGTACGAGTTAATTACGGTGATGTCATTGTTAAGTCTGTTTGACCATTCTTTAGTCCGGTGCAGTTACCGTACCTAATTTTAGGTGGTCGGCGATTTATATGGATAATTTTTATTTTAGAATTCATATTTATCCTTTAATTACTTTATCCTAATCTTTAAAAGTTTAAATCTTTTCTTTCGATTAAGTCTCCTTACCGAAGACTAAACCCTAATTGCGCTACACTACCGGTGCTTCAATTAACATAAAAGATGGCACAATTAAAGTTTGTAGACAAGCACAATCAAGTGGGATTTCTCAAAAGCTCACTTGAAAGCACGAGCTTGAGCGAGATAGTGGACTTTCTAAAGGGTAGTCATATCGGTATGCCATTACTCATAATCCAACTATCTATGATTCCACTAGTCAAGCAGCTTACGCGGGCCCTCTCGCTAGAACTATTGTTGATGGGACACTAGAGTTAAATGCAACTATTGATACGTTAGAGTATTCAATCATCGAGGAATCGATCGAAGCAAGCTTCAATTGGGCGATGCCTCGTGGATTTCAATGTTGACAAATAATGACCTCTTCGGGGATTGGAAAATATTGGATATCTAGCGATGGAACATTCACTTTTGGAAGAGTCATTTCGCCACAATGGCGTTTCCTTGTGTATCATATTTTACATTGTATGAGCTCTAAAAGTGGTGGATGGGATCAATTTGGAAGCAATATTGCTTCGCATTGGTCTGTCTCTCCACCGCGAGACTCTTCAATTTTTCAAAATGATTTTGATGCCATGGTTGCTAATGGCAAGAATAAGAAAAGTTTTGATGTACCCAAGATTTTTGCAAATGATCTTAAATGTTGAAACAACGAAGAAAACATCCTTACATTGTTGTCCTTTCACTAAAAAGATATTTGGTAATATGAAAAGGGGTTTGAAGGGGTACACAAGCCACTTTTGTCTCGCTATGTTGCTGCTTGTTGCTTGCTGACCTGCAGGTACATCTACATCATTCCATCTCCTATGCTACATCGAAGCTCGGGCTCAACCTACATCCGAACCGGAAAAAGCGAGTTTGAGCAGAGGACACCAACACCCCACCACCTTCACCTTCACCCATGAGGAAGAACAACCAAATGATTCCTCAACCACAACCTCCAACACCCACTACTACAATGAGAACCCGGTTCCTTATCTATGGAAGATCTACTTCAACCGGTTCCACAACGATTTCAAGGGTTGATGAGTTGGAGAAAAATTGAAGAAGACCAAGAAGTCACTAGGGACTACTCACAAAAGAGTTAAGAAATTGGAGGAAATTCAAGCAGACGGGGATAGACATTACGGACTCGGAAGGTGGGGAATCCTCCGAGGAAACTCAAATTAGTCCTCAAGGATTGGGCGGTGAAATCTTGGTTAAGAATTTCATCGGAAGAAATCCTTTAAGAAGAGGCGGATAAAGAAGTCGCAAGTTACGGTGGAGTGGACAAGTCCGGTGACTTTACTAAAGATAAGTCCGGTGGTCTTTGAAATTAAATCGGCTTTTGATGAAGATTTTAATACTCGCTTTGATGTTGAAGTTAATACTAATCTTGAACATATTAATCACGGTAGTGATCCGGTAGTGCGGTGACGAGTTTGTGCATAGGGAAGGCAAAGGAATAGTGCAAGAATCTTGAGCCGGTGAAGACCAAAAGCAACTCACGAAGAGGAAGCTAGCTTAGTTGTGATTGCTAGGATTCAAGCAGAGGATGAGGCTGAAGAAGCTAAGCGTCAGGAACAAACATTGAATGATGAGCTGATTGCCAAAAATCTGCAAGAGGAACCGAGTGGTGATTGCCAAAAATCGCCAAATTCTACATCGATGAAGAATGGGATACTATAAAGGCGGATTATTAGTAAACAGAGATATCCTTCGATATTGGCGGAGAAGACTATGCAAGTAAAATGGTTAAGATGATTAGTGAGAAGAAGAGGCTTCTCGAGAGCGAGACAAAGAGAAAGGATGCATGCACCATTGACCAAAGGCGAGCAAAGGGATTATATGATCCACTACATCAAAAGTCAAGGAATCCTACACGGAAGTTGAGCCGTTAAGGAAATTGAAGGTTGCGATCTAAAAGCGAATTTGAAAAAGTAGTGTACCAAAATAAAAGATTTATTCCAATGGATTCGAGTTGGAAGCTTCAACGCTTAAAGGAAGGGTTATAATCTTCAACCAAAGGATGCTAAGAAGCGAAAGATTGCGAGGCGAAAAGGTTCTTTGGTGAAAAACTTGGTGATAAGCCAAAACTATAAAGAAAGAGGAGGAAGGCGAGGTTAAGCAACCAGTTGTGAATATGACAAGGAAGAAATCCACTGGAAAGAAAGGAGTGAAAAGCGATAAGACAAGCGTTAAGAAGGAAGTGGAAGAGTATATTAAGGATAAGGTTGATGAACCGTCATCGGAAGAGTTTACCATGGGCTCCATTCCTACTGAGTTCGACACTTCACGCTAAGATTGCAAAGGTTCGATCATCAAAAATGGGAAAAGGTAGTTTACACGATAGTAAGGGAAAATCACACGACACTATATATGTGAACTTTCCTAGTTTATTGAGTGATTTGTCCGAGGATGATTTGAAGACCATGTACCGGTGATGATGGAGAAGCATGGTGACAAGAGACACGAAAAGGAATATGAAAGAGTCCTCTTGGGTGACTTGAAGACCATGTTTGAGACACCGGATCTTGATGATGAAATGTGGGCGGCTGTCAAGTACAAGTGATCGATGGAGATATTTCCACACTTGTCGGTGCTTTTGTTTGGAATTAAAACGCAATTCTTTATATGCTTACAGATGGAGTATCCACTTCAAACAATATTTTCGAGGCTATGCTTGAGAAGAAGTCATTAGGTGAAAGAAAGGATGATGCATGCTATCGACTTTTGAGGTTAATTGAATCAAAAGCTCAACAACAATAATCTTGGCGATATAACATTAAGTCCGGTAGTATTAGTAGATAGTTCTGTTTATGAAAAACATAATAGTTTATTAGAGTTTAGGGAAGGGATATGTAGGCGTAGAGATATCTTAGGAAGAGATATCTATATCCTTCTACACCTTTTGTATAGTAGGTTTTCCTAAGTGTATAAAGGAATCCTAAAGTATAGTGAAATGAACTTGTAGTTAGACGAATAGAAATATTAATAAAAGAAGTTTATTAGTGAAATAGTATTTGTGTTGTTCTTGCTTGTTGTTAAGATTCCGCATTAACAATCAAGTACTCGTTGTTAAAGAGTTCTTCATATATATAATTAGTTTAGATTTATCCAAGTTTAGCAGATTGTGATGTTGCACAAGTGTTAATGTGTGTGTTTGTGTGTGCATATCAATGTGACTATAAAAGCCATCACCTACAAACCCACATTTGCATTAACAACACAATAAATGCAACAAACTTGACCATATGGTGTTTAAAGTGAAGAAACGTGTATTTTGTGTGACTATTGATCATCTAATGGCCACATCAAATTTATGTTTGTGTGGCATTTTCTAACATTTAGTCACACAAAGAATATTTTTTTTGGGTATTTAGTCACATACAATTAATCATAAAGCGGCTAAAAGTGTTAATAAGTGTGACCATATGGTGTTTCAAGTGAAGAAACGTGTATTTTGTGTGACTATTGATCGGCCACATGAATTTATGTTTGTGTGGCCTTTTCTAACAATTAGTCACACAAAGCATGTTTGTTTTGGGTATTTAGTCACATACAATTAACCATTAAGTGGCTAAAAGTATTAATAAGTGTGACTATATGGTGTTTAAAGTGAAGAAACGTGTATTTTGAGTGACTATTGATCATCCAATGGCCACATATTAAGTTACTTGACCATATGTACTGGATTTTGGCTACACTTAAATAATATGTGTGACAAAATGTTTAGTGTGACCATATATGGCATTTGGTCACAATGTTAGTAGTAAATGTGACTTTATAGATTAGCTTTTGGCAAGCTAACACAAACTAAACTTTAAACACACATATTAACTTACGTGAACATATGTACTGGATTTTGGCTACACTTAACGAATGTGTGACAAAACATTTAGTGTGACCATATATGGCTTTTGGTCACAGTGTTCAAGTGTGTGACATATATTTGTCACTGTTTATATGTTTATCGTGACTAATGCTTCAACCTTACTTTCCATTTGTCACTCGTTCCAATTTCAAATGTGGCTAAAGAGTTGGCAAAACATATCAGTCACCCTTAAATAATGTGTGACAAAACTTGACTCTATGATTTAGACACACAAAAAATTACTTCATGTGACTAACGCATCAAGGTTACTTGTATTTTTCACGCGTTCCAAATTCATATGTGGCTAAATGATCTTAAACAAAATCACGAGATACCTTTAGCCACACAATCTTCAATTGTGTGTGTCTGATTCTAATGGTCACACAATCAAAATTTTCATGTGTGACTAATTAGTAAATGTTGTCAATTTTCGTACCTTTAGCCACACAAATATGCGAATGTGTGGCCGTTCCATTTCGACCGTGTGTGACCAAATCCTGTTTTTGTACTAGTGTTTGGTGCCTTCGAGAGTTAGCCTGCTACACTTGGCACGACTTTTGGCAAGTTGTCCTTCAAGCTTTTGAACATCTGCTCGGAGATCCTGGACTAGGGGGTTCTTTTCGAAGTCCTCCATGGTTTCCTCACACTTAGCTTGCAGATCTGCATATTGTTTGTCTCTTGCCTTGTCCCTAGTAAGCATCACATCCATCTCTTCCTTAGCAGTCTTAACAGCACGCAGGAGCTCTCTTGTCTGAGTATTTAGCTGATTATCAAGAACAGATTTCCTTGTGTAACTTTTGTCATGTAGGTCACAAAGCCTCTCCAAGGACATGTTATCCAACACCCCTTTCCAACCAGGCGGGGTCACACGCTCCACGAGCAAGTGACAGGCCAAGGGGGTCGGAAACTCCTTCGTATCGGGAAGACCTGTAGCAGTAATGTGATTATTAGACTAACAAAATATGAGGAATTTTTTCATAACAGGAATGAAGGCTTACCATGGATGTTTTCGTCTCTAGGCCCTTCGATATCAGGAAACACAACTGCTTTACCCTGGGCGCTATTCTGACGAGTCATACGAGACATAGGGGTTGGCAATATCAGCTTCCTCTTAGAGGCAGACTTTGCAGCTTTAGCACTAGTACCCTTCCTACTTCGGACCCTATCAACAATGCTGGAGGACCCTACGACCATAAGCTGGTCCTCCGAGGCAGGGTCATCAGAATCCTCAACATTCTCTGCAAGCTGGTCCTGTTCCTCAGGCTTTTTTCCCTTTGAAGGCTGGGCAGATGAAATAGGATCGATCCTTTGGGCATCAACATCATTATTATTCACTGACACAGACGGAGACCCAGCACCATAGCTAACCTCTTTAGTACCACCAGACACGACGAAGTTGCGAAAAGCCATTCCTGCGACAAGAAAGGGGAAAAGATAAATATCAGCAGATAAGTTCCTAAATCTTAATTTAATTGAAAAAATACGTACTTTCTCCACAACAAACTATTTCAGGATGCAACGGAGAACCCTCCCAACTCTCAAAGAATACCGACCATGAACAAGATTGGGCGTGGGAAAGTCCGCAATCAATTTGGATGATGACACAAGCGTTGATACAGAGGGTCCCTCCTTACAGTATAGGGCAACGGATCATTGAATCTCTTTTCATCAAAACGAAACTTTGGGTTCAATAATGCAGGGTATTCGGGAGGCACAATGGTATCCTAGGTATAAAAGAACTTCCCTTTCCAATTCCTGATGTTAGTAAAAGGTATCTCAATCAAATGGGGCACATCATGCTCACCCCTCTTGGCTAGAGTCAACCAATCTCCTCCAGGGTATATATTCAAAAACCTTTTAAGCACAGTCAAGGATGGTTCATACCCATAAGCTTTACACATAACAATGTATGTAGTGAGCTTGGCTAAGCCAAAAGGGTTAAACCTAGATATGTGTACCTCTTAGTATTGAAGGAGCTCTAGAAACAATGGATGCAAAGGTATCCTTAGATTGGAGGTAGTGAAAGCATGTGTGTACAGACCCACGTAACCTTTCGGGGCATCATAAACGCATCGGCGTCTACTAGGAAGCATTATTTTAAACTGTTTTGGAATAGGGTAGTCTGTGAGGAAGGCCTGAAGCTCTTCCTGCGACAGGGTGCAAGTTTTTTGCCTTATGGTGAACTTTGCATTCGCACCCATTATGGTTTTATGCAACAAAAAATAAAGAAAACTTAGCAAGGGAGGAGGGATACTTTACCTTTCTGGTCGGACACTTGATCGGAAGACAGGATTGTATGTGTAAAATTTTGGGCGTGGGGTGAAAAGTGATTTAGGGTTCACTATTTGACGTTTATATACCCATTCTTATTTTAAATCCGGCAACTTCCGGATTTCAAACACAATTCAAAATTTTAAATGACGTTTTGGGTTACCGAGAATGGGGTAGTTTGGCTAAGTATTTTAGCATTAAATGCGTACAAAGGTTATAACCAACTTACGCCTTTCGTCCAGTTTTGTGACAAAGGGGGGTTTTGTGTGTATTTTTGAGCCGTAAGCAACATATCCTCGTTCGTACATATCACTTTCGACTGGGGGGCATGATGACGTACCCTCCGATCAGGTCAAAGGACTCCTCTTCGGCCTCAGTCGAATCTTCATGACGAAGGACCATGTCAATCTTCCTATGTCATCGATGGCGTAAAACCATTCATCATTGACATGGTTACTAGTTGGGAAGTCGCCAATCGAAGGCCTAAGCCCTTCGGGGTCTGACCTTGGAAACACTAAAACAAAGGAGAACATTGACTTGGTCTTACCCACGCTCCCACTATCTCCTTAGCTTTCCCGCCAAGACAGAGAGAATGGGGATGAAGCCCTAGCGGTTACCACAAATCATGGGACGCCCCCATGATCTTCGAAACATGTGCAAACACTCTCTAAGCTTATTTTTTTACCTATAAATAGGTTGGACGAGTCATTTCAATGGTATGTTCATTCAACACAGCATTTTACATTCTCAACATTACTTACGACACATATCACATACTTACTCGCCGCCCGGGTGGTTCGCGAGGTCCAACCCTGCAAGATCGATAACGAAGTGTCTTCTATTTCTTATTGCAGATTGGCTACAAGTTTGGCGCAAGCATAACACCCTCATACCTTCGATCACCATCGAAGGCCTTGTCATCTGATTTATTGTACAATCAATTTGTTATGCAATGTACTCTCCTTTCTTTCGTAATGAATAAAAGTTTGTTCACTACTTTGGTGCTTCGTACTCTCAAATTAATATACACCCTAAAATAACACACTTTGAAAAAAAGAAAGAAAGAAAACACGTGAAGCACGAATATCATGTAGGTGACTCGCTCACCGTCTGTTGCATTGGATTGGGTGAATAGCGCGTAACTCGGGATGGTGTGCAAGGCAATAGCGCGTGACTCGGGACTTGAGGTGAGTCCAAATACTACCTTGCCGAGTAGCCTTAGATGTTATATGTCACTATATCCCAGTGTTTTGTGATATATTGTGTGTCTATAAAACAGAAAGAAAAATGATATACGAGCCTAATTAAATAGGCCTAATTGTAGACGTACAATTTGTGTGAGACAATGATAAATTCAAATGATTATTTTGTTATTCCTAATTTGCCCACAATAAATTGAGAAACAAGTTTGTTATCTCGTCCGTTTCAACTCGTAATTGTTTTTTTTCCGATCTTGGTTTTGTGTTACCGTGATCCATGATTCTTTAATACTTTCATATTCTCAAGTAGCATCATTAGTATTTATGGCCAATCATCTTTTTATAATCTTGAAATTGTATCATTCATGAAATTTAGTATAAATCCTAACAGTCATGTGGGATCATTTATAACTTCTTTGTCTATTTAACACTCCGTATAAAAGACAATCAATTCATGTGAGTGATTATAATTACAAAAGGACACAGACAGCCTAAATAAATTGGTTGCGTACAAATATAAGAAGATACTAAGAAAAAATATGTGAACTTGTTGATATATATAAATGAAAGGGTAAATTTGGAAAAAGTATTTATGTTGTTAAGGTTAATCACAAGTGTTTCAATCAAAATATTAGGTCTCTTTTTATGCCTTTTAATTAGGTTCATATATCAAAACTCAAAGCAGAATAATAGACATTTAGTGACATAAAACTCATATGGTGACAAAAATTCTAGTGACACTTCAGGTTGCCACAAAACCCATTTCTCTTTTGAACGGAGTTATTTTGAGATTTTAAGTTAATGACTTTAATTTTTTTTAACATGGTTAATTGAATGCTAAACAACACCAATAATCTTTTTAATTTGGGAGTTGCCAAATGGTGGCGCCATAGTTACAAAACAGAGATTATAAAAATTTATATAATGATCGATAACTCTTATTAAAGAGTGCGATAACTTTCTCAACTACCATGTCAGCTTACTTGACAGTCCTATACAAGCAAAACAGCTTGCAGTGAATTAATGTACGAGGAAAACTCCATCCAATCGTTTGATAATTTGATGTAGTATTGCCAAATTATGCATACTTCCTATCATGTATTGAAGTTTACTTCGTAAGTTTATTTCAAGAATGAGACATGCTGTTCATTCAATCTACATAAGCAAACTGACCTTAAAATAATGACTTTCATTTCATTATATTTTAGGATCAACAAGTGTATCTATATATTAACTTATGTTAATTCAGTTTAAAGATTTTGGTGAGTTGCTAGAAAATGTGGTTGCTGCCTAACGAGCTAGTGATTATTACGTCACATTGTTTTGTAAGTTGTATAAAATGTGCATTGGTGGATCATTGTTTCAAAGTGATCAAATTGTCTAATATTTGTATTATGCCTTTTGTCACCATTCTTGTGTAAATGAATGAAAGAAAATTCTAAACGTAACCCTATAGCTTACGTTTAAGAAATTTAGACACTCATAAATTGCTTGTATTTTCAGAATAATTGTCCAATTTTTAATTTAAATGCTCTCAACCAACTAAATGTGTTAACACTTAGTGCATGTTTGCATAATAATAAATGGGGTTTAAAATTATTAAATAATGCGTCTTTCTCCAACGTCTGATATAGTATCATGTCTTTTTGCAACCCGGTTAGGTAGTGTCTTTTTACGTATCGATATAGTGCCAGATTTCTCCAATCTACGTGAACTTGCCCAATCGGCTGGGTTTGTGTGGCGTGGCTTGCAAGTCAAAAATCTAAGAAAATGTAAGAAAATCTAAAAAAGAAAAAACATATGAAACCGATAAAAGCGTCTGAAAAACAGTAAAGCGTAAGAAAAACGGACAAAACATAAGAAAACGGATAAAAGCGTAAGAAAACGGAAAACGTAAAAAACGGGGAAACGGATAAAAAGCGAGCAAAACGGATAAAAGCGGACAAAAACGGTGAAAACTATTATTAACGGAGGGACTAACTGGCGAAACTATTATTTGAAAAAAGCGTAAAGGTTTTTTTTTCGATTTAAAAAACGTAAAGGTTTATTTTTTTTTTATTTTTTTTTAAACGTAAATTTTTAAAAAAATAATTAATTTTTTTTTCCAAATTAAAATTTTAATTTTTTTCCACGCAGTGAGCCAATTGACATGCCCACGCGTCACAAACCCGAGTGACTTGACAACCATGTGTAAAGGGTTAAAAAAAAAAGAAAAACAGCAAAAATTCCACGTAAGTTTCGATCTATTTACTTGGCTTGCCACGTATGACGTTTGTGACCATATCGACACAGAAAAAAAAATACACTACCTAACCAGGTTGCAAAAAAAGTACAGGTAGCATATCGGTACATTGGAGAAAATACATGACTATTTAATAGCTTAAACCCTAATAAATGCAACACTGAGCTACAAATAGCAAAATCCGTGAAGGAACTTTTTGAAAAAAATCAGCAAATAGAAAGAGTCGAAAATAATGTGTGTGTCACGTACTCTTGTTTCGTTCCTGTGATTTACCCAAAATCACACTCGTCGATTATATTTGATTTTAGTTACACCAGCGATATCTAATTTTCAAACTAGTTGCATCAATGGTCCCTATTTTAAAAAATAGGGATTATTTGTGTAATAATCTAATGTTTTTTTATTACACGGTAAGTCCCTATTGTTATTACACGGATAGTCCATAATTTTTTAAACAGGGACTATCAATGCAAATAGTTTGAAAATTAGGATTATTTATGTAATTAAAATCGGATAGAAACTACGAGTGTGATTTTAGGTAAATCACATAGACGATACATGTTTTTTTTTTTCAAAATATTATTATTTCTAGTCTTAAAAAGTCACTTTCCATATTCTTTTTTAATTATTTTCTGCTTATTTTTTCAATGGCATAAATGCATTTTTAGGTGTTTAGACTTTAAACCAATAATAAGTTAGCTGTATCGGTTACAAATCATACATTCATCCATTCAGAGCGGGCCTAACGGTGGTTCTTCGTCACATGCACGTCATCACCGCTATGGGTGTGCCATCACCGCGTGTGGTGGTATCATTTTTACTGTGGTTCGGTGTTGCAGACAACCTAATGAAAACCCTATTTTTTTGTTAGCGAGTGTGTGTGAGGTATGTTGTGAGGTATTTTTTATTAAGTGATATATTTTTATGAGTTTGGTTAGTTGGTTCCCTCTTAGGTATGTAAACGAACCGGATGAACACGAATAAAGCCTCGTTCATGTTCGTTCATTTAGTATAAACCGAACAAGTAAACAAATACAAACACTTAAAGGGATGAACTTTCTTGTTCATGTTCGTTAATTAAGAAATGTGGTTGTTTGTGTTCGTTTATGTTCGTTCTTTATAAAATTAAATGAACGTAAACGAACACGTATAATGAAGGCATGAAAACAAACAAATGAATATACAAAATATTGTGTTTTATGTGTGCTCATTTGTTTGAGTGTACCAATTAAAATATAATAAAAATATACGATATACGGCCATAAACAAATAAACGAACATTCACGAATGTATAATCGGGCATTCAAAAACATAAATGAACGGATGAGACTTTGTTAATGTTCGTCCATTTAGTTAAATATACATAAATCTTGTTCATGCTTATTCATTTAATAAATAAGCACACATAAACGAATATTTCATCGCACGGTTAATGAAATATTTACTGAATGTTCGGTTCATTTATAGCCCTATTCCCACTACTAATATTAGGTGGTGGGTTAGATGTCAGGCTTAGAAAGTTAATGTGTAGTTGACACGATAATAATTGGAAATGACCAATACAAAGAAAAATAAATATTGTTTCGTTGAATTATCCACAGTTTAAAGTAGCATACTGAAAGGTGTGAAGTGAGAAACCGTGATACAATCCAAACTTTAAAGACATATATGGCCACCCACGTGAAGCAAAAATTGACGTAAAAATAGTAATAAAATTTGACAAATAGAGTCGAAATGGTCACCAAATATTCATATGGAGGCATCCAAAAATTAAGATTCTTGAATGCACAAACAACTCATCCCATTAACAAGTGCAGGGAAACCTACAAGCTTATACAAAAGGACAAAACAAACAGTTAGTGTGTAAACACTGCAAACTAAATAAAGTCAAGCTTATGTACATACTACGCGTATATAAAATGAATTTTTGCATAACCATGACGACAATGACGATGTATTTCAAACTAGATAAGTAATCATTAATCTCATGGCGACGAGTTTTTTTAAGGGTGATGATTCGCACACTTTTATAAATGATTGAAATACTAAAATTTTTTAGTGTTTGAACATTTATAATCTCACATTATTTTTAGTTATGTTTATCCTGTAAAGGTAAATGTTCAATCATTTAGAATTTAAATATTCTAATCATTTATGAGAGTGTGCAAATCACTTTCTTTTTTTAAAAGATTATTATTTCACCTAACAATTTATATCACCATGTTGATGTTTTGTTTCTCAAGATTATTCTTACAAAAGTTTAGCTAATTACGAGACAAAACTTGATTGGTTTTGGTCTCCTAGTTAAGTAATTGTCGAGTCTCGTAATTCTTACTTATAGTATGTCCACAATACAAATACGTTGCATAATTGACATGTGGAGGTAAAACTCATTCAATGCTTGAATGGAAGTCGACCGAATACGTGTACCTTCATAGGGGACCCTTTCAAGTCTCAATTACTCGTAGAAGTGAACTTCAACTAGAAATTTCTCTCGTGCTTTATAACTTCTGAGCAAATAATGATAAGAAGCGAGCTGAGGTGTCATGGCTATTAATGATGATCCAACCGAAAATTTAAGTGAGTGTCTAACAGCCATAGTTATAAAAGAAAAAGAAAAACCTCTTTTATTCGGACAAAGATAAAAATAAGTTATATCAAATAAGAGTACACAGTGCAATGTTTATAGGTGTGTTATAAAGTATTTTTGGTACCATGTGCGTTATAAGTGCATTTGACATCATAACGACAGTTATATTTTTTTCAGTATAAGGCTGCCTCCAATAGTATAGATCGAGTGTCGATCGAGTGAATGTGGCGATCGATTGACACTCTATCGTCTTACTGTGGATGATGTCTATCGTCACAACTCACGCCCAACTTGGTCACCTACACGATCGATAATCGTGTGATTGTTTGTATGTGTTTAAGTAATATAAAAGGTATTTTTGTGGGGTATCTTTTTGTAGTGTAGGTCGCCTTCTTGGGCGCCAATCGCCTGAAATCATTGGAGAGAAAAAGACGTGACAAGAAAAGTAAAGGGATTGAATCCCTTCTTGGAGGCGACTAAAAGTGGAGTAAGTGAGTTTTCTTAGTTATATATAGAAATATGATTTTCTTTTCCATATCACTCTCACAAATGGAGTAATTTGAGCACAACAAGTTACATCGAACGTAAAGGCAAAATCGAAACCGACTTGCCAAACAAAATACACGAGGTAACAAGTTAAGCCAAAAGAAAGCATACACCCTAATAGTTGTGACATACTACAACAACACCATACAAGGGTGGGGGGAATCACCAAGGTGAGCTTTTGGTAGACACAACCATATGAAAATGTATTTAAGAAGGTGTTTTCTTGATTTTGTGTTATATGACTTATAGCATAAATCTGATGAGAAATGATATGCATGCTTAAAAACATATCTAATGATATGCCTAAAAATGTGTGGCAATAGTCTATTGGTTGTAGTGACAGGACTCATTTCTTCACAAACCAATAAACTCTTGACATAGTTTTAGATAGAGGTGGCAAAGCAGGCGGTCGGTTTGCAGTGCAGACTCTGGGCCAAGCAGGCTATGGGCCAAAGGGCGCGGGCTAAGCAGGCGTGGGCTAAGCAGTGCGGGCCAAACAGACCATTTATCTGAATCTCTTTTAAAAGACCCAAAACGATGAAATAAATTCGCCGAGCGTAACACCTCATTTATATTTAAAAAATAAATATAATTTTTCTTTAAAACAATCTAATGTTCGAGAAAAACATTATAAGTTATGCCCATTTAACTTAAATGGGCAATATAAATAAATTCAAATGCTTCAAATCTTTTAAAGTTTGTCATTTTCTTATTTTTTGATTTTGAAGAAAATCACACCTCTAGTTTTAGACATATCATTAGTAATATCATTTATCTAAATCTGATCATGTGACAAATGGATAACCCGCCCTATAACATACATTGCACCATGCCTTTTTAAAAAAATAATTGAGTATCGAGGTTGGGCTTGTAGTAATTGGATATAATATAATGTTATTCCATTCGGAAAAAAAACAAAGCTCGGTGACATAAGATTACTTGCTTGGTGAATTTGAAAATGATATTTCCTGTGACTTTTCAGAAAATGCGATAAGGCTACCTGAGTGATCCTCAACGACCTTCAATTATCCTGTTATCTCAGATTCTTTTTTCTTGTAACGTATATGTGACCTTTTATGCACAGTAAAACGATATACACTACAAAAAATATATCACACAAAAATACATTTTAATTAAATTAACACACACACAAACAAGCACAATAACTCGGTCGTTACCCCGACCTTGGTCTCCAAAAAACCACTCGCCGACCCACAACGACCTAAGTACTTTCTCAATTTCTTTACATTAAAAGGCTATTTAAAACTAACCAAAATATGGTGTAGTAATATGGATAACATTTTTATCGCTGAAACCTTATAAATTGCCTCTTGCCCTAACACATGTATGCAATAAAGTCGATATTTTATTGAAAACATATCATTTTTATCATTGCATTTGACATGTTATTCAGTAGTAAGCTTAAACTTGTAATCATACCATCAATTTCTTTACATTAAAAGGCTATTTAAAACTAACCAAAATATGGTGTAGTAATATGGATAACATTTTAAGAGTGGAAAAAGTAATTAATTTTAGCATTATAATTGACTTTTATACATTTTTAATCTTAGAAACACTTGTACCTTGTTGTTGTGATTATTTTTTTTGCTAAATTAATTTATCGAATTGAGTCAATTGACCCTTTGAGTCTCATCACAGGTATTTGCTTCATATAGGTACCCGCTTTCGCAAAATTTATAAGCACATTGGAGAGACTTTGTGGAATAAGAGATTGAGGGTCGAGTCTCGGCTCTTCTCACTCCATGTGTTGCTCCTTTGGGCTAGGAGAGTTGCCGGAGCTATTATTTGTGAGATGAATAATGGCTGGTGTCAAAAAGCACCCGAGATTAGAGAGTTCCCGCCAATTTACACATTTTATGAAATTTATTGAAACAAACTCTTAATATGTTTGTAAGACTAGTTTTTGTGGTTATCACATTCACCATCTCTACGTTATCGGCACATCATTATTCAACACATCATCACTATGACCAATTTTTACCTTTTATGATCATTAACAAACAAAAAATATATAACATATCTACCTTATACAAACATATCTCATAGACACATAAAAACTAAAAAAAAAAAAAAAAATGGTACGGTGCAGACCACCAATGTAAAAATGATGTAAATAAAGATGATGGTGGAGGTCTTTATAAAAGATCGGTGGTGATAAATAATGTAAAGGTGATGCTTCACCTTATAAAAACGACTCTCCGGTAAATCGTTCAGATATATCTTAGCATGGATTTAGACCCACAAACCGAGTGGGTATGAAAAGGCAATAAATGAAGACGAATTTTCAGTGGCTAGTATTAACGATGACTGATGACGTGATTCCTACGACGTCATATCTATTGTCACCTTCTGTCTGCACGAAGCGCATGTACATGTGCATATATATAAACATCCAACTAAAATAAAGTTGTACCATAGTAATTCGTTGCAATACATCTGAAACAAATATTTTTCTGTTGAAAATAGCAGCCCAAAATGGAGAAAAAAATTTATATTTTGGAAGAAGCCCTAATTAATGGCAAAAATTCTGCAAAAAGGTTGCAAAATCTGCTTAGTCGAAAGGATCTAAATACTGATGAAATTGTTTCCATCGATGATTTAGTAATGGACATAACAAAATCTTTTGTTGATGGCCTCTCGGTGTTGAGTTCTTTCGGTTCCACCGACCCAGAACCACAAGAAATTGAGGAGACACCGCCGCCGTTAGCGAAACAAGGGCGAGGTCAATACAAGATAAGGTAAACACAAGATTCTTGCCATGTATAAGCAATGCATGCAAGTAAGAAGTATGTTTTATAGATGCATGCATTATTGTAGAATTATAACACGTTAGACTCTATACTAACATTGTAGACAATATACTAACTAATTATAAAGTGGTTTTTAATTAATTGCTTCAATGCCTTTTTGAGAAAAAAGAGATTGATTGCATGATTAAACATCTGCAGAACAAGCATGGATTCAAGGGTGAAAGTTAGTGATACACCGGAAGATGGTTATCAATGGAGAAAATATGGACAGAAGGAGATCCTCAATTTCAAATTTCCAAGGTTAACTTATTTACTAACCTAGTTTTCATATCCTTTTAAGTATGTCTGTGATTTGTATATTAGTACTTCATTAAAATAACGGTTGTAACTACAAGTTAACATATCATTAGATTTATCAGAAAGTTTATAATTGGTTTATTATGTCATATGAGTAAACTTTATAATCAAATCATATTTTCGACATAAATTAATCTCGTTCTAAATAAACATCTAAGCATGATATAGGATGATTGCTATATATTTATTCAAAGTTTGCTTACATAGACGGCAAACTATCAACAACGTTTAACTTACACAAACACTTCATCTACAACAATTATTTTGCCTTTTTTTTTTTTTTTTTCCCCTTTCATAGTTGTTAAGATCTGGATCTTAGCATATCTTTAGGTTCTATGATTTTGTTTAGCTAAAACTTATATGTCATTAGGATCTCTTCAGGCCGGTATATCTTGCATAAGATTATGATCTTAACCAAAGGACTGAAATTTTTCGGTTCATTTAGAAGTTACTTACTTCAGATTAATAGATTATAATCGATCATTCACAAAGGTTTGATCATGAACTATATAACCAAACAAGTTAACCAGCTAATTAAGTGTCATATACATTTAGATATCGATCGATCTGAGGATCTTCAAATATCTGGGAAGGCCCTTTGCCTTCGTTATAGATTGTGTGCACTTTGACTGATTTATTTAAATCCTGTTCAATAAAAATTCCATCTTTTCTTGCCATAAATTGTGTTATATGTGATTTAGATCCTAATATCCTATTGAATATAAATATATTTGTTCATGTGTAATTACAGATGCTATTTCAGATGTACATACAAGGAAGATCTTGGTTGCATGGCAATAAAACATGTTCAACAGTTAGAAAACAAGACAAACAAATTTCGCATCACATATTTTGGTCGACACACTTGCGCCACGACCACGCATAATCGTGTTGTTCCAAACGACAACCATGGAGTTGTCCTTGATTTCGAAGCTTTCAAAAATCCTGGTTATAAAGCTAACATCCCCTCAACTACCAAAACTACCAACATCAAACCCTCACGAAAACGAAAATCTTTATCCAACAAGGTTTCATCAACTAATGATGCACGATTGTCCCCTTCTTTGGTTTCGGAGGATTTTACAGCCATGGATGAGTTATATCCTCATCATGAAACTCCAGGATCTGAAAATGGGGGCACTTCCCCGTCCATTATCTCTGATGGTCTTTTTGGGATGGATATCTTTGAAAACGAAGTTTTTTTACGTGAATTTATGGGTGATGATGTACATGATGGTATAATACTAGAATCTTTTTGGGGTCGTAATTAAGGTACAACTTGTTTTGTATAACCGTAGACATGCATTATGATGTGTTGTTTTCAAGGTTATAAATAGCGTGAGACGAGACGTGCCGGCATGATCAAGTCTTACGTTTTTGCGGCTAAGGCGAAGATTTTGTGTTTATAAGGCGTGACATAATTGCCAAAGCGAAGCTTTTGCGTTTATAAGGCGTGACATAAGGCGACACAAAATATGAAAATATTTATATATTTATATCATATTTCATATATATCGAGTTCTAAAAGATGTGACGTAAGGGCGGCGTGGGCGTGGCGTACGTGGCCAAGATTACGCTTCGCGCTTTTTGAAACAATGGTTGTTTTATAAATTCGACTAGTGATTTACGATCGACAGATAAGGAAACAAATATGTATTTATTGTTTATTTGATGCAAAGTTTATCAACTCTTGTTCAGGTGAATTATATTGTACCACTTTACAGAAATGGTGAAAAGTACATCACATCTCTCTCTCCCAACTGAGTTTCCGCGTATTCCCACCATGACAAAAAAAAAAAAAAAAAAAAAAAAAAAATCTTCAATTCCTTCTATTTTCTTAGACTAAAAATAATATGAACCGTCACATCACACATAATAAGAAGACTAAACATTTTTTTTTAATTAAAGTTTCATTAAAACTAAAAATTTTACATTAATTTTTCAAATAAATTAAAAAACATTCCATAAAATAACTAAAATATTAAAAACATTACAATAAATTTAGTGTTCATTTGTTCGATGCCAAATACGTTCCACTAAATCTGTTTTAAGATCTAGATGAGGTTGTTCGCTGTGTATTTCCCTGATAACTTGTAACCTAGACTCTTGGGATCGTGCGAACGTTTTTACTATAACCCACTTTTTTTTAGCACATCAATCGGTCGTTTCACATCTTTTCTTGCCACTTTATGCGCTTGCTTGTATCCTATTCGCTATATATCATTCGAGTCTGGCTGTGAAATAGACTTAACAAGAACAACCCATTTCGGATATATCCCGCCAGTAAGATAATATCCTCATCTATAATTCACGTTGTTAGCCACACATGGAACCTCTGGTGCTTTCTCGGCTTTGAGATCGTTTAAAAGAGGCGATTGACGTATAACATTGACGTCATTGTTCGACCCTGCAATACCAAAGAACGCATGCCAAATCCATAAATCTTGTGAGGCAATCGCTTTTAATAAAATGAATGGATCTGGCCCATAATCACCTCTACATAATTGACCATGTAGACGTTGTGGGCATTGAGCCCACAACGATTTTGTACAGTCAATGCTTTCTATCATCCCAGAAAAGCTATATTTTTCCTTGTGAAAAGCGTCGAGTTTATCGACATCAGTTTGTGTAGTCCTACGCAAATATTCCTTGCCATATAACTCCATAACCCGTCACATAAAGCAACAAGACAGTCACGTGAATTTTTATCACCAATTTGTAGATATTCGCCTAAAGAATCAAAGCGGCGCCATATGTTAATTGACGAATTGCGAGGTACACTTCATGGCGAAGAAATGCCATGTCTTACATAGCAATTATATGTTTGTTGAAAATACCGGAAGTTATCAGTCAATACCCGAACAATGCGTGTGAACAGTGCTTGACTCATTCGGAATCGTTTACGGAATAAATAGTCGTTGTACATTGGTTCTTCACCGAAGTAAGCCGCCACAAGACGCTCATGCGTACCGTGACGATCTCTACCAATGGAGTTTCGTGAGATTTTTGGGATTGTAGAAGTGGAAGCTTGATAATTGTAAGCTTGAATAACCAAGGCAGCGTTCTTGACAAACTCGAATAACATACTATTAACTTCCTGTATGTCATCTGTATTATTAAAAAAGAATTGATTGGAATTCATTTTTTTGATTTGAAGGATTAAAATGTGTGTAGAAAGGATTGAGTCGAGAGTGTATAAAAATTTAGGAAATAGAGGTTTTTATAAATAAGAAGTATTATTTATTTATTTATTTCCAACTAGTAGCCAACGGCTACTTTTCAAAGATATTCTTTCAACTCGTTCGATCCATAAATGGACCAAACCAAATTGGTGTGTGTGTGGGCGTGGGGGGAGGGACTTATTACTTTCAGCCTAATACATTTTCTTATTTGTCCAAAGTAACAGTGTAAAAATAACATTATACCTTTTCATTTTGTTTTATTTTTTTAAAAATAAGCATTTTGTTAACTAGAACAAGTTGTCAACTTGTACAAAAGTCACAAAAAAAACTACAAGGTTTAGACTTTAGACCCTGTGTAATACATTCCAATCAAAAACCCCTAGTCGAATTCTCTCTGGCGATTTTGTAACCCTTACATCCCTAACCGACTTTCATCCAATTCGACCATAGCTTTGGATCCCTAGCATCTTCCTGTTATTAATTAACATCTTTGTTAATTGATTCTTGGTAGGACTAGTGCGTTTCTTCTTGCTTTGGTTCTGATTTGGTGATTCGTTTTATCTAGGGTTTACAAAATTGTTTTTGGTTTTAACCTTATTCGGATTGTCTGAGTGCTCTTATTTGGATCGAATTGGTTTATTACTCCTTCATTGGTCTTGGTTTTCATTGATTTTATGCTATTAAACCATGGGAGCAGGTTAGACGCTATATGTTTGTGTTTAAACCCTAACGATTGAGTTAGGGTTTGGGGTGTTTCTGTAAGCTGCTGCTGCTGCTGATTGAGTTAGGGTTTGGGTTGTTTTGTGTTCTTTGATTGTTTTTGGGGGTTTAGAGAGATGGAGAAAGGATTCTTTAACAAGGATTCGTCATTGAAAGTTGCTAAAACAGCTACTAACTTGGCCGATCAAGTTGGTACGAATCTGACAATCGACCACGATGGGAGCGTGGCTCACCGGCAAACCTAATCCGTATGAATCGGCGGCTAGGCTCAAAAGTCTTAGAGAGTATGGAATTGATTCGTTTCTTGGTACTCGTGATGGTCCTTTGACATCCGATTTGGGTAACGTGAATGCTTCTTACGGTCCTAACGTGATTGGTAGTGAAAATAATGAAGTGAGGTCATTTGCTAGTGTTTTAAACCCGAACGTGTCTCCGGAAAGTTAATTTTCGTGCCTTGGTGAATGAGACGCGCGATCGATAATCATGATACGGTGCTTAGAAGGTGCTATGGAGGTGTATTCAACCGGTATGACAATACACTTGTTGGCTTTTTGTTGGTAAGAATGTTGCTTTTCATTTGGTTAAGAACTACGTCTCAACACGTGGGGTAAGTTTGGTTTTCGAAACTAATGAAGAATGATGATGGTGTTTTCCTTTAAATTTGATTCTAAAGAGGGTGTTGAGAATGTTCTTCAACGGGCCCTTGGATTATTCGCAATTCTCTCTTATTCTCACTAAATGGACTCGATGTCCTATTGTCTAAAAGTGAGGTAACTCGAGTTCCGTTTGATTAAATTGCATAATGTTCCATTACTTGCATATTCGAGAAGATGGGTTGAGCTTAATTGCTACTCGAGTGGGTAAGCCGATTATGTTAGATGCTTTTACAAGTTCCATGTGTGTTGATTCATGGGTCGTATTAGTTTTGCACGTGCTCTTGTGGAATTATCATCTGATTTTGAGCTTAAACATGTGGTGACTATGGCGATCCCTAACAAGGATGATAGTGGTTTTACTACGGCAAGTATAAAGGTGGAATATGAATGGAAGCCGCCACACTGTACGGAATGTAAAGTGTTTGGGCATGATACTGCTTGTTGTCCTAAGAGTATTAAGGAGAATTATGATGTTCCTCCCACCGCTAATGTGGATGAACCTGATGAGGGTTTTAAGGTGGTGCAGAATCGGAAAGCCAAACCTAAAGGTACGAAGATGACCTGGTATTAATATGGGTAGGGTCCTAGATTTGCACCTAGGAAGCGGTATATGTTGCAAAGACGAAGACACCGCAGAATCGCTAGTGGTATTGCTAATGATACACCAATTACTACGTCAAACTCTTTTGGGACTCTTGAGGTGGAAGATGACTCGGGCATCCCATGTATTGTTATTGATTCTTCTCTCGAAGCGGTGAAGACTGGAAAGTCTTCGGTACTACTAAGGAAGCGGTATTGATGGCTCTGGGGAAGGACCTTGGTGAGGCGTCTAAGTCTCCGGAAAATGGGACTTCTTCACGCTAAGCTTGTGAGTGATTCAATGGGATCAATGGATGATGGTTCTATTCCATAGTGAGAAAATTGGTAAGCTTGAAAAGCTAATTATTGATGGAAAGCTACTCTTGTGGATGATGATGGTCAACCTATTCCGCTACCTCTTCTACTAAGAGAGCCAACCCTTTTCTAAAGTGGGAGAGATTGTGGTGTCGATTACGAAGATGAGGTTGTTATAACCCATTTGATGAGTCTGTTAATATTTTTGGTGGTGGACACGAGTTTGAAGATGAGTATGATGACTATGACTTGACGACTATGCAAACAGTTCGTGATCTTCCGGAATTTGGATACCTTTAATGCCATGTATGGCACAAAGTTTCAAGGTCCTAGGAAGTAATTTTATTTTGTTATGTCATATGTTAGCATTTGAGTAGTGGTTTGTTTTCTTGTTTAGAGAATTGGAAGTGTCTTGTTATGTAAGCTTTATCGCCTATGTAACGGTGAGATATGGGACTTCACTCATATCCATTGTACTTAAACGTTTATTTGGTTAATATATTTACCAGGCAGGATTACTCCCTTACCCAAAAGACTTTAGACCCTGTGGACTTGCACAGACCATAACACTATAACAGCCTCATAAGAAACAACGTCAATTATGTATAATGTAATATGTCGGAGATTGAACCCACAAACATAACTATATATATGCACAGGAGCAGAGGTAAAACAGATCTTCTGCGCTGCTAAAAACCAAATACTAGACCGGGACAGTCAACGCGCTTGCATTGTCTTTCAGCTGAAACTTCATAGGCAATCACTTAATTAACAGGGCAATCAGCTGAAAGTGATTCAACATCTAGCTAGGGACCCATGAGGTGGGGTTTGAGGTTTGCAAATGGACCTTGATGCTCGATGCCCTATTTGCGATAATGCGATTGAAACCGCTCAACACGTTTTGTTGATTCTATCATCACAAAGTCTTTATGGTCCATGCATGGTTGCAAACCTATCAAAGATTGCTTCAATGCGGTTGTTCAAACCACTACATGGACCATTTGGAGATCAGCTTCCTTATTTATTTTTTCATTTCTTCTTTACTTCCTTTCCTCCATATTAAAAATACATACGATAAAAAAAATAATGTAAAAATAGTAGTGATCGAATGTTGGATTCATTTTGGGTGTATATACTAGATTTTTTTTTAAAAGACAGCTAGTTAATTAAAAGTAGTAAAATTTATTTGTTGAGAAACAGGCAATCCCTTTTATTAACCAAAACACAATGATAAACGTGTGCAAGGGGTGAAAATGTGATACGTTAGCAAATTATCTACAAGGTTTGGACCTATATAGATACTCACAGACCAAAACACATCCACGATAGATACAAGTTAGGAACCTTGGTACTGTGGTAAACAGTTAGGAAAATGGCATACCGTTTTCAGACTGTAGATTGTAGAATGGGGCGAAAAATTGAACTTATCTTTTTAATTTTTTTTTTTTTCTGAAAAGAAAAGATACCGAAGCATAATCTAAATACATGAACGGATTTTTAAGTAATACATGATACAATGGGTGTCAGCGAGAAATTAAGTAATTCGAATCGTCTAATGGATATCTATAAATGGATGAGTATGTCATTGTCACATAAGAAAAAAAAATGCTGTTGAGATAGTGAGAACGTCACTTGAGTAATATTTAGTTACCTGCCAGGTAAATCTCGGGTTTCACACAATATCTCACAAGATCCATGAAGCACATTAAAATAACCAGCCCTCGCGAATCAGGATGATAAGAACTCTTGGTGGTTGGCAAGGGTTGTGGCTTACAATCTTACATGATTAAAACTTAGACCTTTTATTGGGTTGCATGTTAAAAAAAGTTATAAGTTTTCTGTAAGCTTATAAATTGCATCGCAATCGACATATAGGGACCCATACCGTAAGCGTTAGACTCACGGTAAATTACTTTCTGCATTGCCATGGCGTATGAGATGGGTTTTGGGTTTGAGAAGCTATAGTACGTGTATATGTGAATGCAAGTAAAACAGTAGAAAAATGAACGAATCTGGTTAGTATCAATTAATTGAGTCAAGAGACAGCTAGTTTGCAAACTTGCAAAACCCTACACAAGCAAGTGAACAATAGTATAGACCACTTTGACTCGATCTTTAAATTACTCTGATTATAACTCAATTTCAAGTAATACAGTTTTACCCGATTCTTAATTACGAGTCACCCAAAGGAAACTTTCTACTATGAGTTCATATTTTACCATTTATTATATTTGAGACCTCGTGTTCGTTATAAAGTTTTATCAAACCAACCTTAACCGTATATGGAAGATTTGTCTTCATAATTCTGGATCATCAAGTAACCACCACCAAATTAAAGTTGTCTAATGGTAAAATACCTCATGTCCTCACAATGGAGTAGAGTTCGAATTTGGTTAGGTAGACGTACGGAGTTGGGCAAGGAAAGGGTCGGAAACCGTTATGGAGATACTCCGGATAATTAAGTCATTATATTGAGTTAAAGACTCACCATTCCCACTTTTTTAATCAATTGACTTTAACATATTACCAAATAATGGTCATGCAAGCAAAGATTCCAAGCATTTACGTCACACAACAAAATAACAAGATATCTTCCAACTAAATGATCTCCGAGTACAAATACAGCCCAATGCCCACTTGTAAGTTAAACCTCATCATCAATCAATATGAGAACTTCTTCATGCTACATTTTCTTTCTCCTTTTTATCACCTTTATTCATTTATGCTTATCTAATAAAAACATGAGTAACATATTATGCAAAGATGTCGAGAGAGAAGCACTTCTTGAGTTCAAACACGGTCTCATTGATCGTGCAAACAAGCTTGCATCTTGGGTTAGTCTCGAGGAAGAATGTTGCAGTTGGCTTGGTATTGTTTGTGATAATTATACTGGACATGTACATCAGATCCATCTTTCTGGACTTGATGGTCATTGTCGTGTTGATGATTACACAACTACCAAAGAATACAATGCAGCCGCAACACAAATGTTAGGAGGGGACATAAGTCCATCCCTTCTAAATCTGAAACAGCTCAAACATCTGGATTTGAGTTGCAACGATTTTGAAGGAGTCCAAGCTTTATGGGTTCTTTTGCAAACTTGAGATATCTTAATCTCTCGAGTTCTAGATTTGGTGGAGTTATCCCTCATCAATTGGGAAATCTTTCAAAATTGGAAGATCTTTCTCTTGAAAGCTTTCATGATGATACTTATGGATCTGAACTAACTAGAATGTTGAACTTGCAATGGTTGTCAAGTCTCCGCTTGTTGAATCACTTGGATATGAGAAGTGTGGACCTTAGCAAAGCCCCTGACTGGCTTCAGGTGATCAAAACCATTCCTTCTTTGGTAGAACTACACCTGTCAGATTGTCTACTCTCAAGTATACATTTACTTGTTCGTGTTTTAACGTAACATCCCTTTCTGTGCTTGATCTATCTGATAACTTTTTGATAATAGTGTCATGCCACCGTGGATTTTCAGTATATCAAGTCTAGTTTCATTGGATTTAAATAGGTGTAACTTACATGGCCCTATTCCCAGCAGTACTTAGAGCTTTCGCAACTTGACTTATCGATCTTGAGTTGCTTCATGTCCAAGGGAATGATTTCATTAATTCTTCTTTAGTTTTAGAAGAATTGTCTAGTATGGTAGTAATCTGATTTCGTTAGATATTAGTTATTGTGGTATTTCAAGTTCACGTCTAGTTCTCTTCAAAACTTGACTTCTATTCATAGCCTTTATATGTTAGCAAATCAACTCACCAAGGTTATTCCTAAATCATTAGGCAACATTTTCAATTTCGAAACATTGATATCTCAGGTAACAATTTCCAAAACATTAGTTTAACGTTCCTCCTTCAAAGTTTTTTCGAGTGCAAATCAACTCGCTTGGAGACATTATCCGTTGCATACTCAGGAGTGTCCGGTTGTCTAGCGAATTCTATAGAGAGATTATCATTTCTTAAGTCATTATCTCTTAGGGAGAATCAACTTTCTGGATCAATTCCATATTCCAGTGGAAATTTGTCGTCATTGGAGATTTTAGATGTGCGGAGTCACCAGCTTAATTAATGGTAGCCTTCCCTATAGCCTTGGTCAACTTTCAAAGTTGAACTATTTAGATCTTTCTTATAATCTGCTATCTGGTGTCGTAACAAAAGCTCACTTTGACAAGCTAGCTAGATTGAAAGTTTTAAAGGCGAAAAGCAACAAATTGACCCTAAGACCACACACTGAAAACTGGAAACCATCTTTCAAACTCCAAAATATGAATTTAAAATCTTGTGAGTTAGGGCCTCAATTTCCATTGTGGCTATCATTTCAGAGTGATTTAGAAATGTTGGACATAAGCAACACAAGGATTTCTTCAACCATCCGTGAGTCATTATGGAGATCGATTCCCAATCTGGTCATATTAAATATGTCACAAAATAATATCCAAGGCAATATGTTTAGACCGTTTGGTATTATCCCTGCAGCACTTTCGGTTATTGACTTAAGCTTTAACAACTTTAGCAGGCAATTGCCAAAACTCTCAAAAAGCTCATCTATATCCGTTCTTGATTTACCAAATAATTTCATTGTTGGATCTTTAAATCCTTTATTGTGTTTCTATGATGGGAAAATTCTTGATTTTCTCAATCTCACTAATAATCAACTTTCGGGTGACTGTTGGATGAAGCGGCCGATTTTAGAGTCTTATAAACTTGGAGAACAACAATATGTCTGGTGTTATTCCAATATCTTTGGGATCTTTATCTTCACTTGGATCGTTGAACATGTGCAACAATAAGCTCACCGGAACGTTACCTGCATCCTTACGGAACTTGGCCAACTTAGAGATCCTTCAACTTGCTAGAAACCAATTTGGTGGACAAATTCCAACATGGTTTGGGACAGGTTTCTATACTATAGTCTAAGAATCCTCAACCTTCGTTCAAATAAATTTGATAAAAATATTCCGCACGAGCTATGCAATCTTACCGCAATTCAAATCTTGGTCCTCGCTAATAATAGTCTATAAGGAATATTCCATGGTGCTTCAACAAATTCAGCTTACTCTCAGGAAAAGAAAATGTCACAAATGGCCGGATTTTTTCCTTATCGATTCTTGGTACTGACCTTTTGGGTAGTGCATCTCTAGTGACCAAGGGACAAGAGGACCAATATCGTACTATTTTGAGACTAGTTATAATTTTGGACCTTTCTAGCAACAAACTTTCTGGACACGTCCCAGTTGAGGTTACGGACCTTTATGCATTGTAAACATTGAATTTATCAAGAAATCAATTGTCAGGAGAGATCCCGAAAAGAATTGAAGATATGAAAGCACTTGAATCTTTTGATGTGTCATTGAACAAACTTTCTGGCAAACTTCCTATAAGCTTGCCGAGCTTAAATTTCTTGAGTAGCTTTAACGTGTCCTACAACAATTTGAACGGACCAATCCCGTTAAGTACACAGCTTCAGGGTCTCAATGAATCTAACTTCTTCGGCAACAACCTCTGTGGAGAGCCGGTCACTAAAAGTTGCCAAGTTGATTCATCTGATAGAAACCGGCAACAAGGTGATGACTGATGATAATGGTTCAAGTAGAGCAGATTGGGGGTTGGTTATTAGCATAATCATTGGATTCGTGGCTGGTTTTTGGATTATTGTGGCTCCGTTGATAATTAGCGTTGTCTGAAGAGTGACATATTTTCCGTTTCTTGAGTGATGCAAGGTATAAGTTCTACGATGTTATTTTTAAGTACTGTTGTATCATGTTTCCTAAGTGATGCAAGAATCATGGTATTCTATTGTACTGTGTTTTTAAGATATAATAACAATTGTTCTTGTAACAGATTTATTATTACAAGTTTGCATTCCTGAATCCTGATTACATTATGTCATTATACAATTGTTCTTATAATATGGGCTGAACTCAATTTGTTTTAGGCCAGAATTGTGTAGGAAACATTTTAGGGCCTAATTAATACAGTAAGAGTTTTGGCCGGAGGCAAACTGTAAAAAAGGTGTTATGAAATATCTGTATAAGTTTTTGTTTTTTTGTTTTGTTTTGGGCAAATGATCAAAAATTATCATACTTGCCACCATTTCTTTAGTGGGTATAACAAATTTTTTCGCTTTTATGGGTAGTCTTCTTTCACATTTTCATTTTAGGGTAATACGTGACATTTTGTTCTTCGAAATTTTTTTTTCTATTAGCCAAGAGGGCAAAATGTCCAAAAATTCAAAAATACCCTAAAAGAATAAATGTGAAAGAAAAGTACTTACAAAAGCAAAAAAATTTGTTCGCTACTCACAAAAAAATGGTGGCAAGTTCGCTACCCACAAAATACCCTTTGTTTTTTTGTTTTTTTTTTTCAAAGAAGTATCATAATTAAGATGTCAAAAGCTTTAATAATGTTATACCTAAAAGTTTTTCTCTTCCAGAGTTAAGTGTTACACCCCAAAGGAATCGAACTGATGATAAAAATATTCTCCCATTTTTCTAAGTTAAGTGTTACACCCCAAGGAATCGAACTGATGATAAAAATGTTCTCCCATTTTTCTAAGCAGCTTCTAGAAGTACTATACGTCATCTTGATTTGGTTTTTACGAACATCCTTTTAGCTTTTAATAGACTTAACTTACCAGCTCAACAACTTGCTGCTAGTACTAATTGCAACTGCCATTTTTAAGGTTATAAATATATCGTATATATAAAAGGTACTTTTTGTTTTCATATTACCTAAAACTAGCTTAAAAAAAGAAGATAGTTAAGTCGTAGTTTACTTAGGCATATCATTTGGAGTTCATAACAGAGTTTTCGGTTTTAGTTACATTTAATATTTAAGAAACAATAGAATGATATGAAATGATATAGATAGTAACATATTACTCGTACTTATAATTTGATAGATATGAAAGAGATCTTTCCTATAACTTTCCAGATGTACCATAAAATTTTCTTTTCTGGCAAAAAAAGATCTTGACAATCAGACGACAATTTGGGTAATGGAGACCTACTAGCTTGTTTCTGATATCCGATTAATGTTTTCATAACGGCATATTTCTTTTAATTTTCCATTAATGTTTTCTCTAATCTATATGGGAGAAAGCTTTAATCACTTCAGAACACATCTGATTGCAGATTTTAGAACAAAAAAAAAAGTTAGTAATACGATAAGACCGGGTGCAATGGTACTAGCAGACCACGTGTGAAGGTCCTTGATCACACCCGCATGATCACTTGCTACACCTCTACGGTGGGTTTTTGTGTTCGTTCGGTGGTGGTAACCACCAAATAAAGAAGAGAAAAACAAACCAACTAACGGTCCGAATAAACAAAAAAATAACTTGAAAAGTGATAGGGAGGTGCCAACACGGGGATAAAGCTAGTGAAAACGAATGTTGATTTGACGCTAAGATTAATCCCAGTACACCGGGTCTAAGACACATAACAACATTACTAAAGTTTTGACTGGTGGAGCTTGGACAATTTTTATGGATCGAGTATAGTGGACATCTTAAACGTGGATGGGAGCGGTGTTTTTCCAAATAGTTTGAAACCCGTGTGGCAAGCAGTGGTTTGGTCTGTTTTCTATTTTCTATGGAAATTCAGAAACAAAATCGTGTTCCGTGTCCCCAAAACAATGAGGTGGACTTACTTTTCGAGATACAATTACTTCGTTCTTTTGGATTAAACAACGAACTAAGATTCTAAATTTAAATTGGGTTGATTGGTGTTCAGGTCCAATTCGTTGCCACAGATAATCAGGTTGTAGTTAGTTTGTTCGTGATTCTCGTATGTGTTTATTGGCTTGTATTTCTTTTCTTTCCGGTCCTCACTCTTTTAATTAGCTTGTTTAAGCGAGAAGAGATGTCGTGTTTTGTATTTTTGTTCTCTTTTGTGATCTAATAAATTGTTGCCTTTCTAAAAAAAATACAATAAGCATCACGTGATCTTAGTTTATAGATATAAATTAGTAGACGTGAGTTAGGATCGAACTCGAGACCACGGGATTGCACACTTTACGTATGAGAATTTAAAGTTAATAATTAAATATAAACGTTATATTTATTTATTGATTAAACGAAATAACTAATGGACGTTAAGTAATTAATGTAATTGACTAACGGACGTTAAATGTATTTGGAGAAGGACTAAATTGCAAAGTTTGGGAAGGTTCCGGAATCCTTTGGGGATATCCACAACCGATCGGCCATAGGACCAAACCCAACCCAGCTTTGACTCCAACTTGTTCACCAAGTTTGCTTGAGTATATATACAAAACCTGGGTGTTTGTAAATTATCTCTTGTCTTCATTCTAAACCCTAAAATAGTTTTGTGTGTGTTTTTCTTGTCCAAACCGATCGGCCACCACCTTAGGGTGTCGATCCTCAAAACTTTTCCACATCAAGTTATTTGTTTTATCAAAACTAGCATTACTTTAATTCGGTTTAGTACGTGTGTACAAGAACGTGGTAATAACACAATATTGTTATTATTCTTGGATTGAATTACAAAACGGTAAGGGGTAATTCACATAATCCTAATTAAATCAAATTAGGGTTCTTCCATTGCTAGTTTGTGGATTTGATTCTTGTTCGGCTAGAATCAAGAAAAGTGCACGATATTCTTTTATGTTAATTAATTATTCGTTAATAAATCCTATACGCCCGCTTTAATATTTTGATGTTTTGTGGTTATTTATTTAAATGTCATGTTATCTAATTCCAACAATGACATATGTACAACTATTTACATCATGATATGTAGTGTGCAAATCAATAGTTGTGATGTGCAAATAAACTCTTTTACATACTAAAATAAGAAAATAATTAAGCGGCTAATTAAGATTTAGGATGATGTCATAATTATGACGTCATATGCACCTTTATTATACTTGCACATGGCACATTGCATATATAGTACAGTTTATTCGTAGCAAAACCTGTGCAAACAAAGTTGTATTTACGATAGCTACAAATGGAGAAACACAATAACATTTTGGTCCAAACCCTAATTAGAGGTAGAGATTCTGCAAAGAGATTGCAGAATATGCTTTGTGGTGAAACTATCGATGATCATGAGTCGGTTTCAGTAGACAATTTACTGACGGAAGTATCCGAATCTTTTGCAAATGGCCTCTCAATGTTGAGTACCTGTAGATCCGTAGTCCATCATCAGGAATCAGAAGTTTCCAAGCGTAACAGTGAGAAGACACCCTTAGTGCTAGTGAAACAAGGCAGAGGTCAGTACAAGAGAAAGTAAGTACAAGTTTAATTTTCTAACTTTTTGTACTTACAATGACCACACGACATGACATGTTATATCATACGATGATAATCATACGATAATAATTGTTCTTAAATCTTTGAATAAATTTTTCAGGAGCGGAGATACAAGGGTCGAAATTAGTAATACAAGTGAAGATTGTTATCAATGGAGAAAATATGGAAAAAAAGCGATTCTTAACTCAAATTTTCCAAGGTTACCTCATTTATGTTTAATATACGCCCCATTAAGTTTTTTTATTTCATAGTATATAATTGGAGCATACTCAATTTGGTAAAATTAGTTGTGTTTTGGGTCATACACAGATGCTATTACCGATGTACACACATGAATGATCAAGGGTGCCAGGCAAAAAAACATGTTCAACAGTTGGAAGACGAGTCGAACAAGTTCCGCATAACATATTTTGGTTGTCACACTTGCAAAATAACCCCACATAATGATCATATTGTTCCACACCATGGACCTGGAGTTGTCCTCAATTTTGAAGGGTCTAAAAATCAACAATCTCTAACAACAAACAACTCGACTGCTAAAAAAATGGGTAACAAACCCTCAGGAAAACAAAAAGATCATGCAAACACAACTCCAGGATCTGACCAAGAAGGTTCATCTCATTCCGTTATGTCTAATGACCTTCTAGATATGGATTCCTTTGAAAACGAAGATTTCTTAAGCGCATTGTTTGTTGATAATGCATTTAATTAACGGAGAATACTGTAATACGTGCTGTAGCAATTTAGTATGAAGTAACAATGATACGTTTCGGTCACCAAAAGACAGAACCAAACTACTGCCGTTTCTTTTATTCTTGAAAAAGTGGCCATATGACCAATACTAGTAGTGAAAGAAATGGTTAGCAAGTTTATTCCAAGTTTTTTGTTTAGTATTGCGATGCGCGGGTCTATATTTTGAATACATATTTGTCTCACTAATCATATATATTCGATCTATATGTTGTCTCATAGCACTATAAAACAACAAAATGCGTGCGATGCCCTGTCTTGTTAATTCAACCCACAATTCAAGCTAAAACGTATATCTATAAAATTATTTCAAGTATGACTCAAACAAACAATCATCTTGGTTCAATAGGGTTTTGGTTTACAATTACAAAAGTTTATTTTATTATCATGTCAAACGGGTTTTTCTACTCGAATCATTTACTCTGTTACTATTGTTAATTTTCGTTGCGTGGATACTAATCATGCCAAACAATTAATACTCACATTGGAATTACAATATTCTATTGTTCAACTTCTACTATATTTAGTTCTAGATCACAAATAATAAGTGATCTACATTTTCTTTAGTTATTCACTTTGTTGTGAGGATCTGCAGTTACAACAATTTATCTGTACGTTTGAAATAGGAATAACTCCTCTTCACATTAAAAGATTGTGGACTACGAATGGGTTGGTTTCTAAAAATATTAAAGATAATTAATAATTTTCAAGAGTAAATATTGTTTGAGACGTATTGTTGGTGAGACAATGAAAATGACCATTTATATATAAACCCAACTCAACTTGTTATATATAAAGATAGTTAGATGTATTGAAATGGATATCACACGTTAATATTTGTTGAATTTTTTGAATAAATTAATCATTCATATAACTAAATGAGACATTAGTTTTACAATCTCAATAGAAACAATAAAAACATGCTTGAATTTTTCATCAATACATGTCAACACTTGCATTACATCATCACATAATTGAATCATTGATATATTCCTTCAATTGGTGAAGAAACAAATAGTAAATGCTTTTTGCACTTGACAATGTCACATGATTTATACCAATTTGAGGATTCAACATTTTTTGCAATTCAAGAATTGTAGAAAAATAAGATATGCTATTTATAGATTCTAAATTGTATATACGTATCTTTTCAAGATAACTAAAAGAGACTCATTTACTTAGTTACTTTAGTTATAAATTGATTGGTCAAGTATAATTAATTAATATAACTGTAACTTTTTAAGATAAATGAAAGGGAAATGATAAAAAAGCTTAATTGGGAGGCATAAATTGATGTGTTATTTTCCGGTTGGTGATATCAGATGGACCCACTTTTAATATCACCAATCAAATAATGACAGCTTAATTTAGACCTCTTTTTAGGTGTACCATTATGTCCATATATCATTGCTCTAAATGAAATGGACATATCTTAATCTATAACATAAATCCAAAACCACCCTCTTATTTATGAGGAATCTTAGTTCACAAAATTTTACACAAAAATCCACACAATGACGTGGCTATGTATGATTGGTGGCTTTTGGACAATTCTCTTCTTCATTTGATTAAATTTCAATCACATATAGCCACATCTTTTGTGTGAATTTTTTATGTAAAATTTGAGTGGATGAAGATTCCTTTTATTTATACTTCATTTATTATTGCATTACTTTAAAAATTCATTAAAACAAAACTTAGTGTAATTACTTACCAAAACTAAACTATGATAAATGTATATACCTAATAAAAAAACGCTAATAAAAAAACAACGAAAAAAAAAAAAAAAAAAAAAAAAAAAACGTTGATTTATAAAATAAAACGGAATTAATGAAAAATAAATAAAATAAAAATAAAACAAAAAAAAGGGAATAAAAAGGAAGACAAAAGACATGACTTAAGTTTAAGATTAAATCTTGGTTTATCCTCACCATTAGATTAAACTAGATGGATGGTGGATTATTCATCGCAGAACACCAAAATAAGCAAGAAGTAAAGTTAAAATTCATCTATCTTAATGCATATCATAAATCCAAAAATTCCCTATTATTTATACTTCATTTATTGTTGCATGACTTAAAAAAATTATTTAAAACAAAATCTAGTGTACTTACTCACCCAAAAACTCAAATTAGTTATTCCCTTCGTCGAGAGGATCTACTCTTACAAGTTACAACAATTCATCTTCACGTTTGAAGTTCAAATAGTTCTTGTTCACATTCAAATATTTTGGACTGTAAATGACTTGGTTATTAAATATATTAAATGACTTTGAATCTAAAATTGCCCTTCCATATTATCTCAGCAAGGCATAATGCTCATCAACTGATTTCTCATACTCTGTCAAGGCAAACCTCTTTGCATTTGTACACTGATTTGTGGATACCTTACACTTATACTTTTTCATCACTAGGTCAGCTATAGCATTCAACTTAATATCAAGGTTAGCCCTAATCTTATTACCAAATACTGTTCCTATCCACTTATAGTTTTCTAATGAACCAAATTGGAAGTTCCTAACACATGTGTGTTCATCATTTAAAGACTGTATCTGAAATGTTTCCTCATTATTCATCCACCTAGCATAACATCTCCAAGGACAGGCATGTGATTCATCTGAACTAATACTAGGATATCTAATTTTCTTCCTCTGTTTACCTTTGTCAGGATCAATCAACTTTGGTGGTCTCTGTCCACATTTTGCCACAACCTTCATCATACTCCTCTCATACCACAAAGAAAAGCCATTTGCCAAAGCATAGTATGTTAGACACTCTTTAAACTTAACAATCTTGGCATACTTTTCACTAACCCGCATTACAAATACAACAAATATTTATAACCAAAATTCATAAACAATATCTCAGATTTGAAAAACAAAGTAGGATAATACCTTTGGATGCCTCGATCTCGAGTGACTAGTTTCATCATAGACCGGATACACATCAATGACTCCACACAAATAAAGGATCTTCATCTGAACTTCCTTCAGGATGGTCGTAACCTTCTCATCAAATTGTTCATGAACATATCATGTTCCATCATAGTCTCACTTATGGTTATTAGGAGTACAGATGTTTCTTTGGAGTTGGTTCACTCATTTCTAGCAATGACTCACTTTCCTTCACTCTATTGGCTTTTATCCTTTTCCTAAGTTCTATAACCTCCTCTTCACCAGGACTTAGATAGTCAACTGATTTATCTTAACCATATCCACTGTCATTCTCACTATCAAAGTCACTATCAAACTCACCATTTGTCTCAACTGCACTAGCCTTCCATTTGCCCTTATCCACACCTGATATAGACCTAGTATCATCACCATCTAGACTAGTTTGCAAATCCTCACCCTCTACACTAGGCATACTATCATCATCCTCTTCACTAGGCCTCCACAATCTAACTTGTACTACCTCATATTGTAATTGCACTTCATGTGCAACAGTTGGATCTTCTGCATCAATGTTCTCAACTGCACTAGCCTTCCCTTTGCCCTTATCCACACCTGATATAGACCTAGTATCATCACCATCTAGACTAGTCTGCAAATCCTCACCCTCTACACTAGTCCTAGTATTCTCACCCTCTACGCTAGTCCTAGTATTCTCACCCTCTACACTAGTCCTAGATTTATCACCCTCTGATTCATTAGCCTTCCTAGTATGATCAACCTCCATCTCAGCCCAATTAACCATCTCATCTAATGAAAATTCATTGCAATACCTCTTTTTGGGAGAGCCTTTTGCTTTAGCAACAGACTCATCCATAAGTGGTATCTGCTTGGCCTAAATACTCTGACAGATTCATATCATTGTGATCAAGATATAGTTCAAGCCTACCAAACAACTGAGCAACATCAAACATGTGTTCTATTTCCTTATCATTAGTTACTCTAACTAAACCTTTCTTTAATTCAGCATGAGGCACCTTATAATACAAACCTTGAAAGTAATTACCAGCTTTTTCTTCAAGGAATTCAGCAAAGGAAAGATAGGGCATCCTTGGAGCACACATGTTAAGAATCACCCCATCCGTGTACCTTAAAGGCAAATGCCTAAAATATCCGTCATTGTGTACATCAAATTGGTGCAAATTCGTACCTGGTATCATTCTTTAACATAATTGAGAGAAAAAATTAATTAGGGTTTTAACGTGGTTAAAACTTTGATCAAAACATATTATAATCAGTGAAATCATACAATTGTATACCTTAAATAACGAAACAAGCATCAAATATGGCTATCCACAACGTTCAATTTTTTGGGTAGGTGAAATTAAGGCTTGGAATATTTACGGGTTATGAGAAATTTGGGTACTTGGGGGAAGGTTAATAAGGTTTGTAAAAAATTTAGAAGACATCCTTCAAGTTACATTTTTTGTTCAAAAACATCCCAAGATTCACAAATTTAGCTAAAAACGAGATTTGGGTGATTAACAATGCTAATTACACTCTAAGTGTGATTTTGTGTTACAATAGGAAAATCAGGTAAGTTTTGGACTACTTTAGGAAGAAAAAAAAAAGTTTGATGCCCACAAAAAGAAAATGTGTCAACTTCGATGCTTTTTTAGACAATTTGCCCTTTCTTTTATTCTTGAAAAAGTGGTCATATGACCATTACTAGTAGTGAAAGAAATAGTTAGCAAGTTTATTCCAAGTTTTTAGTTTAGTATTGCGATGCACGGGTCTATATTTTAAATACATATTTGTCTCACTAATCATATATATTCGATCCATATGTTGTCTCATAGGACTATAAAACAACAAAATGCGTGCTATGCCCTGTCTTGTTATTTCAACCCACAATTCAAGCTAAAACGTATGTTGGTGAGACAATGAAAATGACCATGCACAAGACATATTGTTGGCGAGTGTACCAGAGTTATAGTTATGAAAAATGAAATAGTGGTCTAAAAGTAGCGAATGATTAGTATTGAAAGAATACTACGGATAACTCGATCTTGAAGACGTCACAAGTCCTAATCGAATGATTAGTATTGAAAGAATAACGTCAAGACCTCCCTTTTTATAGAGATGAGGGGAGATAAACCGACTCTAACAATGACATCTAAGTCGGTTCCTAAAAATGTAATAAGGAAAACGAAAGCTTGGGACTCAAGCAAATATGACACTTTAACCCTAGACTTAATAACTTGCTAATATAGAGACTAATCTTCCAACAATTTCCACCTTAGGCTTTATATTAGCCTATACCGACACTCAAGAACTCCAAGCAAGGTCAAACTTAAGTCCGTGTACCACCTTCGCCAAGGCATCCGCAGATTGTGTTCAAGACCCACCTTCGTAACTTCAACCGCCTTTGCTTCCAAGACCTCTCGATAAAGTGATAACGCATATTGATGTGCTTAGTCCTTTCATGAAAACATGATTCCGCGATAAGTGAATCGCTACCGATTATCACAATTAACCGCCACATTGTTAAGCTCCACGCCCAACTCTTCCAAGAGTCCCCTTAGCCAAATAGCTTCCTTCACACCTCCGTAGGGCCATATACTCCGCCTCAGAGTTGAAAGAGCCACCACGTGTTGTAGCGTTGCCTTCCGCCTACAACACATCCTTGTACTAAAAACGCGTAACCAAGTGATAGACCTACCTTTATCCGGATCCTTAGCGTAGTCTCGAATCAACAAAACCTCGTTACGCCCACATGGTTGCCACGATTTGTCCCATACACCAAACCCACGCTTGCGAAGGCGTCGCAAATATTTCAAAATCCACTTCACCGCTTCCCAATGCTTTTACCCGGATTCGCCAAATATCCGCTAACTACACTTACCGTGACACGCTATGTCCGCCTCGCACACCATCAAGTACATTAAGCTCCCAACCGCATTTGCATACCAAGACCTTACTCATCCTTTCAACATCACAATCCCTAACCGGCAATCCTTCAACGACAAATTGAAGTGCCCACCCAATGGCATCTTAACCGATTTCCCATTGTCTATTCTAAAATTATTTAAAATCTTAGAAACATACCCGGATTGTGACACCCTCGAATCTTGCGACCGATCCTCGATGATCTCCATACCAAGAATCTTCTTTGCTTCCCGAGCTCTTTCATGTCAAACTCCTTTTAAGCAAAGACTGATAGACCCAATCTCACCTTGCTTTTACAAGCAATCAAGATATCGCCTACATATAACAAGAGATAGATATACTCACCGGTGCATAACTCCTGTAATATACGCAATGTCAGAATCGCTACGCTTAAACCCGTTGCTCAAGATATACTCATCAAACCTCCTATACCATTGCCTAGGTGATCGCTTCAATCCATAAAGGATTTCTTTAACAAACATACCTTGTTACCTTGTTCATAACCCTGGTTGTCTCATGTAGATCACTTCTTCAAGATTACCATGTAAAATGCCGTTTTACATCAAGTCGCTCCACCATAATCTCTACACGCAACAATGCAAGTATAACCCGAATAGATGTGTGTCGAACTACCGCGAAAATACTTCATTATAGTCAATACCGCCTTTGTGTGAATCCACGAGCCACCAACCTCGCCTTTGTACCTAGGCTTTTGAACACCTTCAATCCTTCCTTTATCTTGAATACCATTTGCGACTTACCGCCTTTTGCCCAACCGGATGATCTACTAACTCATAGGTCTTATTCTTCCTCGTAGAATCCATCTCTTCATCCATAGCAACTTTCCACTTAGAACTGCCTTCACAAGCAACCGCCTCCGGTATGTTAATGGTTCATGAGTATCTTCTTCCTCTCGCGCAGCAAGAAACGCGTAGCGCCCATATTACTTTCATCCCGAAACCTCAAAGGTTTCGTTCTTGTCCTTGGCTCTCTATCCCGAACCAACTGATAATCTGTGAGATCCGGTGTTTGATCATGATCCTGATCCCCTGCATCTTCATCATCGCCATCTTCCTGATCATCTGTCTGATCTTCCTCAAGCGAACGATTATTTAACCTCTGCAGTTCCACCTCAACCTGTAATTCCTCAACAGACTTATCAGTACCTGCACCAGAATCCTTCAACGTGTCTTTGTACATGACACTTTCATCAAGACCACGCCCTCGCTAGTGACTATCTTAGGTGATTCATTATCAAGCCTCAGATAGCCTGTACTCTTCACACCTTCGTGATACCCCAAAAGAACGATTTTACGCGCCTCGGCTCGAGCTACCTTGTTTAACGTGTGAATATGCGACACACCAAAATCCTCAACATCCCATAATCACTTGGATGTCCCGACCACATCTCCATAGGAGTCTTTTTCAATCGCGCCGATGGTGACCTATTTATAAGATATGCGGCAGACATGTCGCTCCGCCTGTAAGGTCTTGGGCAATCCAGATCAATTAATAAACAACGACCTTATCCATAAGAGTTCTATTCATCCGCTCGCTAATCCATTCTCACTGCGGCGTCCCAAGAATCACAAATGTCTAGCAATCCCACTCTCAAGGCACAATTGTTCAAACTCCCTACATGTAACTCAAGACCATTATCCGTCCTAAGCTTCTTAACCGCCCTCCCACCGATTCTCTACTAACTGCTTCCACTTTTGAACTTTCCAAATGCTTCGTGTTTGAACTCGAGAATATAAACCCATACCTCCTCGAATAATCATCAACAATAGATAAGAAATACCTCTTACCTCCCAATGATTCCACCCGAGACGGACCCCATAAGTCCGAATGAACATAGTCTATCACTCCCCGAGTAGTGTGCCTTCCTACACCGAAACCGACTCGATGTGACTTTCCTGAACACAATTCTCACAAAATCGAGCTTACCTAGACTCTTCTTGCCAAACAACTCCTCGCTTCAAAGACCGTAGTCCCGCCTCATCGATATGTCCCGCCTTTTGTGCCAAACCCGGCAAGACCGTTTTTCTTCAACACTAGCATTAAGCTCACCCGCCACCGCATGGCCATCCAAAGAGTATACGCATTTTTCCTTCGGGTTCCGGATAAAACAACCTCGAACCATTAATCACCTTGATTTTGCCTCGACCGCAATTTTACGGATATCCTCTTTTTCAAGAGTTCCCAATGATATCAAGTTTCTTTTCAATTCGTGAATATACCGACATTGTGTAATACAAAACTTGACCCATCTTTCGCTTGTACCCTTACCTTGCCAATACCATCGATCTTGCACTCCTCGTTGTCACCCAACAAGACCGCCCCCATCGCATTCCGTAAAATCAAAAATAAATCTAACCTTGGTGTCATATGGTATGAACCTCCGAATCCATGATCCAATCTAGCGAGCCTCTCGACTCATAACCATCATCACCTCGTAACCGCCATAAATCGAACCACTAGAGCTTGGTCGATCATCTTTCTCGACGAAACCATTTGACTTCGCGATTATTCTTCTGACAGCTTTCTTCAAGTGCTCCTCGATTGGCAAATATAGCACTTGAGTCTTCCACCGAGACTTCGATCTTGACTTTCCCTAGACCGATGCGACCTCGCGATCGATCTTCCCTCACGTATAACCCTTCACCATCATCCCCTTCGCTTTAGATCTTTCTTTGATTTCCTTTGAATTCAAAGGCCATCACATCCTCCAAAGTCAAAGCTTCCGTCCATAAAGCAAGGTATCCACAAAGTGTTCGTATGATGCTAGTAAAGAAGTGAGTAATAATAAAGCAAGATCTTCATCCTCGAATTTTACCTCAATATTTGCTAAATCAACAACGATTTTGTTGAACTCATCTATATGCTCGAAATCGCTCGTCCACCGGCATGTAGAATGTGTACAACTTCTTCTTCAGTACAACTTGTTGGCCAAGGACTTTGTCATGTACAAAGTCTCGAGCTTGGTCCAAACCCCTCACGCAGCTGCCTCCCTGAACCTCTCTCGTAACCTTGTTACCTAAACACAAAATCATGGCATCGTGAGCTTTCTTGTTTAGCTCACTTTTGTCAGTAGCATCCATAGTCGCTGGTAAACCTCCGAGTCGCTTCACATCCATGTTGGATTAATAAAGCACGATCTTAACTCTCCATAACCCGAAATCACCGCCCATCAAATTTCTCGATCTCAAACTTGGCTCCCGTCATTCTTTAAACCCTTTATTAATTTGCTAAACCTTGTGAAAAACCTCACAATCACAAACTAAAAAGTCCTCTTGTGCAATACCCTCTTAATTAATAACCTTTAGACTTTCTTTATTATAATTTATTAAAAAAATAAAAAGAAAAAAAACACTTCACGTGGGTATTGTCCTTGATGTCTATGCTTTTTCTTTAAAAGCAACCAACCACTTACGTCTTTTGTCTTCTTTAAAAGACAACTTTGTTCTTCTTTCTTCTTTCTTTGTTAATCTTCTTCTTCTTTCTTTGTACAAAACCGACCAAAACCGCACCGATTGTCTTCTTCACATTACCACCTTTCTTGTTATTCTAAACCAAACCCCAAACAAAAACAACCTCCTCTTCTTCCAGAAAACCGAACAACAGAGAAAGAAACCTTCAAGATCGATCCTAGTAAACCGAAAAACTTTCGAACCAAAGCTCTTGATACCACTTATTAAGATTAGATCCCTAACAACCCGGTTACTAGCAACGGATAACTCGATCTTGAAGACGTGGTTGACAGAAAAGATAATGCACAAGTAAGTTAACCTAATCGAATGATTAGTATTGAAAGAATAACGTACAAGACCCCTCCCCCCCCCCCTCACCACCTTTTATAGAGATGAGGGGGGAGATAAACCGAATCTAACAATGACATCTAAGTCGGTTCCTAAAAACAGAATAAGGAAAACGTAAAGCTTGGGACTCAAGCAAATATGACACTTTAACCCCTAGACTTAATAACATGCTAATATAGAGACTAATCTTCCAACAATTAGACTTTTAGTCACTAACATTACTTGCACTACTCACGTAACAATTAAATGATAAAAAAGACTGTAACATAAATTTCAGTTTCATTAGTCACCTAGTCTTGTAAAGAAAGATATGAAATAATTACTACTTTGTCCCTAAATAAGTGTCCAGTTTGATTTTTCAGAGTCAAACTGGATCAACTTTGACCATATTTATTTTTGCGAGTGTTATTTAATACTTGATGCAAAATATATAAATTGATTCGGTTTTAAGTGTATTTTTCATTAGTATAGTTTTTCATCAAATATTATATAACACAAAAAAAATATTTACGGTCAAAATTGAACCAGTTTGACCCTGAAAAGTCAAACTGGTCCTTATTTAGGGACGGAGGGAGTATAACATAGATTTAAAATATTATTTATTCACAATACTTGCACAAATCTCAATGGCAAAATATAAACCAGGGCATTAAGCAAAAATTTATGGTATTTAACCACATTAAAATTTAATCCTAATTACCTTCAAACTTAGCTTATAAACCCAATGTTAATTACGAAGCATGATTCTGTCGATCGAGAAACAATGGATTCTGCCGAAGAAGCTGCAGAAGTACTATAAACATACAAAAGTAGAACTATCTTTGAAGTTATTCTCTGGTAGTGGAGATATAGGTTCATCGGCATCTTGACGGATGGAATCGCTAAACTCGAAGTAGTGAAGCGGTGAAATCTTGAAGCGGTGGATTAGTGGCAGTGTGTCGCCGAAGTAGTGAAGCTATGGAATCGCCGATGTAGTAAAGTGGATTCTGCCGAGTTATATTTACTGCCGGTAGTAAGCGCAATCGTGTTTGCCGATGCAGTGAATCCACGTAAGAAAGGCGGTATTTGTATTATTTATATTAGCCCATCTTTATTATTGTCGCCCAAGTAGCATGGGCATGTGTATGGGACAAAACAAATGATTAGTTGCATGCTTGTCAGGTGCATGCGTAGTCTATATGTGTTTGCTTTTATTTATTTGCATGCTTGTTCTTTTCCCAAGGGAATAGTGTTCCTTGTTCATAAAGGAACTTAGGTCTATTGTATTGGAACAACCTTTGATTGAGAAAAACATTCAAGAAAAACCTCTATATAGAGGTGTAAAGATCCATAGAGGATCATTTGTTTGATAAGAAAAACCTTGTTGGTAACTTTAATTGTGTAATCCAAGATCCGAACTCAACTAGAGTCTATAATAACAATGATTGATCGAATGCACAGCGGAATAATAAGAACACAATCAAAGTTACCAACAAGGTTTTTCTTATACAAACAAATGATCCTCTATGGATCTTTACACCCTCTCTATAGAGGTTTTTCTTGAATGTTTTTCTCAATCAAAAGGTTGTTCCAATACAATAGACCTAAGTTCCTTTTATAGACAAGGAACACTATTCCCTTTCTTGGGAAAAGAACAAGCATGCAAATAAATAAAAGCAAACACATATATAGACTGCACGATGCACCTAGACAAGCATGCAACTAATCATTTGTTTTTTCCCATACACATGCCCATGCTACCTGGGCAAGACAATAATAAAGATGGGCTAATATATAAATAATACAATGATGCCTTTCTTACGTGGATTCACACTATCACCGTAAACACGATTGCCATTTACTCAGCAGTAAATATAACTTCCAGAATCCACTCTTTACTACATCAACAGATTCCATAGCTTCACTACTTCAACAGATACACGGCTCACTACTTTAGCGTAATCCATCGCTTCAAGATTCACCGCTCACTACTTCAAGAGTTTAGCGATTCCATCGCTCAAGACTTCAAGAGACCTATATCTCCACTACTTCAAAGAGAATAACTCAAAGATAGTTCCTACTTTTGATGTTTATAGTACTTCACAGTAAACTCTTCTTCGCAGAATCCATTGTTTCGATCGGCGAATCATTTCTTTCACGAATTCCCAACACCAACTCAACTTGTTATATATAAAGATAGTTAGATGTATTGAAATGGATATCACACGTCAATATTTGTTGATTTTTTTTGAATAAATTAATCATTCATATAACTAAATGAGACATTAGTTTTTACAATCTCAATAGAAACAATAAAAAACATGCTTGAATTTTTCATCAATACATGTCAACACTTGCATTACATCATCACATAATTGAATCATTCATATATTCCTTGAATTGGTGAAGAAACAAATAGTAAATGCTTTTTGCACTTGACAATGTCACATGATTTATACCAATTTGAGGACTCAACATTGTTTGCAATTCATGAATTGTAGAAAAATAAGATATGCTATTTATAGATTCTAAATTGTATATACGTATCTTTTCAAGATAACTAAAAGAGACTCATTTACTTAGTTACTTTAGTTATAATGACATAAATTGATTGGTCAACGATAATCTTTTATATAATAAAACAAAACCCCTAATGGGAATTTTTCATTTCAAAAAAATCAATTCATTCCTTATTTGGTAATATTTTTTTAATAATTATTTATTTATATTAAGTTTTTTTAATTAAAAAGATTAAATATTACCTTATTTGTCCAAAAGCTATACAAAAATCGTTTTTGGGAAAACTATATAAAAGATTGGTATAAAAATATACGTGTCAAAAATATAAAAAGTAAAACTTAAAAAAGGCGGGGTGATTCTACAAAAACATAGGGGGTGAAAACTAAAACTTTAATAAACAAACCGAACTTCTTCTCACTTCCAATATTCATTCGACCCAGATAGACACACCCACACAAAGAAACGGCGACTAAAAAAGAAAACAACCAAACGGCGACTAACAATACTTTCATTCAACATTGCCCAATCTGATTAATCGAAGGTATGTTTTTGGGTTAATGGATTAAAGGTAGATTAATCTATTACTTATTAATTTATCTACTAATCTTATTAATTTATCTACTAATCTAGGGTTTTTGTTTTTTGCGTGATTAAGTTATTGGGTTGTGTTTTGTGCTTTAATTTATGTGGTATGGATTATTTGCCATAATAACTTTTGCTACAATTTCGTGTTAATTTGCTAGATCATTGATAACAGGCGTATGGCTTATTTATGTGGTTAGTTTGTCGGCGAAGGAGGAGAGGTATGATTTTTAATGTGTATTTTCTTGATTATATTTGCATTTGATTTACGTTTTTTTTAGTTAAATGTGCAAAATTTTTGTAATACGACTAAATTTGTGCTTAGTTACATGGAAAGTATTGTTATATATGATGAATTTGTGTTTATTGATTGGATACAGTGCTTAACTTTGATTAAACTTATTTCGGCATGTGTTTTGTTATGTGAACAATCAAATTTTGTTAAAAATTATCATGCCACTTCTATTTCTACACTTCTTAACACAGTTTTTTGTCTCTATCACAGTGTCTTGGAGCTTGCATCTGCAAAGGCTGCTAGACGCAGGCTGGAACGTGGAGTTTGGACAAATGTCCGCTCTGGGGATATAAGGCGTGCGCTCTCTTGTATGAAGTTCGTCGTTTTATACTTCTACCTTGAAATATATTAAATGTAAAAATATGTAATTCTTTGTTTTGCATTCAAATTACTAGAGGGTTAATGATGATTGGGTTAAGCGGGTTGGGCAATAGGTCAAAAGGGGGTCACAGTCTGGTGCGTTATTCAACGGTTTGAGTTGTATTGGTTCGCAAACACTTTTCTGTCCATTTTCTATAGATAATGAATATGTTAATTGTTATTGCTAAAACTTATACTAAAAATCAAAATCTTTGAATAAAATGGTTCAGGTGTCATTGGACCCGTTTTGCCTGTTTACTTTTTGGATTTGCTGTGATTTATGCGAGAGGTGGTTCCATGGAAAATGCGTAAAGATTACTCCTGCAAAGGATGGAGTGGCCATAAGGAAACACGACCTTGATTCATCTTTCACTCAACCCGCACAAATCTATTTATTTCACTTTGCTATGCAACAAATCTATTTATTGTTGAATATTAGTTGTGCGCTACTGCTATCTTTTGAAAGAATTTAAACAAGGTTTAGTTCATGATATCAGCATTTAATATTATATAAAATGTGTAAAGATATAAACTAAAATTATGGGGGTAATAATGTATTATGATTTAGACGTTGGACCATTATGGCGTGTGGTTCTTGAATCCCAGTAAATTGAAAATATAATGAGTGGAGCCGCATCGAATATATGTGTCAAGTTGTTACAAGGTAAAGTCTTATTTGTAAGGGCGTTGGATATATGATAATTTTCGAATTGAGGATGTTTCTTTATCATTCAGGTGTGATGAGAACAAAAGAGCACATGAGGTTGACTGTTGAAGTATATCATAATTTAATGGTAACACCTTCTACTCATATTATGGATTTGTTTTAAGCTTTGTATTAGCATCCTTTTGTCTCCATCAATAAAGTGCAAGAACTACTTGCATATTCGTGTCATTTTGTCTCCCCAAATGTGCGGTACGATGCATTTCATATTCCCCCTTCATAAATTCAAATATCCATTTTTTTGGTTTGGCAAGGACATATTTGTTGGCATAGGTCAATTGAGCTTACAGTAAGTGGTTATGCTATTAATGGTTACACTATCCTAAAAATGTTTGTGTCCTGTTCTTTTACGGTGCCTTTTTAAGTGTTATTCCAAAAAATTACAACGAGTCAATGACTAGCATACAAATGGCTTTTAGAAGGAATAACTAGGATTAAGATACATTTGACTTTCATAAAGTTCTTACTGAATTTGCTTTGATGGACTTTGAGTCTTTACCATAACCATTTACAGTTTTTCACCATTTTACGATGACAAACGTCTGTTGCTTTAGTATAAAATTCAAAAGATGACATCTTAACCTTTTAATATGTTTATTGACTAGATTAAAAACATCATTGTGCTTTCACTGGCTAATGGATGGACCTCAGGTATATTTCTGTATAAAATTTCTCCAGCAGTCATGCTTCATAACCTAAAATGCTTCTTCCATCTTTCTTTAGATATAAAAGGCTCATAAAATTAAAGTGATATAGTTTGTATCTGTGGTAAGTGGAACATTTGTTTTGTTATTGAACACGAAACGTATTATTAATACAATGCGCGGGAAACTGGGGAAGATAGGATAATATTTTGATCTTGATATAGGTAGGGGATTCTGAAAGCATCGAGGTAAACAAACTTATATCGTGTTCTTAACTAACATATCTATTTTGAAAATAATAACACCTCTGTCAACAACTTATGCTTTGCTAAATTTTAAACATCTTTTACCTGTTCAGGGTCTGTGATTCCTTAAGGATGTAGTGCTTGGTGTTCAAAAATCTTTTATTCATTTGCATAATCCCCGTTCATGTTTCTTGAAGGTTTGAACCATCAAATGCTTGACTACTTTTTCAGTTCAATTGCGTCTATCCCACATGTTGACTTCTTCTTCAGATTACTAATCTGATCTATAACATGCCACCAGATGTGGTAAAATTCAGTTTTTTTATACTTACTGTTATCAGGTTCTAATCTGCTTTTTGAAACTCTGATGCACTTAACAACTGAACCCGGGGTCTTAGTATATCAATTTGCAGCCCTGACAATGACATTTTTGGAGGTGGTGTTGTTGGTATTAATAGGTACCATTTCCATACCCCCTTTAAGTTTTATTTTTGTACGAACCTTATAAAACTTGAAAAAGGATTTAGTCTTTGAATAAACCGTAAAATTTAAATATTTAAAGAAGCTGTACTTTGAATAACCAATTTAGAATGTCATATGCATTTTATAAAATTTAGGCGACTTTCAAAAGATGTGTTGTGTGACCCATTTGACCCTTCCAGTATCAACTGGTTTCTTAGTTGGCCCATTGAGATAATACGCAACCTGAAGTGACCTATTAATATTGGGACAAACTAGAACTTATCCTTAAGCTAGCAAATTTCAAATTTTTAGATCATAAGGGCATTTTGGTTAGGGTTCATTTGAGGCGTGTTTGAGACCAATAACAAAGAATAGAGACCATTCCATGGAGATCTTTGAGATATAGGTAATGTAATGTGTCTTCACATGAAAAATTGATATAACGACAATCAAGGATCTTTATACTGTTAATACCTCAAACACTTTATAATATTTCTTACCAATTATCCATTGATTTTTGTACATGTGGCCTTTAGATAAATTGGAGAAAATAATCAAGGTGTATCTTTTTGCATGCTAAAGAATCAAATTCTACTAATCGATTTTCTTAAAGCATAGTTAACAAGTTATATGAAAATTAGCCTTCAGCTATCTTTTTTTTATGGTCAATTTTTGCTTACATGATACCATATGTAGGCATTATGTATCAAGTATGTAATAAGCATAAAGAGGTTGAAGTGTGCAATTATCCAAACATCTTTTATCATGGACTTCCCTTATTTAAATGTTGCAATGCAAATTTAGTCATACTGTATAGAAATTCTTATTTTAAAAAAAGCTAAAACATAATGAATAAGTGGTTTACTTAGTGAACAACTATTATGAAGAAAGATTTTATGTATCATTGGCCAAATTTAATAAACATGCATATTAATAAACATGTTTATAAACACACATAAATAAACATGTTTATTTATGTTTCTTTCGCCTATAAGCTTATAATTTGGTTGTTGGAATTTCTTCATAAATACTATAGAAGCTTATCATCTATAAGCATATATTTGTTGAGATGAAGGTCTTAGGGTTTGTTTTTGGTAAGTGCTTATATTTCAAGTAATCTGTTTGATAAAAAAGCCTTATGTACCTTTGAAAATTTTATGGGCATGCAACTTTTAGTCAAAAATGGGTTAGATTAGTTTTTGTTTTGGTTAGTATGCTAATGGGTATGCTTTAAATGCTCTTAAATATGTTATTATCCTTGTGAACTACACGTTCATATGTATGGTAATATTGACTGACTTTAGTGGTGAAGTGGAAGACGTAGAGGCCAGATATTGAATGAGTTCGATCGCTGCAATCAAAGCACCGAAGTTGTTGGTTTTGTCCAGGACCAAACTGATGTAGGCTTTGAACACACATACACGTTGAAGTGGTGTAGGCTTAGCTTATCCTGAATAAAGATAATGTGTTCACAGATTATAAAGCTAATAAGCAATATTGCTAGATTCGTTGCTATGAACAGTATCACTTCATTTAGGCGTTACAAAATGGAAAAAGTCTATAGAAGGGGCAACCCATCTAAAGGAAAATACCGTGAGTTTTATGACTTTATCAGTGTGATTTTGATATTGTTGGTGATGAATCGACCGGAGCAGATTTTGAGGTGGATAAACTATTGACTGAATTACTGGATGAGCTAAACATTGGTGAATATGAGGTAAATAAACATTGATGAATATGAGGTCAAATTTCTTTTGATTTTAACCATTACATCTTCATTGTCCAGTTTGACACATAAGATCTGTGTGAATACACTTGAAGAGGCAGAGTCAAATATAGAATTTAATTATTTTATTTGTGCGAACATAAGATCTGTGTGAATACACAAATTTCGTACCATTTGTTCAAGTATTGACAAAGTAGACGAACATACATTTGAGCAATTTAAAAAAGTACTAAGGTTGTACTTTTATAAGTTAATGGTATATGAAGCTTAGTTTCACGTCATCAAATTATTGTTTAAATCATTTTTGTTATTAGATTGATGAAAAGGGTCTAAATACCGAAACTGCTTAGAAGATTGGTTCAATTGTGATATACGAAGCCGTTTTCAAGGGGGCTACACAGGTGTGTTATTTTTATGATTGTATGCTTTTTCTCATTTATGATTGTATGCATTATTTTTATGATAATGCAAGATCTGTATATGTATATGTTCTCAGGTTGGATCTATTGCTGTTGGTGGACGTCATGACAATCTTCATGTATTCACTAATTATACGTACAATTTAATCATATATGGTTATTATTTTGTCTCCTGAAGTATTTTGTGCTACGAGATTCTGCCATATACTTTGTAAAAGTGCATCTTTATTATTTACTTTGTGTACAAGATGTTAATGCCATCGTTTTAATCTTGAATCCTTACCATGTTTATTATATTGACATTAGAAATAAAGAAAGCATATTCATTAAGAACTATATAGCAAAAATAATTAAAAGTGGTTTGAATAGAACACATTTAGTAAATAATACAAATAACAATAACTAATTAAAAAAAATTATGTTTCACTTGGGGTTTTCCTTTATTATAAAAAAGAATAAGGAAGATATGAACCTAAAGTCTGTTAAAAATAATAAAAAAGCATAATTAAAAATCATAAATAAAACAAAACAAAGATTAAATTATTTGTTTCTTAATAAATAAAAATAAATTATTCAAAAATTAGAAAAAGCACAAGACGCAAGATTATAACTAGTTAATTAATATAACTGTAACTTTTTAAGATAAATGAAAGGGAAATGATAAAAAAGCCTTGAGAGGCCTAAATTGAGGTGTTATTTTCCGGTTGGTGATATCAGATGAACCCATTTTTAATATCACCAATTAAATAATGACACCTCAATTTAGGTCTCTTTTTACGTGTACCATTAGGTCCTTATATAATTGCTCTAAATGAAAAGGACATATCTTAATCTATAACATAAATCCAAAACCACCCTCTTATTTATACTTCATTTATTATTGCATTACTTTAAAAATTCATTAAAACAAAACTTAGTGTAATTACTTACCAAAAACTAAACTCTAAACTATGATAAATGTATATACCTAATTCTTCAAGATAAGTCGAGAGGCTCATTTACTTAGTTACTTTAGTTATAATGACTTAAATTTGATTGCAACGACAATTAATTAATATAACTGTAACTCTCTAAGATTAATGAAAAAGGCATATCTTAATGCATATCATAAATCCAAAAATTCCCTATTATTTATACTTCATTTATTGTTGCATGACTTAAAAAAATTCTTTAAAACAAAATCTAGTGTGTTACTCACCCAAAAACTCAAATTAGTTTATTCCCTTCGTCGAGAGGATCTACTCTTACAACAATTCATCTTCACGTTTGAAGTTCAAATAGCTCTTGTTCACATTCAAATATTTTGGACTGTAAATGACTTGGTTATTAAATATATTAAAGATAATTAATAATTTTCAATAGTGAATATTGTTTGAGACGTATTGTTGGCGAGACAATAAAAAATGACCATTTATAGTCTATAATTCTTTGATTATTTGCTCAGAGTTATAGTTATAAATAGATTATTAATTATTAAATAATTTTGAAAGAATTTCATATATATCCCAAAAATGTCTGGTATTAATAATTGAATCATATCATTTATTTTAAAGAGTTAGTTTGATTGATTCTTGTTTGTAGTTGAACGAAGTTGATAAAAGAAATACGATTGGGTTACTAGGGAAGAGAAACAAGGGTATAAGGGTCATTTTAACATTAAATGATAATAAATATGCATTTTAAGATTTTAATTAAATATAAATTGGGTATTTGGATATATATGAAAATTTTAAGTTTTATATTGATATACATGAAATTTTCAAGTTAAGTTAGATATATATGCATTTTTAAACCAAATGAGGGATATATATAAAATTCTCCCGATAATTTCTAATGCAATTCGTCAGTCAACTTTTGTAACAGAGTTGGATTAATTGCTTTATTATAATAAAAGAAAATGAAATGATGGTCTATTGAAAGTACGCCATTACTTGTAGACTTTTTAAGATGAAATGTATAGAAAATATCATAATTATTAGACTTTTAGTTATTGACATTACTTAAACTACTCACGTTACAAATTATAACGTAAACTTAAGTTTCATTAGTTACTGGGCGCATTTGGCGAAACTTTATAGATAAATTATTCCTTTTGTTACAAAATAATCTATTATAAATTAAGAAACACGTTTGGATCGTTAATTCTGTTTTATTTCAAACAAATAAACCCAAAATGAAAAGTTGATTCATGAAGCTTTTAAACGTTTTGGTGTTAAACTTTAAATTACCGATATACCTTCCAGACATTTATTTAAAATTATAGATTTGTCTTTTTATGTCATTTTACATTTTATAATTATATTTAACAATTAATTTACCAAACACTTTTATTGAAAAAAGAATACAACTTATTGCTTATGTTAATGATTTTAGAAGCATATACCACAACTTAACGCTATCACTTTAGTTTTCTTACACAAACATACCCCTAGTCTTGTAATGAAAGATATGAAAGAATTATAATAAAAATTGAAGACCTTATTTATTCATAATATTTGCACCAATTCTCAATGGCAAAATATAAACCATAGCATAAGCAAAACTTCTTGGTATTTAATCACATTGAAATTTAAGCCATTAGTTACCCTCAAAACTCAACTTTATATAAACCCAAAAGTCAACTTTTATATTAAGATAGTTAGATGTAGGGGTGTCATTCGGCCGACCGACCGAACCCGACCGGTCAATTCGGGTCAATCGGATTCAAAATATATTCGGTCAATCAATTCAACCCGAATTGACCCGAAGTTCTAAACAAGGTCGGGTTCGGGTATATTTTTAGACTTGACCCACCCAACCCGACCAACCCGAATAACCCGGCTAAACAACACATTTACAATGTAAAATACTCGGGTTGACCGAACCGAATTGACCGACCGATTGACCGAACCCGAATTGACCCGACCGAGTTGACCCGAGTTCTAAACAAGGTCGGGTTCGGGTATGTTTTTTAAGTCTTGACCGAGTTGACTCGGACCGAGTTGACTCGAACCCGTGGTCAACCCGAATAACACCCTAGTTAGATGTATTAAAATGGACATCACGCGTTAATATTTATTGAAAAGTTTTAAATAAATTAGTCATTCATATAACTAAAAGAAACTTGTTATAAATATTAATGGCTTATGTCTATTCACTTTAAATTACTACCGAATCCATTGGGTTTATATGTAATTATCTACTCTATAAGTAGATACACTCTTGTAACTTTTGGGATGACAACTCAATGATAATTCTCTCTTATTCTCCTCTCATTCTTGTGTTCTTGCTTATTATATTATAACACGTTATCAGCACGCTCTAACAGCGGTTTTTGATTTCATCAAATATGTGATGCACATTGATAGAAGTTTTTGGTTTGTTATGATTAGTATTTTGATATCACGGAGGTAAGTAATGTTATCTTCCTATTGGTTAATAATTATATATCAACGAGTGTGGGAACTCCGCGACGCAATGGATTATTTTAAAGGACTTACTTTGCAACGACACTTAAACTTGTGGACTGCTTTTGCCAAGTTATGAAACTTTGCATTTAATGTTTGGACTTACTTTGCAACGACACTTAAACCTCGAGGTGTTTTTGCCAAGTTGTGAAACTTTACATTTAATGTTTGACTTGGTTGCAGTCACCACTGAACCTCGTGGCGCTATTTCTCGCCAATTTGAAAACTTTTCATTAACGCGTGTTTCTGGCCCCGGTCCCGCTTTTAGTATATATACTAATATATGCAATACAATGATCTTTTGTTAGGACGTAAAGCATTATATTATATAAACAATTGATTGGATATTACAGAACATTTATTACTTGCGTGTAACTATGATAAATCCACAGCAATTAGAGCTAAAGTTACAGTTTTGCCCTCCATAGTTATTTCACCTATTAAATTTCTTCTTACGGCCCTAACATCCACATGTCCGTATTTTCTGCATGGAACCATTTAATAAATTGATGCCAAACTCACGATGATCTACAGCACTATTGCATGGCAATTCACAAATAACATCGCAACTGGGTTAATTACGAACGCTTGTTATATGACCAAATGATGAAATATTATAAGAACCTCATAATATTTTGCAATACTTAAAACCATGAAATTGATATCGGCGATAACTAACAACATTCCAAGCTTTCAAAGTGACTGGTTACAAATACTATAGCATACGTTAATTTGTTCTAATGTATTACTCTAATAATATATTGCAGATCTTTTATATTTGGTGTATCTTTTATAATTGGCATGGATACATAGGCACTTGTATATTAGTTGTATACTTGTATGTAGGTGGAGTATTCATATTTATATGAAGTGTAACTTTGTATAAATTGATGATTGAAGTCTTGAAGATCAATGAAAAGGCAAAATTTTCTTGGCCAAACGTGTTATTTGACATAATGTTAACGGGCTATGGCTTATTGGCTTGTCGCCGGTTATAGACGCATTTAAGCCTCGTATTCTTAATGGATATCATGAAGAACAAACACAATATCATATTAGTTATACAAATCTTATACAGTTATCTCTATAGATCTAAAACAATATTGACGTCTGTTTTAGTTTCTCAATAAGTAATGAAATATTTAGTATTGATTAACGAGCGTTCTTAATTAATCAATTGCAATGTCACGGGAGTGAAGCGGATGTGATGAAGGTGAGCAGCAGTGGTGTAGATGATGGTGGAATAATGGACTGCAATTTAGCAATAGAGAATCGTGAGTGTTTGGGGAATAAGGTTAACAAAAATAGATAAGATATATTGAGGGTAAAAATGTAACTTTATATTCATTTGCTGTGGATTCATCAAATAGCTTCGTGAATTTATCAGCACCCTTCTTATATACATGTTTGACATATCAGTTTACTACTAGTATATCTAATACTTATGCGCCAAATCTACTTGTATATTGAGGTAGGAATTCTTATGTTGTAATTTACAAGAACAACAAATGTTCTATAGTGATTACATAAAGAGAATTGTGTTTTATCCTCATGTTATGTTTGAAAAAAAAGAAGAAAAAAAAAATAGAATCTCACATTCTAATAGTATAAATAACATACCATTATGTTATGTTAGAGAAGAAAAAAAATATAGAACCTCAAGTTCTACTATGATATCATCAAAAGAAAAAAAATATATATATCATAACCTCATGTTATGATTATGATTATACTTGATGAATATAATCCAAATACAATAACCTCAAGTTATTGTTATATCTTTTAAAGAACCTCAAGTTCTTTGCGATTCTTTTAGATGAATCTCGATAACATAACCTCATGTTGTGTTGAAAGAAAATATAAATTAGAACCTCAAGTTCTAATATGGTTTGATCAATTGGATCAATAACATAACTTAGGTTATGTTAGAAAAATAAATTAGAACCTCAAGTTCTAGTATGGTTTGATCAATTGCATCAATAACATAACCTAAGGTTATGTTAGAAAAATAAATTAGAACCTCAAGTTCTAGTATGGTTTGATCAATAACATAACCTAAGGTTATGTTAGAAAAATAAATTAGAACCTCAAGTTCTAGTATGGTTTGATCAATTGGATCAATAACAAAACCTAATGTTATGTTAAAAAAAAAACAAAAAAAAAAAACTCATGTTATGAATGAAAAAAAATAATAGCTAGAACTTCATTTTCTAATTTGATTCAATATATAGAATCAATAACATAACCTCATGTTATGTTAGAAAAAATAAAACATCAAGTTTTATTATGATTACTTCAAGAGAATCAAATAGCATAACACACTATTGTTATGATTATTTTTTTTTAGAACCTCAAATTCTATTCTTGTTAATCGTGTAATTAATTATTCATTGGCATTTTTTGTGTGGATTTAAATTTCATTGCCGTATGGATATCATAAAAGCATAATAACATCTTTATATATAAAGTACTCGTATTTTGTATGTTATTAGAAAGAATTGATTAAATGTGCAAATTGATTAATCATAATGGTATGTTAGCTATGACGTAACATAAATGGTTAAAGGCATGTTAACTATGACATAATATAATGATTGGTTAAATATCATAAAGGCTTTGAATGAATAATTGTTATAGTTTCTATATTGCTATTTGATTTATAAAAGATAAATAGTTCTTTTTTTGTGTTTGATCCCTTTAATAAAGGAAGCATGAGATTTATGATATATGTTATACTTCACCATGTTCATTGCTATGTGCAAACTATGAAAAAAATCTTAAACTGATTTTTACTATGCACTATTTGACATGTTATTTTAAGCTTCAAGATTTTGTATGGATTTAAAACTTAAATTTTGCTAGTATAATAATCAGTTGGCTATACTGAAAATCTAACGGTATAATTTCTAATTTTTTTATATGTCCTTAAACCTTAATGTTGGATCATGTAAAATATGATTTGGTGGTTTTGACACAACTACAATAGGTTACGTCTCATCAAAATATGTTTATGATACATGATTTACAAAGGCATCTATGTTATTTGATGCATAGCTTGGAAACATTTAAAGCACACAAAAATACAAAAGAATAATTACTTTTATTAGTTTATTAATTTTGATATGGATGTACATGTGATCACATAAATCTTTCTATTCTAACGAGTGTGGAAACCCGCGTGATGCAATGGACGGCTTCAAAGGACTTACTTTGTGCGACACTTAAACCTTGGGACTAATTTTGCCAGTTGCTATAGTTAGCAATTAATTCTACAGACTTACCTTGCAACGCGCGTAAACCTTAGGGACTATTTTTGCCGATTGCTATAGATTGCAATTAATGCCGAGGACTAATTTTGCGGTTGATTGAACCTCGTGGACTATTGTTGCCAAGTTGGGAAAGTTTGCATTTAATGTGTTGGCTTTGGGTAAAATGTACTCCCATCTTTAGTATATATCTGAGTGTGGAAACCCGCGCGATGCAACCGGATTTGCTTAAAAACTTATTTTGTAGCGACACTTAAACCTCGAAATTTTTTTGAAATTGTGAAACTTTGCATTTAATGTTTGGACTTGCTTTGTAACGATACTTAAACCTCGTGGACTGTTTTGCCAAGTTGTGAAACTTTGCATTTAATGTTTGACTTACTGCTAGCAGCCACTGAACCTCGAAATTGTTTTGCCAACTTAAAGTTTGCATTTCATGCTTGGCTTGTTATTGTTTTCTTGATTGATCTTTAGTATATATAGATAATGTCATAACCTCTTATATTTGATTTGATCGAGGTAATATTTATGTCTCATCAAAGATTAAAAAGCCTATTCTCATGTCCATTTATGTATATTTTTGGGAAAATTGCGAAAAGTCATCATCTTGCACTTATCATTATCGCGTAATGACCTTTTTTATCATTGTGACACAAACTTTTAGGGCGTGCTATTGTGTGTATCGGTGACTTGTTTAACTTGTTGTAGCCGGTCATGTTAACGACCGCTAACTTTTTATTGCACCGTTAGTCCTTTTCGTGCTGCTTTAACGATCGTTATTATATTATTGCACCGTTAGTCATTTTCCCGCTTTTACACGTCGTCCGCTTTTGCACTTTTCCGTCCGCTTTTGCACGGTTTCGTCCGCTTTTACGCCGCCTGCGTTTCACACGCTTTACACGCCGCTCGTTTTACATGTTTTACACGCTTATACAAGTTTTACGTTTTCGTCCGCTTTACGTTTTTGTCCGTTTTACGTGTTCATCCGTTTTACGCCGTCCGCTTTACGTTTCGTCCGCCATGTTTTCGCTTTTCGTTTTCGTCCGTTTTGGGCGCTTTTACGCACGTTCTTCCGCTTTACACGCCGTCCGCTTTTACGTTTTCTTCGTTTTCGTCCGTTTTACGATTTCGTCGTTTTACGCTTTTACGTGTTCCGCCGTTTTACGTTTCGCCGCTTTTACCGTTTTCATCCGTTTTACACGCCGTTTCTTCCGTTTTACGCTTTTCGCCGTTTTACGTTTCGTCCGCCACACGTTTCGTGCGTTTTACGCTTTACACGTGTTCTTCCGTTTTACACGTCCGTTTTTGCGTTTTCGTCCGTTTTACGATTTTGTCCGCTTTTACGTCTGAAACGAAACGAAAACGTAAGAAAGAAAAACGGACGAAACGAAAAAACGTGTAAAACGAAAAAACGGAAAAAGCGAAAAAAACGTGTAAAGCGGACTAAACGTGTAAAAAGGAGCGAAACATAAAACGTCGAAAAAGTGTAAAATCGAAAACGAAACGAAAAAACGTAAAACGAAAACTTGTAAAAACGTTTTACGTGCGAAAACAAAAAACGTGTAAAGCGGACGGCGTAAAACGGACGAAACGTAAAACGGACGAAGACGGTAAAAGCGGAAGAACACGTAAAAGCGATAAAACGGACGAAACGTAAAACGGACTAAACGGTAAAACGGAAGAACGCGTAAAAGCGTAAAACGGACGAAAACGGAAGAAAACGTGTAAAACGTAAAACGGGCGAAAACGTAAAACGGACAAAACGTGTAAAACGGAAGAACACGTAAAAGCGTAAAACGGACGAAAACGAAGAAAACGTGTAAACGGACGAAAACGTAAAACGGATGAACACGTGTAAAACGGACGAAACGTGTAAAACGGACGAAAAGGTGTAAAACGTAAAAACTTGTAAAGACGTAAAAACATGTAAAACGAGCGAAAACGTGTGAAACGGACGAAACGTAAAAGCGGACCAAACCGTGCAAAACGGACGGAAAAGTGCAAAAGCGAACGAAACGTAAAAAAACGGTGAAAATGACTAACGGTGCAATAATATAATAACGGTCGTTAAAAGCATTTAAAAGGACTAACGGTGCAATAAAAAGTTAACGGTCGTTAACATGACCGCTACAACAAGTTAAACAAGTCACCGATACACACAATAGCACGCTCCCAAAAGTTTGTGTCACAATGATAAAAAAATAGGTCATTACACTGGCGCAATAATAATAAGTCACAAGTATGATGACTTTTCACGAATTTTCCTATATTTTTCCACCGACTTGGCATTGACCTTTTCATATATGGTTGTTTTATTATTATGTGTTGTTTTATTTCTTTGTAAACATTTGATTAACTGATTGAGAGTGTAGGCTAATGTGCATGTTATATTTGATGCCTTAAATGTGCTTTGTATTAAATTATATGAAAGACATAAAAGTGCTTATATATAAATTGATTCGAGAATTGAAAGAACAAATGTGATGATTTATAAACTTCTTCATATTATTCAAATTTTTAACAAACTCAAGTGTAATCAAAACACTTGCGGGCATAAACAAGAAGTTTATGTGCCAAGATGTCACATGTAAATCAAGTGCAATTAAAGCACACGCGACCATAAAGTAGAAACTTATGTGCCAAAATATTTTATTAAATGACATGACCGGTTGAATCAACCTGGGTCAACGAATGTGACAATCATGATAATATTTATCATGGACGTGGTCGATTATATGATCAACATAAAGATCTCCATTCCCTCAGAGAATGTGATAAATAATGACCAACGTAGAAATCTCCATTCCCTCAAGTGAATGTGATGAAATGATCAACGTATAGATCTCCATTCCCTCAAGTGAATGTGATAAAAATGATCAGAATAAGATCTTTGTTTCCTCAAGTGAATGTGATTATATATAATGATAAATGTCTAAAGATCATATATCATGGTCAAAGATATGGTCGAACTAATATGAAAAAGGACCAACCACTACAAATGGTAAAATAAGAACGGAGCAAATAAAAATGTCATGTATGAAAAATACAAGTGTGTAAAAGATATTACACACTATCTTCATTGATGTTAGAATCTATGGTAATAGATTGTGAGATATACATGAATGCTCCGTAAAAGAGAATATAAAATTGTCGTGAGGAACAAAGTTTAATACTAAGAATGTATTATATTCTTTTGTATCTTCCTCGACATGCAATATACATATATTGTGGAAGATAATCACTAGCCATAACATAAGTTTATGAGCCACAATTATAATATTTTTGGCATGACCGGTTATACCATCCTGAGTCGTTAATGATGCAAAAACTATAATAGTAAGATTCTTTAATCTTATGTTGTTTTTCTCTCAAAGCAAGTTGATTATTCAACCATCAACTAGATTGAGGACTCAATCTCTCAATATTCTAGAAAGAAAACAAATGGATGCATGTAGGCATACACATCCATTGGATGAACCATTTAGAGTTTAAAATCGATGCATCGTCTAAATGGTTATCAAAATCGCAACCTCAAGTTTGCATGATTAATAGCTCAATGCGAGCCTAACATTCCAGAGTAAGTATTTCATCATGAAAATGCGATGAATTACTTCTAAATTATCAAATGAAACTGAGAGAAAAACTTGTGTTGTTGCATGGGGCCATATTATAATATGCACACCAACAAAATTAGCATCATGCCAATATGTTATTATAAATCCTCCCTTTTATAATTCGTTTTGGTTATAAACCAAACATATCCCATTTTTATTTTTTGTGTGCATATTACTCCACCTAAATGCACATATATGGGATATAGAAGATGGATAATTCCTTCAGGAGGAGAGAAGTAGCTGCAAATTCAGAATGAATTATCATATTCTGTTGATCCTCGAAAGAATTTTTTTTGATTATTCAATGGATAATCTAATAGCCATAAATAAACATTGGCCAAATAAATAAAATTTCAGCTACTCATGCTCCAAGTTATACTTTGTCCCTCAAGGACATTGTTTGTTATGACATGCCTCAAGCATGATAGACTAATCGATTCCAAATAAAATCCTCGATGAAAAATATGGAACATGAAAATAAGATGGTTAATCGAGGTATAAAAGACCCCATGATAGTCTCATAAAGAGACACTAGACATGAAGGTTTCAACGAACCTCAAATAACTAATGAGATCTCAATAATTCTATGATGTCTAAAATCATATGGAATCGAAACAAAAACGACGTCGATAAATTTGTTTATATACAATATAGCGTTTGCTACTATGCATAATGAGGATCATAACTCAAATGTTATTCAATGAAACGATTGGCCAACGTGAAAAGACGCAATCTCATGAAAATACGAGAAGTCTTGGGTCATGAAGTCCGTACACAAAAATGTGTAAAATCTATCGGATATACATCGGTCTTTGTGTGAAACAGAAATAAGAGTTCTAAAGTTATTTGCTTTAGGACATGAATTGTTGAATAAATATATTCACAAAATTGATTATTAAGAGGCAAAATGTCTCGAGGTGGATGTAATATCTTATTGATATTTTATGAGACAAATAATCTATAAGTGTTTAATTCACTCTAAGTGAGTTTTAGATAAAGCTCCCATATTCTAAGAAGAATCTATAATGCTTTAAGCCCTCAAGCATGTCTAGCAAATTCAACTTTTAGAAGCAATAATAAAGTTTTCAAGAACTCTATTTGATCAAACTGAATGAATTTTTATACGGATCAAAATCATTCTTGACGCATATTATATAAATTGTTTTTGCACATGTTTTTATAAAATGATCGGTACTCAAGTACCATACATAAGTGCAACTGAGGCTTTAATGATTAATATGCACATGAGAGTGTATTTTTCTCTTTTAATAATTGTATTAGCAATGTATGTTTTCCAACCAATGTATTAGATTTTAGAAGCTACACATATATTTGATCATCTTTGCAGGATATATTCTTAATATCAATTATTCGGAGGACTTTATTATAAATTCTTTGCTGTAAAATGCCTGAGCAACTACTTCGGAAGATTCACATTCGAAGTTTGAAAGATATACATTAAATTGAGGAGGAGCATTATGTAACACCCCCAATTTCGTGATACGCAGCGGAATTCAAACTGGGTGTTACTTCATGGCACAACAGTCATAACAATAGAAAACGTACTCTAATGTAGTCGTTTTAAAAGATTTATCATTCGATTTATATAAATATCAGAGTTTACAAAAATGAGGTCCCAGATGGTTCCAAGTTTACAAAATACATTAAATGGGTTTTCGAATGATAATAAAATTTAAAGCCTTCTTGAGTATCCGTGCTTCTCCGTGCCAGCCTCGTACAATATGGACCTGAAATACATGCTTAAAACTGTCAACACAAAGGTTGAGTGAAATTCATAGAGTTTGTTTGAAATCAGTTGAACACATAATATTTGTGTGGGTTACGTTGTTATACACCCATAATGTTGAAAACAGATATTATTATTGCACTAAGCTCATGATACCGAAAACGTTAACATCTGTCATAAAATACTAACCGATGCCCTAATAGGTAATTTGCCAATAAACCTAAAGATGTTCAAATATAGTGCGTTTGTTTGCCTATCCGGTCAACATAAACGGGATTCGTCAATCCCAATAGGCCTATCCACAATATTCGCGTTCACTCGCAAGTGATTAATGGTTCATGATAGTAGGGACTTAAGATTGGCAATAGTGGTACTTAGTGCAAATAATACATTCTGATAAGCATACAGTTTGAAAGCAATGTGTTCGATTTAAAATAAAGCATGTATCTCCCCCAAGAGTTTGTAAAACAATTAAGTAATAGAAAGTGGGGCTATGAACTCACCTCAAAGTAAATGATAGCAAATGTATAATGAGAATGATGGATATGCCGTGGAAACTTCTACGAGCAACCTAAAATAGAATGTTGCGACTTAGGTTTGGAATAATGTTTAAGGAAACATAAACCATCCTATATATATATATTCCTATGTTGATCATGATGTAGTCAATTATCATATGATGTTTATAGAAAGATCTTTAATAAGTGAAAACGTATTTAGCTTATAGATATCGTACTACCGTTCGGGCCATCATAATTCAGAGGTCATGCAGTAAACGTTCGAGGAGCTAGGACACTTTAAATCGTAAATCCAGCAACTCGTCGAAACGTTTTACTCAAATGAAACCCCTCACATGAAGCTCCCTACTATTGTAGCACTTAGTAAATACAACATATGTTTTGAGTGAAGATTGTTATAACATAAAGTTTATCATGTTTTAATAAGTATCTAGTTTTTACAAGTTCTCGTCGTTTCGTAAATATAATTACCATAGTTAACGGTCTTGGGCAAACAAGCCTTGAGGCTTTAGACATGGCCTTTCCGTGACGTTGGTCTTGACTACCATGGTCTTGATACTTAGCTTTGGCCTTAGCCGTAGCCGTGGTCTTGGCTTATGGCCATTAGGCCTCTTGGTTTGCTTTTAGTTGTGACAAAAGTATAGTTATGTGACTATATTTACGGCAGTTTCTGTTTTTGAAAGATTTATGACCTGTTTAAGCGTTTTCAAGGTCCGAGCTTCTTGTTATTGAAGGAAAACGTCGTTCCGGACAACTTTCGTGTTTTAACTTTTGATGATTCGGACCGAAGTACCATTTTAGAACGGCGTAACTCAAAACAGCAAAGTTATTGGCGCTTTGGCGCTTTGGTTTTGCTAACTTCTTTTGGCTATAACTTTTGACTCGTTTGTCCGTTTCGGGTGATTCAAATTGCTATGTTTACCTTTTTATCTTGTCTACCATATTATGTAAGTTAGAAAGTCCTTATGTTACTGTTTTTAGTAGTCTCACATGTGTAGAATATGACTAGTTTACTAGTTTGTTACTTTTATGACAATATGTGAATTAAAACAAGTGATTGAGTATATGTACATCATGAATCAACATAGTAACTATATATATAGTATGAAATAGTTAAGATTATGAATAATAAAGATGAGATGATGGTGGTGATAAGTTTCTTACAACTTTTGGCTTTCAATAAAGAAAGGAGTAACTTAGTAAGGATAGGACTTTGATTGATCGCGAAAGACTTCGGATTGAGCTAGCTTTCCACACCTTGGCACCCTTGCAAACTTGAAGAGTTGGTGATGAAGTAGTAAGTGACTTGAGTGGATTTAAACTCAAGAAGATCACTTAAACTTGCTAGAGATTTGATGTAGTAGCTTGATCTTTTGGAACTTCCTTGCATAAACTTGGAGTTTATGGAACAAATTATGGAAGATATGTATGTTTTAAGTTATGAACGACCAAGAGAAGAGTTTTAGGGTTTTTAGGAAGTCATTCACTTGCTATTTATAGGAGGGTAAGTTTGGTTAACCATATATGGGTTAAATATTAACCATGGTTAAGTTAGGACACTTGTAAAGATCTAAATGAACCATGGTTAGGATGATGCCACCAAAATGATGACTCCCCCCCCCCTAAGTCGGCCAAGACATGATAAGATGACTTAGGTGGTTATTTTTGATCTTATCTTGAGTTTAGAGTAAGTTTTGGTTCCGTTAAATGCCAACCGTAAGTCGTTAAGCCATAAAGCGTAAAACGGGTATCGTAAAATACAAAACTTGTAGGAATGATGAGACTCATCATTATACTCCATCTAAAAATATAAAATGGGTGATAAGTCTCATTGGGTGCAAAACGCGCTTAAAGTCGAAATACGGGTCAAAACGCGTAATTCGCGCTTTATCGAAAAAGAACGAAATTCGGGAAACGACCGTGAATTTATTTAGAGTAGACTAAAATTAGTCTAAAAGTGATATGAGATGTTAAAATGTGGTTTTCATCATACGGGGATAACTTTACGATTATTCGTGAAGTTTAAAAGTTCTGTGATTTAAGCAAAAATGTAGAACGTACAAGGTTAATTCCTTTATGGTCAAAGGAGGAGGAAATATGTTTAACTTTTACAAAAATGTAAAAGTTTCAAAACATATTAGAAACACAGTCTGAGAATCGTTAAGTCGGATGTAAGTAGAATTGTTTAAAACGTAAGTTTAGTTTTATTCTGCGTTGGGCTTATTTGGTAATATTAAAAATAATAATTCTTAAAAATTCTCAAATTAATCATGAATGATCTAAAAATTTATCTGATGCGAGGAAAATTATCAGGGTTGATTTTCGTTAAGCGCGTGATGTTTAAACGGTGGACCGTCCAAAACGAAACTTTAAAACGATGTTTACTTAATAACTTTTACGAAAATGATCTAACGATGGTCGAACTCTCAGGTCATTACTAAAATAATTTATCTTACGAGAATATGAAATAAAAATTTTACGTGATGAATAGTGAAAATGAATGGTAAATGTGAATAGTAAAAGTGAATAGTAAATTCTCGAAAATGAAAAGTAACCTAAAAATGTGGGTGGTTACTGGTCTCACCCCTTAATGGAATTCGTCCCGAATTCGTGGTGTGTTATCCGATGTTGAATTGTCTAGGAAAATGTGGATGTGTACGAATCCTAATCTTTGTGTTCTCAAGTTTTGGTCATAGAATGTATGATGTACCATGTGGCTTAAGTTGATAATCTAAAGGGTTTTGTTAAAATCTTATAGAGTCCAATATACCTAAAGTTTGGCTTTTCCGATTCTCAAAACGAATCATATCTTATTATATCGAGGCTATCAATAAAACCTTAATTTCTAATATGAAGTTTTGGTGATAGTGTGTGACATGGAGCCTAATTTGTATTTGTATGGCTTCCTTAGTTGTTTCGTGGGTGATTTTCTAAACACTTTAGTCCAGCAACTGGTTAACTAACACTTTCGTCTATATGGTGCCTCAAAATGGAATTGTTTTGTTGTTGTTGGGGTATCTGTTGTTAATCAAATGTGTAAGATATTGTTGGTGTGAAATGGTTTGTAATGATGTGAAAATTGTCGTTGTAGGGAAAGTCTTGCTAGTGGCAAGTGGTTATCCAAACCATTTCCAAAGTTGATCATGTCTTAGGTGGTTTCGGGATGAAGGTCATATCTTATAGTGTTTAGAAGAAGCGTGGTAGTCTTGTGAAGTTTTACATCTTGACTTATAATGGAGTTCGAGATAATGATGTGATATGTTGACGATTAGAAGAGTGTAGCGTATGTTTACCATTATTCTTAGGTAGAGATGTCAAGTTTGTTTTAAAATCAAAAGTGAATTTTAAAGGAATATGGCGGAATGATAGCCTTGAAACCTAATCAGGCTAGTACCTCTAAGAAATGACGAGAAGATTTGATGACTATCCCAAGATAGTAGTTCGGATTATCTCATGTATGAAAATTTCAAGAATGAAATTAGGTAGTATAAATGAGATGTTAAGATTTTGCTGAGTGGTAAGACACTATCGCATCTCTAGATCTTTTCTGGTGGTTTATCGAGTTTAAGTAGGAAATTAACCTGAATATAACCCTTGTATAACTATTCTCAGTGTTTGAAAATTTTAAGTTGAACATAGTTAATCAGACTATGATCCATTATCCCAGGGTTAAATATAGGTGATTAGGCTATATTTAGCCGAGGTTCGATAAATTTTTCAAATACCTAAATTAGGTATACTTGTGATATGTCCATACCTTTTGAGAAATTGTCCACTAAGCAAAGGCGATATCAAACCATCCAGTTGCAAGTCCTGGCCATAAAAGACTTGCAACCTATGTTTTCACATTCCATTGCATAGAAGATAGTATAGGTAGATACGTGTGGAAAGGAAATCTTAAGTAATTCTAAAATAGACCATACTTGGCTAGAATCACGAACCTTTAATAATGAAGGTTTCAGAAGAGAATTTTGATGAATGTAGCATTAGTTGCTGAACTTCAGCTTTTATAGATGATGAGTCACTTTGTCCTTTAGGAATCCTATTTCTTGTATTTCCATTAGGGAAATTGATAGACTGTGACAGGTTTCATGTAAAACAATATCATATATTGTTTATAAAATAATTTTTAGGGACTATTGTATAACTTACAATATCTGAGGAGTAGTTGAGACCATTGTGCAACTCACAATGTCTGAGAAATAGTTGAAACCATTGTGTAACTCACAATGTCTAGGAAATAATAGAGACCATTGTGCAACTCACAATGTCTAAGAAATAATAGAGACCATTGTGCAACTCACAATGTCTAAGAAATGATGTAGAGATCATTGTGTAGCTCACAATGTCTTGAGAAATGATGGAGAGATCATTGTGTAACCCACAATGTCTTGAGAAATGATAGAGAGACCATTGTGTAACCCACAATGTCTTGAGAAATAAATGTAGGATTTACAAGGTTCGAAAATGTAATAGAGACCACCGTAGGATTTCTGATGTCGAGAATGTAATAGAGACCACTGTAGGATTTCTGATGTCGAGAATTAATAGAGACCATGTCACAATGAAAATGAATGAGACCATTGTATCTCACAATGTCTAGGAAATAGGAAAGACCATTGTAGTCGATTACAATGTCTTGGATAAAGTTTCGTAATCCTAAAATGCATGAGTCGATGCATGATTGGGAGATTAGGAAAATATGATTGTGCCGTAATGCCTTAGAATAGGCATACGCAGATATGTTTAGTCTATCGTTTAGCTAAAATGATTGAAAATATGTCAAGTGTATATGTCAATATACTAGTATGTTTTATAGCTTAAAATGTTTAAAAGTCACATAATCGTCGGAGGATGGAAGGCACGGAGAACGGAAGGCTATAAAATGTTTTGTTTGAAAAAGTAGTTATAGTTTAAGTCTCAATTAGACCCGTTTCTCTATAATCGTGGCTCGATACCAATCTGTAACACCCCAATTTCGTGATACGCAATGAATTCAAACTGGTGTTACTTCATGGCACAACAATCATAACAATAGAAAACGTACTCTAATGGAGTCGTTTTAAAGATTTATCATTCGATTTATATAAATATCGAGTTTACAAAATGAGGTCCCGATGGTTCCAAGTTTACAAAATACATTAAATGGGTTTTGAATGATAATAAAATTTAAAGCCTTCTTGAGTATCCGTGCTTCTTCGTGCCGACCTCGTACAATATGGACACGAAATACATGCTTAAAAGCATCAACACAAAGGTTGAGTGAAATTCATAGAGTTTGTTTGAAATCAGTTGAACACATAATATTTGTGTGGGTTACGTTGTTATACACCCATAATGTTGAAAACAGATATTATTATTGCACTAAGCTCATGATACCGAAAACGTTAACAGCTGTCATAAAATAGTAACCGATGCCCTAATAGGTAATTTGCCAATAAACCTATAGATGTTCAAATATAGTGCGTTTGTTTGCCTATCCGGTCAACACAAACGGGATTCGTCAATCCCAATAGGCCTATCCACAATATTCGCGTTCACTCGCAAGTGATTAATGGTTCATGATAGTAGGGACTTAAGATTGGCAATAGTGGTACTTAGTGCAAATAATACATTCAGATAAGCATACAGTTTGAAAGCAATGTGTTCGATTTAAAATAAAGCATGTATCTCCCCCAAGAGTTTGTAAAACAATTAAATAATAGAAAGTGGGGCTATGAACTCACCTCAAAGTAAATGATAGCAAATGTATAATGAGAATGATGGATATGCCGTGGAAACTTCTACGAGCAACCTAAAATAGAATGTTGCGACTTAGGTTTGGAATAATGTTTAAGAAACATAAACCATCCTATATATATATTCCTATGTTGATCATGATGTAGTCAATTATCATATGATGTTTATAGAAAGATCTTTAATAAGTGAAAGCGTGTTTAGCTTATAGATATCGTACTACCGTTCGGGCCATCATAATTCGGAGGTCATGCGATGAACGTTCGGGAGCTAGGACACTTTAAATCGTAAATCCAAAGAACTCGTCGAACGTTTTACTCAAATGAAACCCTCACATGAAGCTCCCTACTATTGTAGCACTTAGTAAATACAACATATGTTTTGAGTGAAGATTGTTATAACATAAAGTTTATCATGTTTTAATAAGTATCTAGTTTTACAAGTTCTCGTCGTTTAGTAAATATAATTACCATAGTTAACGGTCTTGGGCAAACAAGCCTTGAGGCTTTAGACATGGCCTTTCCGTGACGTTGGTCTTGACTACCATGGTCTTGATACTTAGCTTTGGCCTTATCCGTAGCCGTGGTCTTGGCTTATGGCCATTAGGCCTCTTGGTTTGCTTTTAGTTGTGACAAAAGTATAGTTATGTGACTATATTCTGGCGGTTCTGCTTTTGAAAGATTTATGACTGTTTAAGCGTTTTCAAGGTCCGAGCTTCTTGTTATTGAAGGAAAACGTCGTTCGGACAACTTTCGTGTTTTAACTTTTGATGATTCGGACCGAAGTACCATTTTAGAACGGCGAACTCAAAACGACAAAGTATTGGCGGTTCGGCGTTTGGTTTTGCTAACTTCTTTTGGCTATAACTTTTGACTCGTTTGTCCGCTTCGGTGATTCAAATTGCTATGTTTACCTTTTATCTTGTCTACCATATTATGTAAGTTAGAAAGTCCTTATGTTACTGTTTTTAGTAGTCTCACATGTGTAGAATATGACTAGTTTACTAGTTTGTTACTTTTATGACAATATGTGAATTAAAACAAGTGATTGAGTATATGTACATCATGAATCAACATAGTAACTATATATATAGTATGAAATAGTTAAGATTATGAATAATAAAGATGAGATGATGGTGGTGATAAGTTTCTTACAACTTTTGGCTTTCAATAAAGAAAGGAGTAACTTAGTAAGGATAGGACTTTGATTGATCGCGAAGACTTGGATTGAGCTAGCTTTCCACACCTTGGCACCCTTGCAAACTTGAAGAGTTGGTGATGAAGTAGTAAGTGACTTGAGTGGATCTAAACTCAAGAAGATCACTTAAACTTGCTAGAGATTTGATGTAGTAGCTTGATCTTTGGAACTTCCTTGCATAAACTTGGAGTTTATGGAACAAATTATGGAAGATATGTATGTTTTAAGTTATGAACGACCCAAGAAGAGATTGTTAGGGTTCTTAGGATGTCATATCACTTGCTATTTATAGGAGGGTAAGTTTGGTTAACCATATATTGGGTTAAATATTAACCATGGTTAAGTTAGGACACTTGTAAAGATCTAAATGAACCATGGTTAGGATGATGCCACCAAAATGATGACTCCCCCTAAGTCGGACAAGACATGATAAGATGACTTAGGTGGTTATTTTGATCTTATCTTGAGTTTAGAGTAAGTTTTGGTTCCGTTAAATGCCAACCGTAAGTCGTTAAGCCATAAAGCGTAAAACGGGTATCGTAAAAATACAAAACTTGTAGGAATGATGAGACTCATCATTATACTCCATCTAAAAATATAAAATGGGTGATAAGTCTCATTGGGTGCAAAACGCTTAAAGTCGAAATACGGGTCAAAAACGCGTAATTCGCAGTTTATCGAAAAGAACGAAATTTCGTGGAAGCGACCGTGAATTTATTTAGAGTAGACTAAAATTAGTCTAAAAGTGATATGAGATGTTAAAATATGGTTTTCACATCGCGGGATAACTTTACGATTATTCGTGAAGTTTAAAAGTTACGCGATTTAAGCAAAATGTAGAACGTACAAGGTTAATTCCTTTATGGTCAAAGGAGGAGGAAATATGTTTGACTTTTACAAAAATGTAAAAGTTTCAAAACATATTAGAAACACAGTCTTGAGAATGGTTAAGTCCGGATGTAAGTAGAATTGTTTAAAACGTAAGTTTAGTTTTGTTCTGCTATGGGCTTATTTGGTAATATTAAAATAATAATTCTTAAAATTCTCAAATTAATCATGAATGATCTAAAATTTATCGATGCGAGGAAAATTATCGGGGTTGATTTTCGTTAAGCGTGATGTTTAAGCGGTGAACCGTCTAAAGCGAAACTTTAAAGCGATGTTTACTTAATAACTTTTACGAAAATGATCTAACGATGGTCGAACTCTCAGGTCATTACTAAAATAATTTATCTTACGAGAATATGAAATAAAAATTTTACGTGATGAATAGTGAAAATGACTGGTAAATGTGAATAGTAAAAGTGAATAGTAAATTCTCGAAAATGAAAAGTAACCTAAAAATGTGGGTGGTTACACATTATGCGCACTGCACTCTTTTCCCCTTCATCAAGTTATTTTTTATCCCACTGGGTTTTTCTTGATAAGGTTTTTTAATGAGGCGGTCTATAGCGTATAATAAATGGTGAATATCCAAGGAGGAGTGTTATAAATATTAATGGGCTTATGTCTATTCACTTTTAGCTTACTAGCCCGACCCATTAGGGTTTACATGTAATTATCTACTCTATAAGTAGATACACTCTTGTAACTTTTTGGGATGACAACTCAATGATAATTCTCTCTTATTCTCCTCTCATTCTTGTGTTCTTGCTTATTATATTATAACAAAACTTTAGTTTTTACCATCTCAGCGTAAACAATAAAAAGCGTGCTTACATATCGTCCATCAATACATGTCGACACGTGCATCACATCATCAATTATTGATATGTTCCTTCAATTGGTGAAGAAACAAATAGTACATGCTTTGTTGCACTTGAATATGTCTTATGATTTATACCAACGAGGTTGGCTGCAATCCGTCGCGTTGCGGCTGGGCGTCGGCTATGCATTTAAATGGGTGACAGTCTTTCATAGCGTGTTTAGGGTGTGAAGTAACTTGTGATACATGCTAAGCTATCAAGGCATCCATCATCGTTGCCACACATAAAGCAGCTTGATTGCATTAACTTAGAATGGGTTGTTACACATAATCCAAAACAATACATTGCACACGGTTTGTACGACCCCTATTACTAAAACAGTAAATCATTATTTCATCATACAACATCGTTTTGAAGGTGTACCTAGCAACTATAAAGCTAGATGAAAGAACTAAATATTTGACTATTTAACATTATCATTTCTATGACTCCTATTACTGACAAACTCCACTTAACTTAAGTTGCTAATACTCAAAACCACTGATGCTTACATGTAAATAATATGTTTACGGCTCCAGAATCTGGGTGAGGTGAATACGCGGGTGTTGTCATTAAAACTCACCTGATATCATACGCTGTTGCAATCGTCTCTAAACAGTTCTTTGTGGGCCGAATATTTTATCGCCTCGGTTTCGTGGAGCCAAACTCGGACACATTTGGTTAGGTGTTCAGTAGATGGTGTCGATGTGCACATACCTCTCGCATTTATGATTGAAATTCAAAAAGAAAATGTATTGACAATAGCTATTATTCTACGTACCTGGATCTTGTATGTATGTATGTGTGTGTAAAGCTAAGTTTGGATCTCATCAGCCACATAATAAAGTTAAAATGTTGAAGCAACTTACCTGTACAGAAAGTTCACTTGAAGAGTCAATGACTCTAGAACATAAAACGTTCACGTACATAGGGTGGTCAATCTTAGGATCAACAAAGCGCATCTCGACAGGAAATCGAAAACGATCTTGGTTTGCCTGCAAAATTGATGATCATCAGAACTGAATGCGCCTATCGACCAAGCAGTTTCTACATTGGTTAAAAAAAGTTACACTAATCACCTGTTGTCGTCGACTCTGTCCTTTGGACTGTGGTGGCATAAACATATAAGAAGTAATGAGCTATGAAAAGAAAAAAACATGCCGAGGCAAAAAATGTTACATTGAGATAAAGTCGTCACACATGCTTTCCTTTTGCACGTTAACTTTACGGGATTCAAGCAACTCATTTAACTTTTTGGTAGCTCTTTTTCTGATTTCTTTTAAAGAACCTGCATTTGAACAAATAAAACTATCACTTATGAGTTAACTTACTAACATTAGTCCAAAATCAGTTCAGATACAAAAATTACATTAGAAGTTACTTGTGTTTGCCGTTGATATAAAGCATTCAGTTTGTTCAATTATTATTCATTCTTCTTTTTTATCCTTTTTTTTCTTCTAATTTAAAAGATGCAAATAATTAGTTCACATACGCATAAATCCGTGCAAATTTTCATACTATAAAAGGTAAATGTGGAAAACTAGAAGGGGGGTTGAATAGTTTTACCAATAAAAACTTCCTTTTAAACTATTTAGATCAACTTATGTCAATCTATTTGGTTGTGTGTGTTGGATGTTGATAAACAAGCATATAAAGATATGTAATGAAAAGATAAGAGTAAGAAGCACAAAACCACAACGCGAGTATTTATAGTGGTTCGGCTACAAGGACACCTTCCTTTCCTACTCCACTCCCGAGTCACCTACTCGAGAGTTTGTAAACACTACACCAATCTCCTTATGGCGGAGAAGCCTTCACAACGTCGCAACCTTTTTCGGTACAAAGCTAAATACCGAGTTCTTTCAAACCAAGGCGAACCACACCTAACACAACGTCACCTACCCTTTATACGGTGCTAGGCTAACCACCAAGTTCTTTCACACCTTAGGTGAACTACACCTTCATAACGTCGCCTACCCTTTATTAGGTACTAGGCTAAGCACCTAGTTCCATTGCAATGGAGGAACTACTACCACACTACACCAACGACTAATCCCAAAGGAGATCTACTCCTTTACAACATCATCAAGGACATCAATATCCTTGGATCTAATGCTAGTCTATCTAGTACATTGAAACACACCATATCGAATGTACATCTAAGGCACCTTTCACTAATGCCTTTGACTAGATCTACAAGACACCTTTCACTAATGTCTTGTGTCTTTACTTTGAAGCGCCTTTCACTAATGCTTCAAGTCTTGACTTCTAAGCACCTTTCACTAATGCTTCTTGTCTTGACTTCTAAGCACCTTTCACAAGTGCTTATCCTATAGACGATAGATACCCTTCACTAATATCTTCGTCTTGACACTTGAGACATCTTTCACTAATGTCTTCAACACTACACTTCTTTGAAGAAAGAAAGAGATCATCAACAAGAGGACTTCAATAGCCTTGATGATGAGGAAGCATGGCAACTCATGGACTTGAGCTTGCTTGACTTCAAAGGTGGTGATCTTGCCTTTAAGAGGAACCTAGAAGATCACACAAAACAAAACTACAAACATAGATCTCTTGGATCTAAGGTTAGTGAGATTTAACTCGGGGAGAAAGTGTATTGGAAAGGGGTAAGATATAATGAAGAAATGGCTCACTATTTATAGAGGAAAAATCCTCTCGCTTCCCGGATCCTTCCACTGGGATCCGGCTAGCACAAAGCCGGGGATCCGTGGAACGCCCTCTTTGCCCATGGGTATTTTTGGTTATGGGTCATGGGTCATGGGTTATGGGTTGATCCATGGTTTTCTTTCTAGATACAATGAACTTGGTTAAGTGGTATATATAAAACCATGGGTTATGGGTCAAAACCATTTGCTAGTTTTACTCATCTAGTATATACTTGTTTTACCCATTTAGTATATATTAGTTTTACCCATTTTAGTATACTTAGTTTAAGTATAATCTAACCCAATATGTAAACACTAGTTGTTGTACATATGTAACATAAAATCACTTATACTTGTTTTAGTGTTTTATGTGAAAATGTAAGTGTGTTAGAAACTATTAACTCAAACTATTTACGTATTCTATTTGTTTCGTTAAAATGATTTTACGTTTGTTATCGACAAAACATTAGAAGATCGTAAAATATAAATAAACGTTTTACGGCTTATTTGTATTAACAATCTCCCCTTTTGTTGATGACAAAACATAAAATTATTTTAAGGAAAATCTAAAATTGTAAAAGTTTGAATTTGTAGTTTTTACTTTCTTCTCCCCCTTTTTGTCGAAACAAAAAGTGTTCGAAAGAAAGCAACACATCATTTTTAAGAAAAAACATGTGAAAGAAAAAAAATAGAGAGCAAGTAACGGGAAAGGATCTCGTCGTTACTCCCCCTTGACGAGTCCATCCCTAAGTAAGGGCGTCAAGAGACTAATTCTAATCTAGTTCATTTGCAACTAACTTTTGCAAAAGATTACGTCTATGTGACGGGTGTGCTCCCCCTAGATGATTGCAATATTTGCAACGGGAAGTCATGAAATATAAATCAAAGGTTGCAAGTAATTTTGCAACGTATTGTTTTGACACCAAGCTCCCCCTAGCTTTAGGATGTCAAATTCTTTATGTGTTAATTGAATAAGCGCAAAACAAGGGTTAGAAAACAAGTATAATTCACAATTTCCTGCAAATGAGATTTAAGTTAAAAAAAAACTTTTTCATCTTCACGGATCCCACGGTTCCCTCTAGTAGGGATCCGTCTAGGCAATTCGAGGATCCGTCGGCTATGACTAAAATCGGCAAAGGTGATATAACAAGTAATGTTATCACATAAATGAGATATGAATACATATGCTCGGAAAAATAACAAGTAGCATGTAATTCCATTTAATAAAACAAGAGTTATGATATACATGACTCTAAAAATAAGAAAATAGACAATACATGACTAGGAATTTCTAGACCAACTAACGCTTGATGCTAGGACATCACTAAAATTCTTCTAGCTCAAGTTTTGTTTAGGTTTGATCTCGTCGAAACGTTCGAGGAGATGATAGAACATGAAACGTTGGTCTTCTCGTACTTCATGTATCAAATTTTCAACATGTTGACAATGATAGCAATCTTTGTCATGGCTAGGTAGTGGTGGTGGATGAAATGAAAAGGCTTGATGCGAAGGATCAAGTGAATCGGCTTGGGAGCTTCAAACGATGAAGGGATTGGTGGAGGTGCATTTGAGAATGCCTCGACCAAGAATGATGGTGGTGGTAAAGAAGTGTCAACTTCCATATGGTCGGTGGTTGACTTTGATGATTTCTCATAATCCAAATAGGATTATATGATGGAGACAATGAAAAGGAAGCCGGAGCAAGTGTTGACTCAACACCTTGATTTTGAACCATTATTCCTCCTAATGAGGAGAATGTTGTCGTGAAAGCGGATGAGACGGCCTAGGAGGCAAGTCCTCTAAATTGTAGAGGTGTGGTGATGATAGTGGTGAAGTAAATGAAATATTTCTAGGAACCAATGGTGATGGTTTAGTGGAGATGATATTGTTTGGCCTAGGAGGTATGGTGGTGTTAGGCATAGGTATTTTTGTGGGTACTATCCTTTTAGGAATTGGTTTGATTGGATGATGAAGGATTCTCTCATTTGTTGGTTTGACGGAGATGTTTCGGTTGAGGAGATTTCGTGTATAACACGAGCCTTTTCATGGGTGGTTCTTTGGTGGATAAGTTACTACTTGGGGTTTTCCTCATGATGAAATGATTTCAAGAGCTGAAAGTTAGAGTGAGAGTGATGACTATGGAGGTTCTAACAAGGTGGTTTATAAACTAAGAGATTTGGAAAGTGCATTTAAGCTTTAAGCCACTAGGATTCATTGGAATGTGATGATTGACATGCACAAGAGTCAACTTTAGAGGTTGGACTGATCTAGGAACTCATTTAAGATGAGATGGAGTGTTTGCGTTAGGAAGATAAGTTGAAATGATTGTTTTAGCAAGATTTGACCTATACTATCATCCGGATCCCACGGTTCCTTTCTCGGAGGGATCCGTCTAGGCTAATCCTAGGGATCCGGCTATCGTGACTATGAAAGAGTGGAAATGATGTTTCTAAAATCTAAGACCTATAACATCTTGAGTGTTTCAGTCTTCCTAAGTGTCTTAAATGAAGGGGTGCTTAAGTACTTGAAGGTGGTGAGTGATGTAGCTAATGATTGTCTTTTATGGAAGGATTTGGAACTTTCATGAGTACCAATGAATGAGCAAGGATGACACTAAAGATGAGAGTGTTAATTGAAGCTAAATGATCCTAGAGATCAGGTTGTGACTTAGGATTGTGTTTTGGAAAATATCCTAATGGTTTTGAGATGGGAAAACTAGGATTTGATCAACTTTGATCAATTTTGAGGTGAGGTTGATTTATGATCAATTTAGTCATAATCGAAAGATTTCTAACCTAGATGTGAGGGATCAAGTAAAAAATGAAGTGTGAGTTTTGAGAGCGGAAGAGTGATGGATTAAAACAAAGTGATAGATCCATGAAAATCTTAGAGTGTGATCTATGTGAGTTGGAATGAGTAGGAAAGATCAACCTATCTTGATAAGGACTTAATCTACTTTAAGATACTATGTTTAGCTTAGTGTGAGGTGTTCTAAGGATGTGTTTGAGATACAATGCTTGCAATTGCATTTTACGCTTGCGGATCCCATGGTTCCCTAGGTGTAGGGATCCGTTTAGTACAACATTTGGGATCCGTCCATCGCTAGATGAACCTTTACTAAAGGTATGCAATGATCTTGACAATGCATTATATTCCAAGATTTGTTTAAAGGAGTTCTAAAACTAAGATATCAAATGTAAGATGTTTTATTTCATGAAAGAAATAGGATTACATTGATAAATAACGAGTAGAGTAGATTTGATCCTATTTGACTACTACTAGGTTCCTTGAGTGTCTTCGCTAGGAGGATCATTATGTGATTGATGGGTATTGGTGGAATCAAGAATGAAGAAAGTCTTCATGAGAGATATGTTTAGCGGTTCCATCATCTTGTTCACAAGCACGCATAACGGACTTTGAAATTGAGGATGGAAGTGCATAACATTGTGATAGAGGCGTGTCAAGAACATTCCATAAGGGATGAGTTTATTCTTGGAGCCTTGAAGATTTGCAATTAGCCTTGCGAAGAAGTAGGCGAGATTGTATGGTTGTTGTGTTAGCAAACAAGACAACATGTGAGCACAACAAGCGGGAAGAATATCTCGATTTCCCTAAGACTCCAAACATTTTCACGTAGAATGAGAGCAAGAGGCTTGTACTCTTCTCGGATATCCGTGTATGGATAATGTTTGGATTGGAGTAATATGGTCGAGGTTTGCATATTATGCGATTTAAATCTTCCGGAGAGGGTATGTGTGAACAATATGGACTATTTTCTTCACGAAAGTTGAAGAGAGAATCAAGAGACCAATCTTGGTGAAGGCACATTGTCCATGATTTGGAATCCGGAGGATGTGAGCAAAATGCCCAAGGGTTAGAGTAAACTTTTGGTTTTGATATAAAACCAAAGAGATGGAGAGCGATCCTCGTTATGAGCGAGTTCGACTTGACGGAAGAATTCCATTATGAACCTTGGACATATCTTCTCGTTGATTTCAAGAAGACATTCTAGTCCTATTGCTCGGAAGGAGGTATTGATACCTTCTTGAATTGTAGAGAGGTGTCTACATCGTCCTTCATGGAAGTGACGGGTTTGAGATTGTTGAACCCACGGACATGATTGCGGTGTGTTGGGTTCAAGAGATGTTAGGAGTATAGACGCTAGTGAGTGAAAAATCAAACTCGTATTCATGCGTCATAGTTGAACCTATAGAAGTGATGGGTTAGAAAGAGGTGATGTTGATGATCAACCTATGATAATCTAATGTTTTACTAGATTTTATTAACAATGGTATTTAACACTTTAACTTACTCAATGTTTTGACTTTCTAGTGGATTTTAGTCTTGCATGAAAATTGTTTTCGATACTGGATCCCACGGTTCCTTTACAAAGGGATCCGGATAGTATATCTTCCGGGATCCGTGGATCGGTAGTAATGAAATGATTTGATAAAAGCATAGGTTTCTGGTTTTATACCACAGTATGTTTTATCCTATATTTTCTTTTAGCATGCATACATGACCTCTAATGTATCACGAAAAATATAAAACATATAAATCAAAAGAAATGATAAACACATAATAGTAACCTAGATAAACTAGATTAATAATATTGCATTTCAATACTAAGGATGATACAAAGGATTGGGTATATGACCCCAATATAGATTAACAACACAAAGTAAATGTCTCCGTATGTGAACTTCATCATAGGGAACACAAGTGCGATGAGTGTTAGGGCGATGAGCACGAGTGCGATGTAAACCATGTTGATGACGGATCTTCTTGATTTCGATTGAGATGGAATGAGGAGGAAGATGAAGTTTTTGAATGAGAGGAAATTTTTGAAATTGGAAGATTTGAAAAAGTGAGGGTTTGATAAAGTGGTCGACGGTGGGAGTTTTTATGGGGAAGGAGGAATTTTTGAAATTCGTGTTTTGTTTTATTGGATTAAAAGAAGCAAAACATAAGTTTTATATATCTCGACTTTATATAAGAAATAAAACACGTATGTGAGAAAAAAAAAAGGCTTCCTAATGAAGCTTCAAGTAAAACATGTAATTTGCACAAAAGATAATCATATAAATATCTAACTAGGTATACTTAATTATCAAGCAAAGTAAAAAGAAAAACATACCTTTAGCGCACTTAGGAATGTCTTTACAAATGACACAGCAAATGTCACTTAGACCATTCTCGCTCCTTTGCGTTTAAGATACCTTCTTAAGGAAGGTATTCTTGTTACCAAGCTTGGTGGGTATGAGCTTTGACTAATCAATCATGACAAGGAAGATTAGTGCAATAAAAAAAATAAATAAGAAAAATGTTGTTATTAAATCAACATCCAAACATATAGTTTTAAAAGACATGGTGTTTGTTTTTATAAAAAACATTCTTTGTAGTTTTCAATTAACCATGGATCGTATCAAGTTTTTAAAGTACAATATACTTCAAGAAACTTGGTAACGAAGCTCGATACCAATTGTGGAAAACTAGAAGGGGGTTGAATAGTTTACCAATTAAAACTTCCTTTTAAACTATTTAGATCGACTTATGTCAATCTATTTGGTTGTGTGTGTTGGATGTTGATAAACAAGCATATAAAGATATGTAATGAAAAGATAAGAGTAAGAAGCACAAAACCACAACGCGAGTATTTATAGTGGTTCGGCTACAAGGACACCTTCCTTGCCCTACTCCACTCCCCGAGTCACCTACTCGAGAGTTTGTAAACACTACACCAATATCCTTATGGCGGAGAAGCCTTCACAACGTCGCTTAACCTTTTTCCGGTACAAAGCTAAATACCGAGTTCTTTCACACCAAGGCGAACCACACCTAACACAACGTCGCCTACCCTTTATACGGTGCTAGGCTAACCACCGAGTTCTTTCACATCTTAGGTGAACTACACCTTCACAACGTCGCCTACCCTTTATTAGGTACTAGGCTAAGCACCTAGTTCCATTGCAATGGAGGAACTACTATCACACTACACCAACGACTAATCCCAAAAGAGATCTACTCCTTTACAACATCATCAAGGACATCAATATCCTTGGATCTAATGCTAGTCTATCTAGTACATCGAAACACACCATATCGAATGAACATCTAAGGCACCTTTCACTAATGCCTTTGACTAGATCAACAAGACACCTTTCACTAATGTCTTGTGTCTTTACTTCGAAGCGCCTTTCACTAATTCTTCAAGTCTTGACTTCTAAGCACCTTTCACTAATGCTTCTTGTCTTGACTTCTATGCACCTTTCACAAGTGCTTATCCTATAGACGATAGATACCCTTCACTAATATCTTCGTCTTGACACTTGAGACATCTTTCACTAATGTCTTGAACACTACACTTCTTTGAAGAAAGAAAGAGATCATCAACAAGAGGACTTCAATAGCCTTGATGATGAGGAAGCATGGCAACTCATGGACTTGAGCTTGCTTGACTTCAAAGGTGGTGATCTTGCCTTTAAGAGGAACCTAGAAGATTACACAAAAACAAAACTACAAACATAGATCTCTTGGATCTAAGGTTAGTGAGATTTAACTCAGGGGGAGAAAGTGTATTAGAAAGGGGTAAGATATAATGAAGAAATGGCTCACTATTTATAGAGGAAAAATCCTACTGTTTCCCCGGATCCCACGGATCCCTTCCACTTGGGATCCGGCTAGCACAAAGCCAGGGATCCGTGGAACGCTCCTCTTTGCCCATGGGTATTTTTAGTTATGGGTCATGGGTCATGGGTTATGGGTTGATCCATGGTTTTCTTTCTAGATACAATGAACTTGGTTAAGTGGTATATATAAACCATGGGTTATGGGTCAAAACCATTTGCTAGTTTTTACTCATCTAGTATATACTTGTTTTTACCCATTTAGTATATATTAGTTTTTACCTATTTTAGTATACTTAGTTTAAGTATAATCTAACCCAATATGTAAACACTAGTTGTTGTACATATGTAACATACAATCACTTATACTTGTTTTAGTGTTTTATGTGAAAACGTAAGTGTGTTAGGAAACTATTAACTCAAACTATTTACGTATTCTATTTGTTTCGTTAAAATGATTTTACGTTTGTTATCGACAAAACATTAGAAGATCGTAAAATATAAATGAATGTTTTTACGGCTTATTTGTATTAACAGTAAAGTTTGGTACTACCTGCATCAATTAGCTTCCGTGATTCCCCCTCCGTTGACGAAACTATTCCCCGACTTGTTTCACCTTTTCCTGTAGTTAGCCCTGTAATCAAACAACGAAAACGTTATTAGAAAAACTACATAAATATGTAAAAGTTGATAGATGTTCAAATATGATGTTTTGGGTTTTGATCAATATACCCACACATTTTGTTTGGCTCGGATGTGCATATATGGTACATGATGAAAGGGGATCCGAAGCTGCCATGGCTGCATGTCAACATCACCCATAAGTATTTCTCTCTTATTGAATCATAGAAAACATAAGAAATGCGGACACTTTTCATCCTGAAACATGTGTGCATAAAAAATAAACAATCCAAACACTTATAAAAACCAAATCAAAATAAGCAAATACAACCATAGACACCTACATACCTTGTTGATACACAAATTTTCGAGTAATCTTCCGACACCAAATACATCTAAAAGTCAAACCTAATTTTTGGCTGACATAAAATAAAGAAACCAACATGTTTGACAAACAATAGAACCCAGTAACCACGCTTCACCATCACCACACACCACCACTTCAACCAAACCCTAACCCACCACTATCTCACGCCTGATCCGATCATCCTCAACACGAAGGAACTACTCTCGATGTGAGATCAGAATCACTACAACGAAAACCCCAAGATCAAACAACACATTCTGAACATGGTAGATTGAGAGAGAAAGGGGGGTTTGATATGAAGGTTCTGGATGTTGTGCGGATGAATTTGGAATTCACTCCGCCATAATATCCTTAGTCAAAGGCAGTGATGTTATGGAGAAGGGAAAAAAAACAACGGGCTAGCCGGCACTGGCCAAAAGAAGCCCACGAAAAAGGCGGAAAAGCTCCACACAAAAGCAGCTCGTTTAGCCGTGAGATTATATATTATATAATTTGAGGATTTAACATTCTTTTTAATTCATGAGTTGTGATAAAAAATATTTGCTATTTATAAATTCTAATTTGTATATACGTAACTCTCTACGATCTTTACTTAGTTACTTTGTTTATCATGATTTAAATTGATTGCAATAACAATTAATTAATATAACTGTAACTCTCTAAGATAAACGAAAAGGACATACCTTAATCTATAACATAAATCCAAAAACTCCGTATTATTTATACTCCCATTATTGTTGCTTGACTTCACAATTTTTAAAACAAAATCTAGTGTAATTACTTTCCCAAAAACTATAATTTAGAACATAATAGATGTGTATATGTAACTCTTCAAGATAAGTGAAGAGACTCATTTACTTGTTAGGATTTAGTAAATCCGGTTATTAAAGAGTCGGTCACCTCAAGTATATGTAATCATTAAAAGCTCGTAGTCATAGATTAGTTAATGTTTAGTAGTATTTAGTTAAGTAACACCGTGGAGGACGGACGGGTCTTTACCCATTGTATGCACGATCCACGACCCGTTAGGTGGCGTTTTGTGTAAAGACTATAAATACTCTCTACCTTCCAAGGTAGAGTTGGAGCTCATAATAATATGTTCATTTTCTCTCACTAAGTTCCCAAACCTCTAACTCTTCTCTCTAAAACCTCTTGTATACGCCTACTTGTGTTTATGGTTTAGTGTGTTTGTGAAATCCAATATGTTACAAATGGTATCAAGAGCCATGGTTTGATCATCTCTTACATATCCTTGGATTTCTAGTGGTTTTTAGATGGTTTTTGAGTTTGAAATAGTTTAGTGGTTTTTGCATCATTTGGTTCATTTCTAGTGTTAAAGTTTGAATTTTGGGTGTACTTTTGTGTTTAGAATCATTGTATGTGCTTGGGTATTGATTTGGTAAGCTTGAATCACTGTGGTTGAGCTTGTTTTGGATTGAAAAGTGTGTTTTTGAAGTTTTTCTTGGTAGCGACTTGGTTCTCGTAGTGAATTTCATCTTAGCGACTTGCTTCAGTAAAAGGTAGCGAGTTGTAGTGCTTTTAGGTAGCGACTTGGTGCTAGCGACTTGACTTTTGAGACAAGCCGACAAACAGTACACTTAGTGGATTCTCCACTACGGGTAGCGACTTGGTGAAGGTAGCGACTTGCTTTCAATTTTGTTAGCGACTTGTACTTAAGTTTCTTAGCGAGTTGCTATTTAGCGACTTGACGACTTAGCGACTTGGTGCTTAGCGACTTGTTGTCATAATTCTCAGCGACTTGGTGTTAGCGACTTGGATCTTAGCGAGTTGTTCTTTAGCAACTTGACTGTGTCTTAGCGACTTGGCATTATAGCGACTTGATATTTAGCAACTTGGTGCTTAGCGACTTGGTTCAAGGTTTCTTAGCGACTTGGTTGATTTTTGTTTATGTCTGGTTTTCTCTTGATTTAGTAAAATCCGTGAAAGAATCTATTTCCGGTTTAATCATTGAGTTATAAAATCCGTGTAATCTGTTAACATGTCTACCAACGTACCTTCAATCATCTCCATTGTTTCTTGAGGATGTTCAAGCGGTGGCTCAGATACCCGTCCACCCATGCTTGACAGAACCGACTATGACTCTTGGGCACAACGAATCAGTTGTCTTGTCTTGGAAAGGAAAATGGGGTCAACATTCTCAAATCCATTGATGAAGGACCTTATCAGATTGAGACTACTAGAGACTTAATTGATACATTGCGGATGGAACAATGATCTATGGAATAGACGGACCAAAGGCGTATGATGAGCTCAATGATAAGGAGAAAAAGAGATTCGATCTTGATATCGGGGCTTCTAACATTATACTTCAAGGTCTTCCAAAAGATATCTACAAGCTTATCAATCACAACACCAAAGCCAAGGCGGTGTGGGATAATGTCAAGATGCTTCTCTCGGTTACGAATTAACTATAGAAGGCAGAGAATCACAAGCTGTATGATGAATTTGAACACTTCAAGATGAAACCGGATGAGAGTGTCTATGAGTACTACGTGAGATTCCATAAGCTTGTGAATGACATGAGGAACATCAAAATGACCATGCCAAACATTCAATTTGAACTCAAAATTTGTGAACAACATGAATCTGAATGGCACAAGTTTGTCACCTCGTGAAGCTAACAAAAGGATTGAAGAATACAAACTATGAGCAACTCTATGCATTCCTTCTTGAAATGAGAGGCATGCTATGTTTGAAAAAAGGATTCTTGATCGGTTCAAAACCAACCAGGGAGAAACAAGTTCATCAAATGACTCAACGCCTTTTACACAAATGTTTTACACCAATGCTTCTCAAGTTACTACCCAAAATGGTAATCACAAACTCATTCCGATCCAATGTTCAAACAACTGATGCCAATGCGGTCATGGAACACTTTATCAATCAAGCGGCTCTTATGGTTAAACAAAACTTAACCTTCACTCCACATACTAACAACTTCTCACTAACAATGAAATCGGGATCGCATCCAATCTACACAATCATGCTTTAGTCGAGAGATGGAAAGGTTATGGTGCAACCAGTTCAAGGAAGACAATATGAACAAAGAAGAGGTGGAGTAGGAGGAGGATATGTGGAAAATCGAATAGGGGAAGGAATGGAAATCAAGGACAAGCAAAGCCAATTAAGTGCTACAAGCTGTGGTGGTGATGGACACATAGCAAGGAACTGCACTTCTCCAAAATGCCCTCAAAATGCAGAGTACTTCAAAGACAAGATGTTACTTGTGCAAGCTCGGGATAATGGAGCGTGTTGGATGAAGAGGAGTTGTTGTTTCTTCTTGAGGGCAATGCCAAGACATATGATGCGAGATGTGGATGAGCAACCAATTCGGAGATAGGTCATAATCATCGAATGCCTTTCAAGTTGCGGTTGTGATGCATACGACTCGGCGTCGATGATGAACCTCTTGCATGAGACAATCTTCATGGCTAGCATTTCTCCAATGGTCTCTCCAAGGTCTCATCACCACAACAAGCTGGTCCATCCAAAGAATCAATCATCTCGGGTATTAAAACTATACGATGATGTTGATGAGCAAAGATACATGACAAAGTACAATCAATTGAAACTTTTGAGTCGAGATATTGAAAATATGGGTAATATCAATGTTGTCCCATATGATCAATATGTGAAACAAAGTGAAAGTGAGGCTATACCAAGTGATGCATCTTCTGCGGTCAATGATGACTATGTTTTGATGAATACACTTGCATGTGCCCATGATGATTCTGTTATCTACGAGGCGAATGCCTATAAAGAACAAGTTGCTATTTATGAACAACGTGCTAAGTTTGAGTTAACCACCGTGAGCGGGAAATGGATGACCAAATGCATACAACTATTAGAAAAAGTAAGTTTAGAGAAGAAGTATTAAAACAAGAGTTAAACTCCTTACAAGAAAAGCTTTCTAAAGCGCTAAGCAAAAACAAGAACTTCAAGAAAATGTTAAAATGCTTAAGCAAGAATTCAATGCTAAGGAATCAAAACTTTTGAATGATTTTCTAATCTAAAACCTTGAAAAACAAGCTTGAAAATAAGTTATGCGTACAAGGAACACCATTCAGATTGCTCACATGATCACTAAGCATAGAGTTCTTAGCGATAAGCATAGTATCCCCATTATAAAGGAATCCAACCACAGTATGGTAAGATAGCAAAAGCGCTCAAAATGTAATCTATGATGGCAATGAGATTCTTAAACCTAGGCGAAAACCTAGTTGCATTGAGTGCCTTGAGGAAGATAAGAAATCGAGATGAGGTCACTAGGGAGAAAATGGATAAGAAACTCAACAATCCTACATGTAAAGAAAAAACATAATTATCGGACCCCATGACTACAAAAAGGAAAATTGGATTTCCTTGAACATGTTTAAGCCTCAAACGTTGTTAACACCGAACAAGTGTTACGGAAAAAGGATTTAGATAAGCAAAAGCGAGAGAATCTTGTTGTAACAAACCCCCCTTAGGAAAATGCCTTGACAGCTGTGTATCCTCCTAATACACCAATGCATCTAGTCCCTAGAACTATTGCCACTAAAAGCAAGACCTTAATCGGTCAATATGTTATCTTTCAATTATTTGTTGATTTTGAGAAAACTTGTAAGAAAAGGATCACACCTTTGGTATAAGCGAAGGGAAAGGGTTTTGAGCAAACTAAAGAATGCTATTTAAGCGAGGTCATGCCTTTCTTTAAACAACTAAAAGATCAATTTGAGAGTCTTAAAAGGGGATGAATTCGGATATTAAAGAAATGGAAAAGGAATTTGATGCAATGATAGTTGAGGTTAGTGACTATGAGCGAGAATTAAAATATAATGAGATTGAGAGGAAGAACTTGCATACATTGAATGAGAATCTTATTTACGAATGTATTACTCAAGATGTGTTTTACATTTGCTACTGAATTGTTCCATTAATGCTTCTCAATTTCATGAATTATCATTTGCTCGAAAGTCTCCCATGATCGTGTCATTGAGCTTGAAAAGACTAATTCTAAACTAAATGAGAAAATTGATCGGGATGATCACGATAATTTGGTAAAACATCTTTCTAAGCTAGAAGTTGAACATTTTAATTTACAACTAAAATATCAACATCTTAAAGAAAATGTCAAAACCTCAAATATCAAGACATCATCGGATGCTCGAGTTTGATGCGAGTTTTCGGATAAACAAACGTGATGAGCAGATTCAAGCTCATTGTAACACGATCGAAAAATTGAAAGCCCAAATTTCTCAATTAAAGGGTGAAAAGAACAATGTGGTGGCACCCAAATGCCTCCTCCTTTAGATTCTCGGTATTCTCAAACTTTTCATCTTCAAAACTTAGTAAATGCTTTACAAAAGGAAAGCGAGAGCTTTCTAGAAGAAAATGAAAAGGTTAAGCGTCACTTTAAAGAGTTATATGATTCAATGAAAGTCACTCGTGACAAAAACAACGAAAAATAACCTCTTTACAAAAGAAATTGAGAATCGAGGAGTCGGGAAAAGGAAGCGCCACTTGTTTTTAATGAGAATGTTGCTTCAAAGTCATCCTCATTTGCAAATATCTTGTATTTATTAAATACATTCCTCCTCATCTTAGGAATAATGAACTTGTGTTTCATAACTATTGTGCTCACCTTAAGGATAGTCTAGAATGTCTCCGTGAGATTGTGGAAGAGGATTTCATAAATAAGCCTCTTGATAGAAATTAGGTTTGCTTGCATTCGAGGCCAAACGATCTCAGGAGCTGCTAGAATGTCTAATTGCAACATGTCCTAAATCCTTAGGTGCGAAAGGTAAAGTTGTGATGCCTTGTTCTATGCCTAGTGCCAAGCATACAAACCATTCCATGCCCAGCTTTAAGAAAGTGAACACTAATGTGCCTTCTAGTAGTTCGGATCCTTGCACATCTAGTTCGGGAATGCAAAAGTAGATCAACCAACTAATGTTCCCATAATTCCCTCTACAGAGTAATCGGTGACATTAAAGCAAGCGGGTCAAAGCCTCCGGGCAATACCAAGCAAGATAGGACCTCATGAAGCTAAGAATGTGCATTGGAAGAGAGTAGAAGACCAACCTAGGAACTTTAAGTTTGAGTTGAATAAAACGAATCGTGTTGATTCTAGTATTAGCCATAGGCGTCTTGTAATTAATTCAATTCGATACTATCGCAAACCATGTAATGATGTACGCTTGAATTACATTGCTAATCATGAATGTGGTGTGAATGTTTTGTCTAATCTTTGTCAAATGCCCAGTTAAAATTGTTAATGCTAAAAATCATGCTAAGAAGGCTAAAAGGCAAAGGCGAAAGAAAGTTAGAAAAGCAGTGGAAACCCACAGGAAGAACATTTAGTAAGATAGGTTATCAATGGATACCTTTTGGCCATAAGGATAATCGATTCGCCCTCAATACGCTAAGACAATGCCCACTAGAAAATGGATGCCTCTTGGTAGAACTATTCCTTTAAGAAGTGAACATACTTTGAATAGGTCAAATACGGACACCGACCTTGCATCTATTCCTAATGATTCCATTGCTTCTATTTACGATATGGGTGTTTCTATTTACGATGTGGGTGTTCCAATCATTTGTTACTAACCAAATGGAACCCATTCTTGCATGGGGATCCCAATTATCCGATTATCCATTCTTGTGCGTGTTCAACTGCGGATCGTTCAAATCGTTACGTGGTACACGGACTCAGTTGTTCCAAGCATATATTGGAGACCGGTCACGGCTCATGAACCGTGAGCAAATTCATCGGAGCGTTAGATTCGGAAATGATCATTTTGGTGCTATTATGGGTTATGGAGATTATGTGGTTGGTGATAGTGTGATTTCGGGGTATATTATGTTGAAGGTCTTGGACATAATCTATTTTCTGTCGGACAATTTTGTGACTCGATCTAGAAGTGGCCTTGAGAAAACATACTTGTTTTGTTAGAGAACTTGATGGTGTGGAACTTCTCGGAGGAACTCGTGGTTCAAACCTATACACCATATCTATCGAAGATATGATGAAATCTTCTCCCATCACTGCTTCTTGTCAAAGGCTTCCAAAACTAAGTCATGGCTATGGCACCGTCGTCTCAATCACTTGAACTTTGGTACCATAAACAATCTTTCGAGAAAGGACTTAGTAAGAGGATTACCTAGTTAAAGTATGAAAAAGATCATCTTTGTTCAGCTTGCCAATTGGGAAAAAGCACAAAATATGCCCACAAACCAAAACCCACAAACTCTGTAATGGAAGTTCTTCATACACTTCATATGGATCTGTGCGGCCCAATGAGAGTGCAAACGATAAATGGGAAGAAATACATTCTAGTAGTTGTTGATGACTACTCTCGATTTACTTGGGTAAAGTTTTTGAGGACAAAGGATGAAACTCGGATGTCATCATCAAACTTATCAAACGACTTGAGTTCGACTCAACAATATTGTTAGAATTGTTCGAACAGACAATGGCACGAGTTTGTTAACAAAGACTTAATTCGAGTTTTATGAAAGTGTTGGAATCGGTCATCAAAGAAGTGTTCCACGAACTCCTCAACGAGCGGTGTAGTTGAAAGATGAAATCGAACTCTTGTGGAAGCCGCAAGAACAATGCTAATTTATTCAAAGGTTCCAATGTTTCTATGGGTTGAAGCCATTGCCACTTCTTGTTACACCCAAAATCGTTCCTTATTCACACCTCTCATGGAAAAACTCCATATGAACTTGTCCATAAACGAAAACACGATCTATCCTACCTTCGTGTGTTTGGTGCTTTATGTTACCCAACTAATGATGGTCAAGATTTAGGTAAACTAAAAGCTAAAGCGGACATTGGAGTATTTGTAGGTTATGCACCAAATAGAAAAGGATACCGAATCTACAACAAGAGAACCCGAAATATCATGGAAACAATTCACGTTCGTTCGATGGTGACCGGTCAAATGGCTCCGGGACAATCGATTCGGACCCGCATTTCAACCTTTATCAAGTAGTCCTATCGGTTCTACTCTTGTTTCTAATCCTCATCAAGAACTCCATATGTACCTCCTTCGAAGATGATTTGAAGAAATTATTTGATCCAATGTTTGATGAACACTATGAGCCAAGTGCTAATGATATGTCAGTTCCATCAACGAGGCTGCCTCTATCCTGTCAATGAAGTTAACCCTTCGGTTTCAATGTCATTAAGTCAAGAAGCGCTGCTGTGATCACTCTGTCTCATCAACAAATCATCAATCATCGAGTGTACACAATGGAAATGTTCTTTCTTTATTACGATGATGATGAACCCTTTTGCTCCTCCGGAAGATGAACCCTTTGAAAACATATTTGCTCTGAGTCATCATCGAAACCATCTTCTTGGGAGATATCGACTCTGCTACTTGGTTCCTCAACAACAACCACATGAACACCTTAGAAAATGGACACATGATCATCCATTGGACAACATCATTGGAAACCTTTCTCGTCCGGTATCCACACGGAAACAACTTGCAACCGATGCCTTATGGTGCTTCTTCAACTCCGTACTCTCTAAGATCGAACCAAAAGGCGTGAAAACGCCATGAATGAAGGCAATGGTTCAATGCCATGCAAGAAGAAATTCATGAGTTTGATCGACTAGATGTATGGAATTAGTACACGCTCCAGTTGTGCTATGATTATTGCTCTAAAGTGGATCTTCAAAGTGAAACTTGATGAGCATGGTGATGTTTTAAAGAACAAGGCTCGATTGGTTGCAAAGGATACCGTCAAGAGGAGGGTATTGACTTTGAAGAATCATTTGCTCTGTTGCTCGTGTCGAGGCAATCGAATCTTCTTGGCTAATCTTGCAAGTAAGAACATGGTAGTCTATCGGATGGATGTTAAGACGGCGTTTCTTAACGGAGATCTTAAAGAAGTCGTCTCGTCGACCAACTGAAGGCTTTGTGAATCGAGCATCCTACTCACGTTTATCGTTTGAAGAAGGCTCTTTACGGTTTAAAGCAAGCTCCAAGGGCATGGTATGATACGCTATCAAAGTTTCTTCTATCTCTTGGATTCACAAAGGAGCGATTGATCCGACATTGTTCACCGAAAGTCGAGCAAACATTTAATTCACGTTCAAATATATGTTGATGATATCATCTTTGCCTCGGTGACCCCAATGAGTGTGACCGTTTTCAAATGAAATGGGTTCTAAATTTCAAATGTCAATGATGGGACAAATGTCATTTTCTTGGGATTACAAATTTCACAAAGTCCGGAGGCATTTTATAAATCAATCTAAATATGCAAATGAGATTTTAAAGAAATTTGGATTTGATTCTAGTGACCTGTTGACACTCCCATGATAGAACGTACTAAACTAGATGAGGACCACTCGGGGATCATGGTAGACCAAACGAAATATCGTAGTATGATTGGATCACGATGTACCTCACAACTAGTAGACCGGACATCTTGTTCATTGTTTGCATGTGTGCTAGATACCGAGCTAAGCCTACCAAAAGCACCTTGAAGCGGTTAAGCGGGTCTTCGGTATCTCCAAGGAACCATCAATATGGGACTTTGGTACCGAAGGACACGGTATGTCACTAACGACCTATGCGAGATCTTGATCATGCGGGATGTCAAGATACTCGTCGAAAATACGTGCGGAGGTGCTCGGTTTTGGGTGATAAGCTTGTGAGTGGTCTTCAAAGAAGCAAATGAGTACTTCTATTTCCTCTACAGAGGTGAATACATAGCCATGTCATCTTGTTGTGCTCAAATCCTATGGATGAGATCTCAATTATCGACTATGGCTTTGAATTCAACAAAATCCTCTGTCTTGTGATAATAAAAGTGCTATTGCTCTCTCATGCAACAACGTACAACACTCAAGAGCAAAGCACATCGACATTCGACATCATTTCATCGGGAGCAAGTAGAAAATGGTGTGGTGGAACTATACTTTGTGAGGACCGAATACCGGTTAGCGAGACATCTTCACCAAAGCTCTTCCTAGAGAACGTTTGAGTTTATCCTTCCACGACTTGGTCTTAAGAGCCTTCAACGAAACACTCAAACGTCTTCAAGAGGAAGAAGAGGAGTAAAGGTTATCCTTCATCTATCTCTTGTAAATATTTATTCAAAAGCAAAATACAAAATTATAAAACCTTCAAAAGCAAATAGAAAAATATAAAACTTTCAAAAATCCATAAAAATTTGAAAATCTTGAAAATATCCAAAATATTGTCTTTTTGTCATGATTTTCTCGATTCGATAAATATCTACGGTCTTTGTCTTTGTCATTCAAAGAATGACACGGGACTTTAGATGTTGTTCGAATGTTAAAAAAATCAAAAATCAAAAATCAAAAATATTTTTGGGAGAAAGTGAAACAATGGTTTATTGTCATTTCGAGGCAATAACCCGTTTTTCAAAGAAAGAACATAGCCATGCCTTATCTTGTTTTTTAAATCTCATGCTCTGATTCTATAAACAATTACTTACTATCTAATGAAAACTAATTGCTTTGAAAAATAACTCGGACTCTATTTTTGAAAATCATCTGGACTTAACATTTGTCAAAAATATCTATCTCTCAATCAACAACTTATGTCATTGATTGAGGGGGAGAATGATTTCAATTAAATCAAAAGGTTATTTGTCATACAATTGTTTTCAAAAGATAATCATGCATGTTTAATCAATGGAGTTTAAAGTCTCAAAATCGATCCTTATCGGTTAAAATGTTTTCATAATCATGTCACAATTCTCCTTAAAAGTTTTCAAAATCAATTTAAATCTCTGAGATCACAAATCTCAAATGATTTGATAATTGTGATCGGGGAGAATTTGTGATTTAAATTGGTTTAAGCGATAATTCGGTAAATGGTTTTATAAGGATGTACAAGCTCTCCTTCCCACATGTGCCAAACGATTTCAAATTTTCCATGCACATGTTGAGGGGGAGCATCTATCTTAAACCACAAAGATTTGAAACGTGATTAATTTATTCCAATGTGCAGTCTTTTCCTAATATGTGCAAAACATTTTTCAAATATCTATGCACATATTGAGGGGGAGCAACTATTTTGAAAACCACATTCTTTATATAACTACTCTTAGATGCAAGCCAACCCCTCAAAGATGAAAATTAGTTCTATTACAATGATGCTTGATGCAAATGTTGAGGGGAGCTCTTGTTCTAAAAATATCAAAACAATTCGGTACAAAATGCTTTGATAATATATCACAAGTATCTGGATTGATTTTCAAATGGTTTTCAATTGGTTCCAATGGCGGATGAACAATACCAAATAGACCGACCAATTTTACTTTATGTATGGTGATATAAGGACGATAAGGTTAGGTATTTGTTCCCATGATCCGCGAGAACCGGAGGGATCTACCGAGGACAATCCACTAGATAGTGTAGAAGTCCTTAGGTATATTGAAAAAGGAGAAAAATGAGATATGGGAAGAGTGCGGACTAAGATTGAGCTAGTCTTGGAATAAACCCAACAAGGTTCTAGTTATGAAGTCTCGGTAAGCATTGAAGGGGTTGAAGAATGAAAAAGAATTGAATGAGAAAGGGTGAAAATAAATAGCCCTCCAATTATTCAACCTTAGAGCGATACGGGTTCAATTCATATACTCTTGGTGGTTACCAAGGTAACATCGGTATTGAAGACAAGGCGTCATGGACCCGGTGGCGCTTGCACTTCAACTTCCCAAACCACTCAAGTTCCTCTTAAAAGGACTTGTTTCATTCTCACGGGAACCGACATTATCTATCGACTTTCTCTTAGAGATTGTTGATATTGAAGAAGGAGACCCTCTCCTAGTCTCCGAAATAGGATCCAAATATGCACAATTGAGTCTAGAGCCACGAGATCATCAATAAATCTCATTAGGACACTTTCAATGAAGACTCTCTGTTTCACACAATGTGGAAGAGAGATTATATCTTATGAGTCCTCGCATTATCCTTGTGGTATTGCGAACATCCGAGTGATATGCAAACATATTTCACAATGAAGATGGAAAGCCTTACGGAGCCAACATCAAACAAGCTCACGGTGGGTGGCATGTGAGATCTATTCAATAGATCAACCATGTGACAACCGAGCGAAACAATGGGGCGATTCAATCTTTTGAATCAATCTGGTTCGAGTTATGGATTGACGGATACCTTTGAAAAACCGGTCGTTGTGCTTAAAACTCTTTTCTTTAGCACATCGACGTGTACAAATATTTCAAAATAAAAGGTGTTCATGATTGATAATTGATTTTCATTAAAACCTTCGTTGTATTGCAAAAACAATTTCTATTGAGCGATACGATTGTTTTCAAATCTCTTTTATCAATCGGTGAATCTCAATTATTTGGTTCACTCACTCCGTGTTGTCTTCTTTGAGGCGTTCGGTTTGAGAACGACTAGAGCATTGCGAAACCTGTCAAGGAAATTCTTGAATTATACGATCGCAGGCGATACTTGTCTTGATCAGCGAGGAACCGTGGGCGTGTACCTCAATTCAACGAAAGTGATCAAAGACACTTTCGTGCACTTTATTGCTAACTATTGTATGCGAAAGCTTTGATTTGCGGTGATCGAAATGAAGCGGTCAATCCATAGCCGCATGCTCACACAATACATTCATTTCTAAAGAAATCATGATAAGTGCATCAATGACTCGATATTTTCACTCCATGCTTACGCTTTCTGCTGCTACCAATATCATGAATCAGCGAAAGCTTCCGCTACTCTGATGAGAATATATCATGATCCAGAATGTGAGCATGTCGGTCCAAATGGCACAACATCACATAATACCAACACCACAATGGAAGAGTCAGAGATTTATGATAGTTGATGATCTCAAAAGCTGGCTCAAAACTCATTATCACGTGGATCAGTTAAAGACCTCCACATTGATTATCCAAACATGCAATAATGAAGAATCAATGTCTACGAGCTCCTGTGCAAAGAACTACATCAAGAATGCAAGAACAATTTTAATGTAATATCTGTTTGTGTTCAATGTAATTTTGAGGTGATCTTGAGGTGACCTCCCTTAGGGGGAGATTGTTAGGATTTAGTAAATCCAGTTATTAAAGAGTCGGTCACCTCAAGTATATGTAATCATTAAAAGCTCGTAGTCATAGATTAGTTAATGTTTAGTAGTATTTAGTTAAGTAACACCGTGGAGGACGGACGGGTCTTTACCCACTGTATGCACGATCCACGACCCGTTAGGTGGCGTTTATGTAAAGACTATAAATACTCTCTACCTTCCAAGGTAGAGTTGGAGCTCATAATAATATGTTCATTTTCTCTCACTAAGTTCCCAAACCTCTAACTCTTTCTCTCTAAAACCTCTTGTATCGCCTACTTGTGGTTATGATCTAGTGTGTTTGTGAAATCCAATATGTTACACCCCTAAACTAAAACCCTAACCCCTAAACTTTAACCTTAACCTCGAAATTTAAAGACCAAATATTAGTGGTCACTAGATTTTCAAATTAGAGACCAAAGTTGGTGGTCACTGATTTATAAAATATTGAGACAAAAAACAGTGGTCACATAAACCCTAACCCCTAAATTTTAAAGACCAAATAGCAGTGGTCACTAGGTTTTCAAATTAAAGACCAAAGTTGGTGGTCACTGATTTATAAAATATTGAGACGAAAAACGGTGGTCACATAAACCCTAACCCCTAAATTTTAAAGACCAAATATCAGTGGTCACTAGGTTTTCAAAGTAGTGACCAAGGTTGGTGGTCACTAATTTATGAAATATTGAGACAAAAAACGATGGTCACATAAACCCTAACCCCTAAACTTTAACCCTAACCCCTAAATTTTAAAGACCAAATATCAGTGGTCACTAGGTTTTCAAATTAGAGACCAAGGTTGGTGGTCACTGATTTATAAAATATTGAGACGAAAAACGGTGGTCATTAAATTATGAATTTTACAAGTTGGTGAATAATTCAAATGAATGCATCAATATTATATACCAAGATCATGTATCTTTTCCAATATGGAATATTACAAAAATTTCAAATCAAAACAAGCACATTTAAACTTGTTTAATTTAAAAAAAAACGACAATACATCAATATTATATACTAAAGTTAAGACATACTGATTATTAAATACATTGAAAATTTAAGACATACTAATTATTCCTAAGATTTTGTGATATTATGTGCTTTTTCTTTTATCTAAATAACTTTGATAAAATTAAATTTACACTTAACTAAGTTAATAAGTAAAAATATTTACATTTAATTTAAACAAACAACACTTAAGTATTACTTTGAAAAAATATTACGCCCATCTTCATTCCTGTTACACTTCCACTTTTGAGGATTTCATAGCTTTTGAACTTGTTAATGCCATAAATCTCGCGGTATTATTAGCATCCTTTTTCACTTCATTCTCGCTATCATTATCCTCATTATCCAAGTTAACAACTTTTCTATTACCTACATTCTCATCGCCACCTTTCGAATTAATTGAATTACTAGGAATAGCCTCATCATCTTTTTCAACCATATTAAGAACATAAAAAGGATTAGAAGTCGCAACTTTCATACCACTTGACCAGCCACATCACCCATAGATTTTGAACCATTATTAATACTATCCCCAACTATATTAGAATGTGTACCTTTTGGTTTAGCCTGCTTACATGTAACTTTATGTACACTCATTGAGTTTTTCTCTAAAAGGTTACTGTTCATTTTCTTTATTATTACACCACACATATTTTACCTACAATCATATCAACTCACATCTAACTAAACCCACCATATCTTTAGCTACAAACTGAACAAAACCCACCATATCTTTAGCTCCTTATACAAATGTTTCTTTTTTGAAAAAATTAGCGTGATTTTATGGGTAAACCCGAACGCATCTAAATTGAAACTTTATTTCTTTAAAGACTCGTGAAATCACCTCTTTACAAAACCTTCAGAATTTAACAACAAATTATGTATGCATAAACATAAAACTGAACAACACGGGGCTTCGGATTTCCATAACATACAAGTCAATATTTATCTATCACTGGATATGATCCTGAAAGACATACTGATACCTACTTCTATTACTAAAATACGTTGTCTTTTATGATAACCACCATTATATATACACCTCGAACTCCCTACTATAAAATCAATCGTCATCTTTCCATCAAATAACTTAAAACCCTTTATTAAATCTTGTCAACCAACAAGGGAATTGCATATAATACCCATTAAAACTCAAAACTTGCATATTTCTCCATAATACAAGTTTTAATACATGATGTACAACTGAACTTAAGCATGTTTTGGATATATATGCAAATATCGTGTTTTAGTGGTATATATGCAATTATCCCAACCAACAATAGCTATGTTATTATTACAAATTATTTAAAAGTTCAACAGAGACAATTCGTGGAACAGGTGGTGTGCAACAACAAACTCCTAGATAAAATTTAGATATTTTCACGTTTTTAATTGATGGGTATTAAATTACACAAGAATAATCATATGGGTGTTAATCAAATTTAATTATTTCAAACTTAAAATCAATATTGGGTGCAATCAAGATTTGGTCAAATGAAATGAAAAGTATGATATTGTTTTTAAGGTTTAAGGTTTGAAGGTTGATTTTGGTGGAAAACATTTGGATAAAATGGTTTACGGTGATTCCAATCGAATATAGGAGGTAAAAATACAGACAAAGGGCAATTTTGTTATTTCATGTAGGCTATAATGTTTACATGGAAAATACCTAAAATATGTGAAAATAAGTTTAATGACATTGATTATCAGCAGGTCATGTTAGTGATTTTTACAGGTTACAACAACTTTGGTTACGTACATTGTGTAATATAAATGTTCGTTACTTATCTTAGAAATTTTTTGAAAGTACGTTTTATTTTATTGATTTAACCTAACGTTATACAATTGTTCTTATAATATGGGTCGGACTAGTTTTGTTTTGAGCTAGAATAGTGTAGGAAACATTTGCGGGCTTCTAATTACAAATTTTGGGCGGGTATTAGAGACAAACTATAAGAAAAGTATTACCCTTCGATCTAAATAAGTGTTTAATTTTGAACTTTTGAAGTCTTTCTTTTTAACTTTGACTTTAGGGGCGTTCATATACATCCGACGAACTTGATAATTACATATTTCCCCAAAGCATGCTTTAATAGCATTGTACATCATGCATTAAAACTTGTGTTTTGGAAATATATATTGAAGTTCATGATATATGAAATTCCCCCTTGACTTTAAATATTTTTGTTTGTGTTATATAATACCTTGGTGAAAATTATACAATGAAAATACATTTAAAACTAAACCCATTTATACATTTTGCATCAAGTATTATATAACAAAAAAATTGAACATGATTGATTTCAAAAAGTTAAAGTGGACATTTATTTAGGGACGGAAGGAGTATGAAATATCCATCGTTTGAATATGAGATGTATAAAAGCTTTTTTTCTAGGTGATACTCGAGTCGTGTACGGGTTGACAAATTCAGGCTTGCGGGTTGACGGGTTAGTATAATTTTTACCCAAATACGACATGTTTATTAATCGTGCTAAAAAACTCAACCATAACCTCGACCTGCATATCATGTGTAACCCGTTTATGACTCATTTAACCTTTTTAAGTAAACTAGTTGGATACTCGCGCACAGCGGCGGCGATAAATATAGTTATATAATAAATATAGTAAATGAATTGTTAAGCCAACTCTCCTCGCAATTCCTCACCCGCATAATGAATTCATTTCACAACACTACAAATGTATATGTGTTAGTTGTATATGTTTGTTTGGGTTTTCCGTATCTTTAGGTGACATCATTATTCCGCATATAAAAGACATTCACAATCTCTTACCGTCAAACACTTTCCCAAAATTAAATGATTTTTGATAAATAAAGTTTTAGTGATTGAAATAAAGGTTAAAGTTATAAAATTTGAATAAAAATAAAATAAACCTACTAAAAATGTAAAAACTAAAACTCATAAAATATATCAAAATGGATGTTGAATTAAAGAGCACAAAAGTTTAAAAATATTGTGAAATTAGATCATAAAAATTAAATGAATTAAAAGATATTTAAATTTAAAAATAAAGGTGATTAATTAGTTAAGTGACATGTGTCACCCTATTATTGGAGCTTCTACTTTAGTTTGTTAGAGCTCCTCTTTTTGTTATTTTTTAGTTAGAGAGTGACATACGTCACTCAATGATTCAAGCCCTTATCTTAATTTTTGTGGAGCCACAACTTAAACGCTTATATAATAGTATAGATAAGTCAAGCGGTGTAGAAGGTTGGGGTTCGTGTCATTTAAATTCAAAAATGATATAAATAACATAGAAATACATATACAACAATTTCAATGATATCCGACTTATAATTGTAACTCATTGTCATATTAAGTACATAACACAATGCATTTAATCCAAATCAAACATAAAATCAAAGTTATATATTTTATTTTTAGATACTTGTATATTTAAACTGCACTACAAGAAAAAGTGGCTTTAGTGACGAGAATTTTTTTTGGTCACTATTTAGAAGAAAATACTGACGATATAATTTTTGGTCATCGGTAAATAGTCAGTGACGAAACATATAAAGGGTCACTATGTAGTCACTAAATTACACACTATGTATTTTTGATTTAGAATAGTGACAAGAAATTTGGTCATTAACATTAGTGACGAAATTTTGGTCACTATTTTTCACATTGTTATAAAATGATTAAAAATAACGGCAATTAGATATATACTTACTTAAACTTAAATATTGGTATAATAATCCACAAATTGTAAACACTATCATATATTACGAATAAAATACTTGTATTATAGAGCAATATTCAAAATTACAACTATTTAACTTTTGTTGGTGCGATTTTTTGAACATATTATTTGAACATAAACTTTCAAACATAATATTATTTTTTATCAAACATGTAAAAAAAATAACTTGTACTAGTATTTTGAGTGTGAAATTAAAATGATTCGCATCACCCAATCACCCATACATAACATAATACACCAACAGATCTTTCTATTAAAAAAAGAAAAAAAGAAATAAAAAAGGAAGAAAATGATCCAACCTATTCGACCCGACCCGACCCAACCCGACGTGGATAAAAAAAACGCGGATCCAACCTTCACCTTCTCAACGATATTAGAACTTGAATCCCCACTAACTTTCTCGCACATCCGTCATAATAATCAAAATACCCACTAACTTCATTGCACATCCTCGAAATAATCGAATATAACTTCAATTACTCTCATATCTCGTCATAATAATAAAATATAACCACACAATGACATAACCCTAGGCCACGCCACCGCGGCAACATCCAATTACTAACACGCGCATACACCGTGGCTTCACCGTCGTGATACTTAACCAACTTTCTCGGTGAAAAGGTATATTCATAAGTTCTTTCATCGCTTAGGTTTCATGATTGTTCGAAATCAAAATTGATTCGATTGCCTCATTACTTATAAGTTTACTAACCGTGTATCTATTTAGATTCGTTATATCGCTAATTAGTGAAATTCGTGAGTTAGGGCTTTAGTGTTGATTTTGTGATATTGTTTATGTTTTGATGAAGTTTAGATTCTCAAGACCGGTGTGATTTTTTTTTGAAGTTGAGGATTGGCGAAAGTTGTGAGTCGAGATGTCAAATACAAAATGGGAGGAGGAGATAGGGAGCTCTTTTTTGCGTATGAGGTATTTTGTACTTGAGGCGAGGTTGCTTGGTTATTACAAGAGGAAGCCTCAAGATAATGTGGTAATTGAACATTATATGTAGTTTGATTTGTGTTAACAACAATATTGAGGTTTAGTTTAAAGCGATAGTAATGGATTCTTTGTGTTTGTTTAGGTTCTGATCAAGACCTTGGTTATTGATGGTAATTGTAGAGTGGAGGAGTGAGGCTTAAGTGTCACACCCCCAAAATATCGCAGCGGAACGATAGTGTCATTGGGGTATGACGTCATAGCACAAAGTATGGATAAAGAAAACGACCTCTATAATGAGACGTTTTAAAGAGTTTACCATTCGATTAAATAAGTTAAAGTTTACAACACCTGAGATCCCAAAGTTTGATAATACATAAAGGTTTACAAAACATGTCGAATGGTAATTGATAAAAATACTAGACTCCAATGTATGCCATGAGACCCAAAAGCTCCATGAAATGCTATCACCTTACGACACGAGATAAACATGCTAAAAGTGTCAACACAAAGGTTTGTGAGTTCGTAAGTTTGTGATAAAATGATCTGAAATACTTTGAGAAATGTTCACACAAAGAAAGGCATTATAAATCCACTCGGTTCCAAGTTCCGCCCATACAAAACTTGCAACCCGTGTGTTCACAACCCATTGCCTAAAATAGAATGACAATCATGAATATGCGCGTTAAGGTAGTTAAAGGTATAAATGTCACCACAAGGGTCTTCCAACAACTCGTGTTGGATGTTCCTCCAACTCCACGCTAATGTATCCATAAAATGGCCTTCCAACATATAAATGCGGGATGTTCCTCCAACGACTCACGTTGGGTCAGTATCCAAATAATTGGCCTTCCAACATATAAATGATGGGATGTTTGTTTAAGTCTAGTCACTACACGCACCAAGTCTAAAGTATAAGTAATGTTGTTTGGCAAAAGAGTTTAAATGTTTGGATAAATAAGCATATATCTCGCCCCAAATAGTTTATAGGAATTTAAATGAGTTAAAGCGGGGTATGAACTCACTTGATGAATTGATACGATGACAAGAGTGAGTACACTGAAATGTAGCGTGAATCTTTAACCTTGACCTATTATGAATGATATGATACGTAATGAGTTATGATGTAATGTTATGCATGCAATTCGTATGTTATTTATACCACTTGTGAGTTTTGAAAATATTACTCTTCGTCGAAAAATACTCTTTTGACGTCTTGACCATTCTTAATTTATTTTGCAAGTATTTACATCAAAATGACATCCTACAATAGTTTCTTAATGATTTATTGTGAAATTTTAATTTTCGTCGTAAAATAATGTCGTTGGAAATTTCATGAAAGTGACTAAAATGGCCTCGAAAAGCTAGTCGTAAAATGGTGTCGTCGGCGTTGAGAACGAACTCAACGGTTTTGGGAAGCTTGTATCATTATCTCAAAGTTTTAGCATTTAAGTTTTCATCCTAGAGGTCTCGATCATATAGAAAAATATAGGTTAAGTATTGCATTTGCGTTCAAAATATTGCTTAAGGGTGATTTTTAGCAAAGTTGAAGTAACCGTATTTAATTCATTGTAACTCCGCTTGACAAACGGTTGGACATTTTGGAAAATATGCTTGGCGAACTTACTTTTACTAGAAGACATCGCTTTATAAAAAGTTCTACGTCAATGTTAAAAATAGCCTTCAATATGGTCACTTGTTTACCGTAACACTTGTCTAATAGAAATAATATAGTTTTCTTATATAATAAAGTTACGGCATATTTGTGTAGCGTGTATAATTTAATCGTTACAAATCCATTTTCTACGTATTATATGTCCTTAGCCGTATCAAAGTATACTAATATATTCTTGGTAAGTCGAAATAATTTATAACGCTTAAGACTCATTTTTGACTCGTACAAATCATCGTAACATCTTTGAAATTTTCGGGATTAATATATTTAAATCGTCAAACTTGAAAATTCATATCTTCTTCGTTATAGCTCCGCTTTAATCCGTTCAAGCGGCCACGGCTTCGTTTTAAAGTATATTTTCTAAATATCTAGGCCAAAATTTTTATCTATGTCGATTTTCCAGTTTCAAAAATAAGGACAGACCCTTTTAAGACTTGTCGAAATGAGTTTTTCTCGTGCAAACCTATTCCAATCCATTCAAAACAACTCCGAAGCTATTCTAATCCTACCATACACCTTCTTAGGGTGTCATGGGTTCCTAGACATCACCAAAAGTGATATATTACAAGGGATAATTATAGGATGACTTATATATATATATATATATAACTCTTAAAAACAATGTAAAAAGTGGTATAAACATCCATAAGACTTGCATGTTAACTCAAATATGATGAAATGACTATGAAATAAATATGAAAGATGAAAAATGGATATGATATGCTTACTAGTTTACTTGATGAGGTGAAAAGAACAAAGGATTTAACTTAAACACCCTAGGTTTTTCTTTCAAAACCTAAACAAAGAGTGTATTCTAGATTGTATAAAAACTTGACTTGAGAAATTTGATGAATTCCTTCTTGAACACAAGGGTGACCGGTTTTAGGAGAGGAAGAAGAGAAGAGAGAAAATTTTGACTAGAAGACTTGAATTATTGTGATTGTAAATGTGTAAGTAACTTTGAGTGTATATCTATACAAGAAAATTTTTACCAACTCTTGTGACTCACCCCCCTTACCTCATAGGCGAGGGAATGTATTTCTAAAATATATATATATATTTTTCATTTATTTATTATGTATATAAAAGGTGTAAGTAAATGTAGATAAGATAAATTAAGTTGTAACTTGTATATATGTATTTGTGCAATTAGGGTAGTGTTGTCTAAAAATAAATTTTAATGAATCAAAGTAAAATATATTGTAGTTATAAAATTGTAAAAATACATTTCTTGCAAAATTTGAGTGAAATAATAATTATCGTGTAGTTTTAAGAAAAATGTCAAGTAATAATATAAATTTAACAATTTATATACCAAATAAATTTAAAACACTGGTAAATTCATTATATTATTTTATAATCTTAATATGAGTATTAAAATATATTGGAATAATTTTTGAAGTATTGAATCAATTGTTCAAAATAATTAATTCTGCGATAGCGTTTATTTAATAAGAAAATAAGCGTTTAATGAAAATGCAAAACCATGCACGAACCGTTATGAAATGATGAATATGGAGTATGATAAATGACCGGAAATTGAGAATTGTGACATTCTTCCCACATTGAGGAATCGCGTCTCGCGATTCAATCGATAATACTTAAAGTTCTACCCTTAGGTTTGAGAAATCGGGTGTATGGTCAAAGTGCTTATGCCACAACTTACGCGTCTAGGTTTCTTATCTAATGAGACTCACTTGAATCACGAATAATACGGTGGATCACTTAATGGTCTAGGAAAAGCGTGCGATTCGCATTGCATTGTACGCCTCGGTTCTAAATAAAATGCTCGAGTCGGGGTGGGTGATATTGAGTCTGGGGTTTGGGTTATTTTCTTGATTACCACGCGACTAGGTGAGCTTGCATCGGTGTCTTATTCAGCGAGGACAATTATTCCGGTAGTGATTCGAAACATTGCACTCGAAGCAAGTCCTTTGGTTATTCCTCATGTTGCCCGTGTTAACCGTTGTTATTGGTCTTGCACGCTCTCTCTGGCTTGAAAAATGACTCGTGATTGCATATTGTACATAAGCGGGGGGCTTGGACTTGGTGATGATAAGCACATTTAGCACATTTGGGATGTGCACCGCATACTCTTTGTTCGATGCAGTTGCCACAAAACTCTTGCCCTTTTATTATACGCTACCACGTCTATACGCTAATTGACCCACTTGCTTCCTTCCTCTTATCACTTGTTCTTCAAAGTACCATTTCGACCATCTAAATGCATGGGGTTCACGCCCTCGATGTTGCACTTTGTATTGTAGGCAGCTCGATTGTTTTCACGGTTCCACGGTTTGGGGACAAGACCATATATGTACCTCGAGATTCTCTTGGACTCGGGGTAACTAGATGAGGAACTAGTCGGCTAACTCATGAAATCGATGCATGTGGGTGCGTGACCACCCCTATCATGGAGTGGTGATAAAATTCATCCTCCGGTTTACGCATTTCATTGTCCGGCGGTACTCCTCTTTCAATAACGCCTTAAATTAGTCCCATGTCATGCCTATAGTCGCTTCTCTGCCCTTAGCACAGTAGTGTGTGTTCCACCGTGTCAATGCCTTCCACGATAGCAAACAAGCGACATACTTCACCTACGATGTGTGGCACAATTGCGATGTCGATCAACGACTGCATCTTCTCTACCCATCGAGTATATGCCAAAGCACCTCTATACCATCAAACTCCACGGGTTTGCATGCGAAAATTCTTTATATGTGCATCGATTCTTTGTTGTTGTTGGTGGTGTTGTTGTTATTCTTGCCAACTACATTGTTGGTGTCGCGATACTGTTCCGTTCCGTGGTTTCCGAGTTATTCATATGATTTCCAACTTGTGTGACAATAGTGGGAAGCAAGATTTGAAGTTGTTGGCGATGATGGCGGCAAAATCGGGGTTTCCGCCAAATGTTGTCATTGTTACCCATGTCGCTACCGCCTTCTCTACCTCCACGCCCTGTCCTTCCACCTTGCAGCGCCGCACCACCTCGGCGGTCTTTGCGTGTTACCCTCTTTGGTGCCATGATCTCTGCGGGGAAAGAGCCGTTGAATTCCCAATGTCTATACTTAACGTTCTCGAACATAATACCACACCACAAATTGGTTCCTAAGGTGTGCCCACCCGATCTCATCGTATCGTGGTCGCATATGTCACGTGGGTTGTGGCGCATTTATAATTATGTTGGCCACCATAATTATAATTGCCTCATTTCACGATGTACATACCATGAACATACATGTCTCGGCGATTGATGTTCTTTGAAATAGGTAGTCATTCTATCATCCGATTCTAAGCGATGGAGGAGGAATTTAGGGTAGGTATCTGGGAGAGTCGCACTTGGTGTATAGGAAATTCCTTTGGGTGCTAAAGTCGCTCTGAGGTTTGGTCGCAGTGACTCCCAAAGTATCCTCGAGAGAACTCCCATCCTCGGGCAAAATCATCAAATCTATCTGACTATATAGTAACACTTATTTAGCTCGATCTCGTGTCTCATCAAACAAGAGCATCACGAGATCAAGTTAGATAAGTGCTCATTCTGAGCTCCATATCTTTGATGACCCAACTAGATTTGGGACTCCCTATTGGTACAAAGAAACCACGTTATCCAATGAGGTGGTTCTAGAAGAAATATTTAAGAAAACTTATGCATGCGAAAAGTGTGTAAGGCGATAGGAAAAGAAAGGATCGACATGAAAGCGGTTATAGTCTAGGAACTAAAATGCAACCTAGTTCTCTATAACCAAGTCTCGATACCAATCTGTCACACCCCAAAATATCGCGGTGAACGATAATGTCATTGGGGTATGACATCATAGCACAAAGTATGGATAAAGAAACGACCTCTATAATGAGGCGTTTTAAAGAGTTTACCATTCGATTAAATAAGTTAAAGTTTACAACACACGAGATCCCAAAGTTTGATAATACATAAAGGTTTACAAAACATGTCGAATGGTAATTGATAAAAATACTAGACTCGATGTATGCCATGAGACCCAAAAGCTCCATGAAATGCTATCACCTTACGACACGAGATAAACATGCTAAAAAGTGTCAACACAAAGGTTGGTGAGTTCGTAAGTTTGTGATAAAATGATCGAAATACTTTGAGAAATGTTCACACAAAGAGGCATTATAAATCCACTCGGTTCAAGTTCACCATACAAAACTTGCAACTGTGTGTTCGCAACCCATTGCCTAAAATAGAATGACAATCATGAATATGCGCGTTAAGGTAGTTAAAGGTATAAATGTCACCACAAGGGTCTTCCAACAACTCGTGTTGGGATGTTCCTCCAACGCTCACGTTGGGCTGTATTGATATAACCAAGACCTTGATAGATCTTAAGCACTCGGAGATCGTTAGTGTTGCCTATGTAATCACAAGCAAACTAATGGAAGATCTCTACAACTCATATTTTGTAGCGGAAATAAATACAAGTTATAGTAACTAAGAACTCTTTGATCCTCTATGGATCTTTTGATTATTGAAACTCTATGTTTCGGATAGTTTACAAGACTTGAAAGACTTGAGAAAAACTTATCTATTACATACTACTATGGTTTCTTATATAGGCGAGAAACCCTAATGAGCGTTGACAATTTACGCTCCTAATACAAACGCATGCATCTAGACAAGCATGCATCTAATCATATTGTTTTGCTAATCATATTGTTTATTACGAGTAAGCTCTACATGTCTGGCGCCAACCTATACATACTGGTGACTTTTACTCTATCTTGAGCTTATCTCTCCTCGTGGATTCATATCTTCGTGACAACACGATATTGCTTTAACCCTTCTCTGAAGTTGGACTTGATGAGAATCCATTCTTCTTGGCGAGAATCCATTCGGCGGATGCTTGGCAGAATCGATGGTTACCTTAATTCCCAACAATCCTCCCTAAACTGGAATTTGACTAGGTTAAGTTCCGTTTTCTTGATAGATCGATAATCTTTGTTGAGGATTGTACCATTTGACAAAAATTTCCAAACAAAATCCTCTCCATATCGTGAACACTACGAGCTATGAAAGTCGAGTTTTTGAGGATCGTGACAAAGATTCGGAAGAAGAACATCTCTATGATGAATGAACTGGTACACACGGATCTTTGCGACAACATATGACATCATGTACATCAAAACATATAAGTTCAATACTATTCTCATCACTTCCGGTGTGTTAACTCCTGTGAGAGGTGAATCATTGAAATTAATGGATTTGATGTCTCTTCCAATAGCCATTACTCTTGGAGTAGCCACATGTTTGAGTTCGAAAACTATGGTACATTGATAACCATCGATTTATTAGCAAACCAAAGACCATATAAACGGTTTGTCTTGTCTTTACACATGGCCGTTTGCTCGGGACTAGTCAATTCTTAGAATTGGTGAATTGAGAACCAAATATGGAATCGGTTGCCTTTACCACATGCCATATACATGTGGGCTAGCCAATTCTTGGATTCCAAAAGGAATAGACCATGGTGAATTGATGACCATACAACCTCAATTTGTTAAGCATGGGTGGTTCTTGACCTATGATTTTGAGCAAGCCATTACTGACTATCAAGAGTTTGTTGTGTCTTTACCAAAGTTGTACCCTTTGGACTAGCCAACTCTTTGACATACACAAGGTATATCGGTGAGTTAAAAACCATCGAATTGGACAACAAACAAACACGCATAAAAGTTAGTTTTTTTTTTTTTTTTTTTTTTTTTTTAACTATAAATAATTGAAAATATAACACAACTAATAATGAACAAAACAAGGTAATGCAAAGAGTACCAAGTGTCTGATATGGATGAGGATGAGGCCTATTGCGGTTGTTGGAGTTGAGTTTGATCAATCCCACCAATGTTAAAAGCAGTTGTCTTTCATTTCCCACGGGATCGGAGGAATTTCAATTTCGACTCGACATCTTTTCCATAAGTCTTTTAGGCAAAGGATACTTTCTTTCGAGACAACATGCACACGGTGATTCCACCCTTAGTCTCAAGCACATGCACGGGGAGAGGATAGAATCTCAGGATGTAAGCTTCCACCGATGTGAGTTTTCCCAAATGGAAGATGCTTTGCTATTGGGAATGTGGGAGTTTAACAGGACTTGAAGATCTCTGGTAAGAACATCCCGAGAACCTTGTGGTTCCTTGTTGCGATAATAGGTGGTGTCTGGTGAAAAGAGAAATTAAGTGCCTTACTGTCTACAAGTGTAGAATCTCCTTTAGGAAGGTGAATTCCATTGGGTGGAGTTCCTTTGATGAATGACATTCATCTCATCATCCTTCAATTTCCATTCTACCACCTCATCTGAATTTCCATCGGAAAATCGGCGAGAACCTTCTATTATGAAAGTTGAGTCATCGACTTCAAGATCCAAAGAAGATCTTTTGGCCATACTCTTCTTCCTCCTCCCGGTGATAGATTTCCTTAGAGGAGCATTGTCATCTTGTGCATTTGTGGTAGGACTTGTAGAGGTGAAGAAGACTTAGTTGGATCACGAAGTGCATTAATCTGTGGAGCATCTGTATTGCCCTTTTGTTTTATTTACGCAAGATCGCCTTCCTCAACTTTAGAATCTTCGATGTGACAACGGTGACATAGATGAAGTGGGGCGATACATCAAGTGCTTGGGAGAAATGGAATGTGGTTCGTGAGATGGACTCTTGGCGATGGAAGAAGCAACTTGGATGTTGCTTGACGAGAATGACCTGGAGATGATTCCTTGGTTGGAACATCATCGGACTTGAGTCTTTGGCTTCGGGTAGCTTCATGCTCAAAATCTTTCTCAAGTTGGTAGATTGTCTTTGAAGTGATGATCATCCTTCATGATTTGGTTATATTTGCGATCGAGGACATGATCGAGAAGCGCCATGACTTGTTTCATAGTGAGGCGAGTTGTACTTTGAGCATTGGTTCTTCACCACCCTTCTTATTTCGACTTTAGAAGGAGGTTTGTCTTTGGCCTTCCGAGCTTTGATGGCCTCTTTTGTGTGATTGCTTCTTGCTTCCTTTGTCTTCCACGAGCCATCATTCGCTCCACATAATTATCAGCGAAAATCTCCACCTAGTATACTTTGAGCGGTGAAGGTCTTGAAATGACTTCTTGGTGAGAATATCGATGTTGACGAGCATCGAACCCTCGGTTCATCTAGTTCTTTTCTTCTCTCGAGTTAAAGATGAAAATTCCTCTGTTTCAAGTTGTTTAGCCAATGCTACACTTTCCTTTGACTTCTCAAACTCAGCCAATCTACTTGCTTGACCCGTCTTTCCTCCTCACTCACGAGTTAGGACCAAGCTCATCTTTAGTGATGATATTTTCCCTTTATCATCGGTACATAACACACTCTTCTTGATTAGATCAACTATAGGAATCTCTGTTGCAGTACCTAGGTCAACATGTTGATGTAGATTATCAACTGGAGTGGTCATATCAACAATGTCGGGCAGATCTGCTGAAGGTGGATCATTTGTGGGTTCTTGAACTGATGCAGATTGATTAGGATCTAAAGATACATCCTCCATTAGCGCATCAGCAGATGCATCCTTATCAACCCCAGGTTCCTTTGAAGCTTCAGAAGAAACCTTATGTGAGGAGGATCTCCTTCTTCTTTTGTAAAGGACAGGTTCCTTCTTCTTTGAGGAAGTAGCAGCTACTGATGAAGGCTCATTGAGAGAAACATCAGCCAACATGTCCAGAGACTCAAACTGAGGTACTTCTTGTTCTTCATCAGAAGAAACCACAAGCTTCCTTTTGGAGCTCCCTTTGAGTTGGTCCTCTAAGTTCTTGACTTGATTCTGCAGATTTTCAATCTTACTTCCAAGAGAAGACTTGGTCTCTGCAAGTTTCTTTTTCAGACTAGTGACCTCAATGACATACACATTGACAAGAGCATAGAGCAGATGAGAGTGTAATGGGGTCCTCGGCTCCACCGTGATTGCTCGTGGTAAGGGAACTTCATTGGACCTTTCAGTAGAATCATGGTCATGCTCAGAGTGAGGAAGATCTTCATTGAGAGGATCCCTAACAGGACTTGGTGTGGGTAGTCTATTAAGATCAGACTCATCTTGAGTCACTAGTGTGGGAGTTGGACTGGGACAAGGTGGTTGGTCATGAGCAACATGAGTTGCTTCAACAGTTGATGAAGGTCCCTCATCTATGTTAACTAATGGATTACCATCAGTAGCAACAGGTGAGGAAGGAGGATTATGAGCCACATTCTCCTCATCAGCAGCCTCATTACCTTGGGGCAACATGGCTGCTAGTAAGGGATGATGTTCCCCCTGAAAGTGGGTTCTCATTGTGGCAAACAATTTAGCAGTTAAAGTACTTATAGGATAAAAAGCTTGGGCTTGGGTAGAGGTGTCTAAAATCATTTGAAGAAACCTTGGGTACATTAAAAATTTACCCTTTGTCTTTTGAATATTTTCAACCATGTTTTCGAAAATATACCTAGAAAAATTGAAAGTTACCCTTGAGAAAGACACACAATACCATATCCCGGTTTGGTGAAGCGGTCCCATCCTCCGGTCTTGTTGCTTATGCATTGAAGCAGCGTGTGAACCGGGAACCTCCACTTGGGCAAAGTTCCTTTTTGACCACATATCGGTCCTTGTACCACGATAGCCATAGCCCTTAGCCCGAAGAATCACGTCTTCTGATTAGAGTAAAAGCTCCATCAGTATCTTCCAAGTGAAGCTTCCTTCGAATTAGGTCCTCTGTCACAATGTGCTCTGTTCCGTCAATCACTGCCCTAATCTCTGTTTCATTCCTTTCTTCAGCAGATTCCCAAAACTGAGTAACCAAAGATTCATATATCTCATTTGGAGAATGAGTTAGAGCATAACAAATCTTGGACCTTTTCAAGAATTCCACCATTGGTTCGTACAGATCATATCCCTTACCGTTTCCCAGAAATGCAACTTTGTTGTGATCATGTTTAAATTCAAGAGCCATGAGGAATATGGGTTTATAGGAATTTGTTTCTTGAAATGGTGAGTGTTTGTGAACGTTGTATGAGAGGGAATTGAGTTGATTTGAAGAGAGTGATGGTGGGTTGATAGTTTTTGCCCAAATTATAGTCAAAGAAAAATTGACCGTTTGGTTGACTATTGCTGACGTGTATTGTATCTTTGACCCAACTCAAAACAACACTTCCGTAGGAACACATGATCAATCTGCTTTGAAGTTATAGCTTGATGAGAATGCATCAAAGATATGAATATCTTGGTAAGTTTCTAGAATTCTTGTGCCAACCACTTGCATTAAACTCATTGAACCTCGAACCCGTCTATAAAATGATCCCAATGTAACTCATTTCTTCATCAAGATCCCCAAATAATTACCACAAACCCTAGATGTAAAATAATCCCAATTAACCCAATTGCACCATGAATACCAAACCTGAGATCATAGATCTCACATCCTCATCTTCATCATCCTCTTCATCATCATCAAGTGGTGAATCAAACCCATGGTTCCATTACTTTCCTCAACCCTACCCACGACCAAATAAATCACCCTTTCTCCCTTCTTGAAAGATGGCGATTGTAGTGAATCCAAGTGAATCTGCGATGATTACGATGACTCCTATAAGGAGGAACATCTTACTCCCGACCTCCGGCACCTCGGTCTCAACAAAGACCTCGTGCGAGAATCCGCCACTCCCCAAAGATAGAGGTGGTTCTTGGTCTCATTCGCCATCTTTTGGTGCATGAACACACATCGTATAGTAGAAGGGCTTAAGGAGGGTGGATCGATTGCATTTGGTTGAAATGAATAGATGAAGCACAAAGGACACGTTAGTTCTCTCGTCATCTGCGTGGTCATCGTCATCATCAATCGTTTGCATCAATCCATCCTCCATTTTGGTCCTTAGCATCTTCGTCGTCTTGGTCATGCATATCCAACCGGCCGGTTAAGCGAATGGGTGGTTATGCAAGACCTCTGAAAGCAAAGCCGACATCAAATGCATATCCAACATTCACTTAGATTTGAAATGAAGGATATACACTAGATTAGGCTTAGCTTAAGTGTCTGACTCGTATCTTGTAGATGCATAGTAGTAGGTTGACTTTATGTAGTATGGTATAAACTGTTTCTTGAATGAATGAATGAACAATTTGACTTCAATTTCTTTTCTTGATATAATAACTTGGTGGAATCAAATTGTATGCTTGATGAGAAACCGGCAACATCCTTTTAGCTCACTTGACCATGTACCATTGAGTCACCCTTCTTGAATTTGAATTTGTTCATGGGATAGATAACTGCAATTCGGACAACTGCAAAACAGACACAACACTACACAAGAGCAACACAACGACAAACAACTAAAGAATTGTTAGACAGTTAGTGTTAGTAACGAATTAATGAATAACAGAGGTAAAAAAAACAAATTAGATAAAATTAAGAAGATAAAATCTATTAAATAAACGCTATCACTATTGGCAAAATGATGTTTTTACAAAGCTTAGGAAGATAGAAAACAGATGTTAGAAAAATGAAAACTGTTTATAGATCAAAATATGACACAAACAAAATATGCAGAGTTTTGCACAAATCCTCCCCTGAGGCATATGCCTCCCCAGAGCCTATGCCTCCCCTCAACTATCATTCAAGGGTTTAACATTCCAATATTCACCACGAGGTGTTGAAACCTTGGTCCATCAAAAGCTTTTGTTAATAGGTGCCACATTATCATTAGTATGGATTTTAGCCACTTTTATCAAATGTTTTCATATGCATCTCTTATAAAGTGGTGCACGATTTCAATGTGTTTAGTTCATTTGTGAAAGGCGGATTTTTGACTATGCGAGATGGTACTTTGATTATCTATATGAATAGTGGTGTTCATGAAGTTGTACCCATAGTCCGGCAATTGGTTTTGAATCGGAGGACGACCACGACAATTTGCGGCGACAACGTATTACCTTGATGGTTGAGGCGACCACAATGGTTTGTTTCTTGCATTGCCAAGAAATCAACCTCTTGCCAAGAAATTGGCGACCTCGATGGTGGATCTTCTATCCAGTTGCACCGGCATAATCACATCACTATATGCTTCCAACTTGAAGGAGACTCTTTTGGGTACCAAAGGCCTAAAGAGGTTGGCCTTTGAGGTACTTAAAGATCTTCTTGTGACATTTAGATGGGAAGTAAGTGGAGTGACTTGATGTAGAAACAAACACTCACGACAAATGTAATATCGGGCCTTGAAGGCGTTAGATACATCAATGAACCAATCATGGACTGTCGGATGAACATTCACGGTGGATCTGGTTCATTATTTGCTTTAGTCTTTGGAGCTTCATAAGGTGTTGTGGCGATCCTAACACCTTCCATACCAAACTTCTTGAATGTCTCTTACATATTTATCTTGAGGATAAAGATGCCATCTTGTTCTTTGAACTTGGAGACCCAAAAGAAAGTAAGTTCACCCATAGCACTCATTTGAAATTCACCTTCATTAAGTCCTCAAATTCCACGCACCAAGCTTCGTTTGTGGAGCCAAAATAATGTCGTCCACATAAACTTGCACGAATGATGTCGAATAATTCTTCTTTAGGAGCGAGTTTTATCAATAGCACCTCTCCTATAACCATGCTTGATGAGGAATGATGAAAGCCTAGCATACCAAGCTCTTGGAGCACGATGTAAGCCATAAAGAGCTTTAACAACCTTGTAAACATGATTTGGGTGTTCCGGGTCTTCAAATCCCTTGGGTTGAGAGACATAGACCTCCTCTTCAATCTCTCCATACGAAAAGCACCTTTGACATCCATTTGATACACCATGAAACCCATGTAAAGCATATGCCGGGAAAATGCGAATTGCTTCAACTCGGCAGCAGGGCAAATACTTCATCATAATCAATCCCTTCCTTTTGTCGAAGCCTTGAGCTACTAATCTTGCTTTGTTTTTATCACAACACCACGAGCATCTCTTATTCTTGAATCCACTTTGTCCCAATGGCATATTTGCCATCGAGTGGAACCAAAATCAAACCTGCGATTGTGAAATTGTTGCATTTCTTCTTGCATTGCTTCTAGCCGACTTGAATCGTTAAGAGCTTGAGAAACACTTGTAGGTTCCACTTGAGAAGAAAACAAGCAAGCAGACAATGTTTGAAGTACATGTGATTGTCTCTTTCTTGGTTGGAGACATAAGAGAAAAGCAATCGCCCAATTGAGGACTTGAGATAGCCCTTGAGTTCGAGCAGGTGCGAAAGATCACATATGATGTTGGATTGAGGATGAGCAATGTTGATCCTCACGAGTAGCGATGGGGTGACTTCAATGGATGCATCAAGATTGGTGATTGTTGGTTCAAATCGACATCATACGAGGGTGAGGTGAAAATGCCGACTTTGGGTTGATGATTTCCAAGATCGGAGGGTTTTGGAAGCGTGTATGAGGTTCTCCAAAGTACGAAGACACTTGAGAAGGAACATGAGAAAAGCGACATAGCCTTGATTTTGTGGAGTATAGGTGTGTGAGTCAACTTGGCGGACACGTGATTTATCTAACTCCTTCATTATCTACCCTCCATTTAGTTTCTGCTTCAAGCTTAGCGACAAATTCTTGTGTACGAAGCCTAGCAAGGTCCTTAGCATAATGGGATTCATCTTCATCACTTGTATCAGTATCCTTGGAGGTGGTACTGCAATATTGTTAGGGGAGAAAGAAGGCACAAGTATGGGTTGCTCATCATCTTCAAACTCATTTTCAGAGTCATCAGCTAAGGGACCTGCATTGTTAGTTGGAGACTCTTGAGGACCTGCATTGTGGTTAGCCAAATGTCTGGTGTAACCCAAATAATCAGTTAAGTAGTCAAGATCAAAGGACCACGAATGACCTTGTCCTTGAACATTAGGCTTATCTTCCAAAAATCTCAGGTTCAACGTCTCCTCTATTTTCTTGGCTTGCAAGTTGTACACCCTGTATGCCTTACTATGAGCTGAATAACCCACAATATAGCCATCATCAGCCTTTTCATCAAACTTTCCCAATGGATCCTTTGGTGTTCGAATGGTCACTTGACAACCAAAAGGTTTAGGTAGTGAATGGCGGGAACCTTCCCAAAGAGAAGTTCATAAGGTGTTTTGAGTTGAGGTCTTGTAATGGAGACCTGTTTAGCATATACATGTTGTGCCATGACTTGATCCGAACATAGTGGGTAGTTTAGAGTGCGCAATCATTGATCTTGCGGCCTCTATTAAGGTCTATTCTTTCTTTCGGCCACCCCATTTTGTTGTGGGGTTCTTGGATTACTATAGTCCCTTTTTATACCTTTTGACCCACGAGTTCTATTAGAATTGCATTTTGAACTCGTCCCATTATCACACGAATACCCTTGACCTTTTTGTTCAGTGATTTTCAGCGAGTGATGAATTGATCAACACTTGAGAGGTTTCATCTTTGGTTACGAGAAAGAACACCCAACAAAATCTGCTATAACCATCGGTGATAACCAAGCGAAGTACTTATGATCAATGCTTCGACTTGAGTTGGACCAAATAGATCCATGTGAAGCAGCGAAGAGGCTCGATAATGATGCTCATAGCATTGATAGCTTTGTAAGAAGCTCGTGTTGTTTTCCTTTGTTGCAAGCGACACAATTATGATCATTTGTGAATACTTTGGTGGGAAGACCTTCAACAAGACCCATTTAGAGAGTTTGTTAATGGTCTTGAAATTCACATGAGCCATTCTTCTATGCCATTTAGTGGACTCATCAAGAGATGCTTTAGCCACCAAGCAAGTGAGGTCACCACTGGTTGAACTTCATTAAGGTTGAATGTGTATAAGTTGTGAGATCGAGGAACTTTCGGTGGGGTTGAAGTTTCTTACGGGAGTTTGAAGTCTTTAGGCGACACAAGACATTCATTCTCGATGAAGAGAACTTTGTTCTTAGTGTCATGATTAGTGAAGCAGAGAACAAGTTGAAATCTTTGAAGTTCATAACAAAGTACACATTTTCAAAATCCGGATGAGGTGTCTTTATGGTGCCTTTCCTGTAATACTCCCATCACTTCCTCCAAAAGTCACATTGCCTCCTCCTTCATAGGGACAAAATTGTGCATCATATCTGTTTCGGACATGCTTCGGAACAACCACTATCAACAATACCAATATTCTTATGCTTAAGGGATGATCCTACAAACAACAACGAAATATATACATACGGTTAGTATACAATGGAGGTTCAAGTCATTCTTGACTTGAACACATATGGATCACATGTTTAGGGCATGAAGATTTAGAGGATCCACCATTGTTCTTGGTCCTCCATTGGTAATTGGGTCCTTGTTAGTCCAAGAACAACTTCTTGAGGGCTTCGCGGTGCTCCATATCCCGTCCCGGCATACATAGAGTCAACATATGTAGGCCAATAACCATGTTTAAAGTATGGGCTAGTTGGTTTGCACATTAGGTGCAGTAACTGAACCTCTCCAATGAGAGTCGATATTAGGCGCTTGGGGACATAAGGTGGAATATTAGCAACATTGGTCCAGTTAGGTTTGTGTCTCGGTGAGTAGCACATGCGCCCAATCTTTGTTCATAAAATCACAATCCTTAATCAAATGAAATTTACTTCCACATACAAAACATGTCTTCTTCTTGGAAGATTTATTCAAATAGGGAGATGTTTGATTACATGCGAAGTACTTAAATTGATACATTCAAGGAGTTGTTTTAACGGTGATTATTCAAAGATGTAAAAGACAAGTCTTGGAAGAAACTATCTTGGAAGTAGATTCCTCGGTTTCCTTAGAAGGCTTGTAGGTAGGTAGGGTGCGAGGCTTGGGTGTAGGTTCGAGGCTTGGGAAGGTCGGACTTCTCATTTGAATCACGACTTTCATAGGAAGTGGACCCTTGATCCGATGAATTGTCCTTTGTCGAGCAAGAGACAAAGTCATTAGATGAGGTATCGAGTGCAGCAAGTCTTTGACTTTTGCCATATAGATGATGTGATCCATCAAAGTCAACGATGATGGATAGAGTGCAGTGGGCATAAATTCACCTCTAATAGGACCGGGGACGACATGCATATTACCTTCTTTTACAAAGTTAGCTAATCCTGCGGTGTGGATTCTGACCATCATACCTAGCTTCTACTCCTACATATTTTGAAAGCCTAATCCTAAGCCGGAGGTTCTTGATTGGTATTATAAAGTTCTCTAGCAGATTATCACACGAAATTAACCATTGTTTATTCCTAGTTATTTCCTCGGCAACCTTTTCTTTAAGCTCTAGGTTCTCGAGACGACTTCATCCTTTGCTTTCTCGAGACGGTTTCAAGTAATTATTTGCAACTTCTAGATCAAGCTGTAACACTTTTATCTTTTCTTCATAAGCTATTTGATTCTTTTGAAACCACACTTTTGTCTTTCTCTTTTTTTTAATGCTAGTTTATGGGCTTCATTTTCTCATAGCATTCATCAAACTTAGGTTTCATAGCATCAAATTCTTCTTTAAGTTCATTGTATCTTAGACTACAACCAAATATCTGATTGTGTACGAGATAGTCCCATCAAGGCAAGCGATCATGCCTTTCATCAAGAAGTACACCTTGCCAACAATCCAAGCTTATCGGTGTCATGAGCTTCCTCATTCACGAGTTCATGGCGATCCAGTTGACTGTTCGTCCATGGTGAGGAGAGCTGCTGAAGCTCCGACTTCTCTTTGTTTCTGGCGATATGAAAGGTAGTTAGCTCCATCTCCACTCTTTACGTCCTTGCATTCTCTTGAAATGCCCCATCGATGACAAGTGAAGCACTTGACTTTCCTCCTATCAAAGCGTCTTTGGTTCCTTTCCTTGAAAACAAACTTCCTTCCGCCTCTTGAAACCTTTTGATGTCCAGCGACAATGCCACTGCATTTTCGGTTCATTTCCTCCATTTCAAGTGGGTCCAACTGATCAAAGTCTTCATATGCCAGATACTGCTGAGTATCATAATCAGCAACAAAAGAATGAAGAACATCCTCCATCACACTACTAGTCCTAGTTTGAGAACATGGTGGAGTGGGACGAGGGTTATGTGGTGGAGTGGGAGCACAAGATGATGATGGAAAGTAGTTGGAGCTCGGAGATGATGGAAAATAGTTAGAACTAGGAGCTTGCACCATCATGTTGGAGTGAGATGTCCCAACAAAAGTGCATGGCGAGAAGAAGATGTACGGTGGGGAGTTCGACATCGAGGTTCAAGGTTCGAGTCATTATACAACTCATCAAGGTAAGCATATCTAACCCTCCTTTAGCCTTGAGTGCAATACTTACATGTAACCATGATGGTGGTAAAGATCGCAAGAACTTTGAGTTGCAATCTTCATTATCCGGTTTAGCATTCATTGATTCGGTGACTCAAGATCCTATGGAACTGTCGTATCCTTGTGGATACCTTCTTCTTCGAGATATTGAAGTCACGAAATTGTTGTCTTAGCATGGACTTCCTCATTCTCTTTGATTCTTCATTTCCACGAACCTTGCTTTGAGAGCCATCCAAATGTCCTTTGCGTCATCCATATGGTGAAAATCACACGAGATGATCTTGGTAATGGCTTGAAGCAAAATAGTTTTCACTTTATGCTCTCTCTCGCATAGCGGCACTTCTTGAGCTTTTGGTGGAGCCATGATAAACTTCCATCCTGTCGAATCATTTTCTTTAGATTGTTTCCTTTCTTTACTACCTCCTGATTCCAATCAATATTGGAAATCCAATTTTCCATCTTCATAGTCCAAAGGTCATACTCTTCTCTTTTCAAATAAGGAAATTTACCATTCTTTGTTTGAGAGATCGGTTTATTGCATGGAAGTGGTGTTGGTGTTGTTTGTGTTGGTGACATCGGTTTCATTATCGGATCGGGCATGGTGAATGAATGTTTGATTGTAAGGGGTGAGAATGGTTCTTAGTATCGTAGAGACTTTCCGAGGCTCGATACCACTTGATATAACCAAGACCTTGATAGATCTTAAGCACTTTCGGAGATCGTTAGTGTTGCCTATGTAATCACAAGCAAACTAATGGAAGATCTCTACAACTCATATTTTGTAGCGGAAATAAATACAAGTTATAGTAACTAAGAACTCTTTGATCCTCTATGGATCTTTTGATTATTGAAACTCTATGTTTGGATAGTTTACAAGACTTGAAGACTTGAGAAAACTTATCTATTACATACTACTATGGTTTCTTATATAGGCGAGAAACCCTAATGGCGTTGACAATTTACGCTCCTAATACAAACGCATGCATCTAGACAAGCATGCATCTAATCATATTGTTTTGCTAATCATATTGTTTATTACGAGTAAGCTCTACATGTCTGGCGCCAACCTATACATACAGTGACGACTTTTACTCTATCTTGAGCTTATCTCTCCTCGTGGATTCATATCTTGGTGACAACACGATATCTGCTTTAACCCTTCTGAAGTTGGACTTCGTGAATCCATTCTTCTTGGCAGAATCCATTCGGCGGATGCTTGGCTTCGGTGGTTACCTTAAAGTGGGTCCAATGATCAAAGTCTTCGTATGCCGATCTTCTTGAGTATCATAATCGACAACAAAGAATGAAGAACATCCTCCATCACACTACTAGTCCTAGTTTGAGAACATGGTGGAGTGGGGCGAGGGTTATGTGGTGGAGTGGTGCAGGCGCCCATGAACCCGAATGAGGAAGCTCATGACACCGATAAGCTTGGATTGTTGGCAAGGTGTCGTCGGATGAAAGGCATGATCGGTTTGCCTTAATTCCCAACATGTATCCATAAAATGGCCTTCCAACATATAAATGCTTGATGTTCCTCCAACGACTCACGTTGGGTACATATCAAATAATTGGCCTTCCAACATATAAATGATGGGATGTTTGTTTAAGTCTAGTCACTACGCACCAAGTCTAAAGTATAAGTAATGTTGTTTGGCAAAGAGTTTAAATGTTTGGATAAATAAGCATATATCTAAGCCCCAATTGTTTATAGGAATTTAAATGAGTTAAGCGGGTATGAACTCACTTGATGAATTGATACGATGACAAGAGTGAGTACAACTTGAAATGTAGCGTGAATCTTTAACCTTGACCTATTATGAATGATATGATACGTAATGAGTTATGATGTAATGTTATACATGCAATTCATATATTATTTATACCACTTGTGAGTTTTGAAAATATTACTCTTAGAAAAAATACTCTTTTGACGTCTTGACCATTCTTAATTTATTTTGCAAGTATTTACATCAAAATGACATCCTACAATAGTTTCTTAATGATTTATTGTGAAATTTTAACTTTTAAATCAGTAAAATAATGTCGTTGGAAATTTCATGAAAGTGACTAAAATGGCCTCGAAAAGCTAGTCGTAAAATGGTGTCGTCGGCGTTAGAGAGCGAACTCAGCGGTTTGGGAAGCTTGTATCATTATCTCAAAGTTTTAGCATTTAAGTTTTCATCCTAGAGGTCTCGATCATATAGAAAATATAGGTTAAGTATGGCATTTGCGTTCAAAATATTGCTTAAGGGTGATTTTAGCAAAGTTGAAGTAACCGTATTTAATTCATTGTAACTCCGCTTGACAAGCGGTTGGACATTTTGGAAAATATGCTTGGCGAACTTACTTTTACTAGAAGACATCGCTTTATAAAAGTTCTACGTCAATGTTAAAATAGCCTTCAATATGGTCACTTGTTTAGTAACACTTGTCTAATAGAAATAATATAGTTTTTCTTATATAATAAAGTTCGGCAATTTTGTGTAAGCGTGTATAATTTAATCGTTACAAATCCATTTTCTCGTATTATATGTCCTTAGCTTCGTATCAAAGTATACTAATATATTCTTGGTAAGTCGAAATAATTTATAACGCTTAAGACTCATTTTTGACTCGTACAAATCATACGTAACATCTTTGAAATTTTCGGGATTAATATATTTAGTCGTCAAACTTGAAAATTCATATCTTCTTCATTATAGCTCGTTTTAATCCGTTCAAGTGGCCGCGGCTTCGTTTTAAAGTATATTTTCTAAATATCTAGGCCAAAATTTTTATCTCTTGTCGGATTTTCCAGTTTCAAAAATAAGGACAGACCCTTTTTAAGACTTGTCGAAATGAGTTTTCTCGTGCCAAACCTATTCCAATCCATTCAAAACAACTCCGAGCTATTCTAATCCTACCATACACCTTCTTAGGTTGTCATGGGTTCCTAGACATCACCAAAAGTGATATATTACAAGGATAATTATAGGATGACTTATATATATATAACTCTTAAAAACAATGTAAAAGTGGTATAAACATCCATAAGACTTGCATGTTAACTCAAATATGATGAAATGACTATGAAATAAATATGAAAGATGAAAATGGATATGATATGCTTACTAGTTTACTTGATGAGGTGAAAAGAACAAAGTTTAACTTAAACACCCTAGGTTTTCTTTGAAACCCTAAACAAAGTGTATTCTAGATTGTATAAAACTTGACTTGAGAAATTTGATGAATTCCTTCTTGAACACAAGGGTGACGGTTTTAGGAGAGGAAGAAGAGAGAAAATTTTGACTAAAGACTTGAATTATTGTGATTGTAAATGTGTAAGTAACTTTGAGTGTATATCTATACAAGAAAATTTTACCAACTCTTGTGACTCACCCCCTTGCCCAAGGGAATGTATTCTAAAATATATTTTTTTTCATTTATTTATTATGTATATAAAGGTGTAAGTAAATGTAGATAAGATAAATTAAGTTGTAACTTGTATATATGTATTTGTGCAATTAGGGTAGTGTTGTCTAAAAATAAATTTTAATGAATCAAAGTAAAATATATTGTAGTTATAAAAATTGTAAAAATACATTTCTTGCAAAATTTGAGTGAAATAATAATTATCGTGTAGTTTTTAAGAAAAACCGTCGTAATAATATAAATTTAACAATTTATATACCAAATAAATTTAAAACACTGGGTAAATTCATTATATTATTTTTATAATCTTAATATGAGTATTAAAATATATTGGAATAATTTTTGGAAGTATTGAATCAATTGTTCAAAATAATTAATTACGCGATAGCGTTTATTTAATAAGAAAATAAACGTTTAATGAAAAATGCAAAACCATGCACGAACCGTTATGAAATGATGAATATGGAGTATGATAAATGACCGAAAATTGAGAATTGTGACATTAAGTCATGGAAACCCTAGTAATCTTTACCATCAAAGGCATGATCCATAAACGGCAAACACACACTTCTAATCTTTTGCCATCTCCTTTAGTACATTGGTACGAGTTTTATATTAGTTGATTAATTTATATCACTACTTTTGTAGCATAGACTGATATTTGGACAATTACGAGCATATATATTTACTTTAGCTTTATTAGTTTAAGATTCTTTTATTGTCAATTGCATGTTATTATACAAAAAAAGCTTGTTTAAAAGGCTTATGATGGCGTGCACACTTTTGTTATTTAAGTGAGCGTATCGTCTTGCTATTATTGTAGTTATGTAGATTTAGAGGTTGTGGTAAGAAAGTCCTAAGCATTGGCGCTAGGTGCTTATCATCTAGGTTAGTAAATGAGAAAACTATTGATGTAATTATTAAGATGGTGCTATGTTTTTGGTTGATTTTTCTTGCTAAGAATGATATTGACATTTTTTTATAAACAAAAAGCTAATAAACCAACTGCATGGGTAGTTTTAGTTCGGCATGGCTCGGTGTAACTAGCTTCTAAGAGCATTAATGTGATCGTTTCTAGAAGGTGTTAGAGCATTAATGGTATCTAGTTCTTGGGAGATTGATCCTCTCAAATCGGTCTCTTAACACACCCACTTATAAATATAAGTGAAATGATGTAACATATAATTGAAACAAGCATGTCTATAATCGGTTGTGCTTTTCTTCTTGACTAGCTAAGTGGAACCGTATGTTTTAGGCATTACATTTGATAGACATCGCTTTGGTGATGTGCATGTAATTTCAAATGAGCTAAACCCAACCATTAAAATCGGATGTTATTTGAGTAGATCAAACAAGCTCTTGGCTAAGTAAATTCGGTATGTAATAGTATCGCAATGGTGTTAGTTTTTTTCGGGTAAAGGGTTTTTACCTTTTTTCTTTACCCCACTAGTTATGTTTTCCGGGAACAGGCTCAGGCCGTGCTCATTCTGAGAACACTTAAGCTTTTGTCTGACCTTAGTATAATAGCCTACTAATTGTTTGCCCTTTGGTTTTCGGTCAATTCGTGTGGTGTTTCTGACCCATATAATGTTGCATGCTAAGTGCAACATATTATATAGCTTTTAAATACATGGGATGTCCTAATAAAGTATCTTCACTAATCACATTTGATCCAGAAAATACTGAAGAACCAACATGAATTTGAGCTAAGGATAAGGTCTCAACGTGAAGAGGAGTGTAAGCATCTTGAAAATGCATCAAATTCACCATGTATAGTCGACGAAGGGTTTGAAAATGCAGCCCAGTCCTTGACATCTATAACATCAGTAGCTAATATTGTTGATGTGTTTCTTGCTGACATGGCTGCAGATGTTGGCTTAAAGTTATCAAAGTTTCAGTATCTTGTTGTTGTTGTACCAGACTACGCTCGCCCACAATCAGATGGCATTTATCATGCAATTAATATCTAACTAAAGGTAAACTTAATGTTTGTATACTTATCGTATGTACGTAAAATGTTACACATTTGGTGTCTAATTGTTAATTGAAAATATTGCGAGCACACCCATGGTTGACGGACTACGGCGTGAGCCAATGTTGAGACTCATGAACATACGAAGCTATCGGCGGATGCAAGTACTCATGCATTTCGAGCGAAAGCCTTCCTCTTCGTGTTCTTGTTGAGTTCTTTTCTTTAAACAACTATGGCTTCGTACATCAATTGCGGTCGGTTTTTGTATCGAGCAGGATCAAAGTGAAGTCAAACGCCTTTTAGATCTTACTATTTACAATAATGCAAACATTGGCTTGTTTATGTTGTTGCAGAATTATTTGGGTTAAGTATTGTTGATCCAACTAAGGATGTTATTAGGTAGCATCAAAGAAACTACTGGAATCTCGGCATGGTCACATAGGTACGCCCAATTCTCTTATAAACGAAACATCTTTTTATTTTATTTCACCGGCGCGTGTCTGTGAAATATGGCACTGGAAATTGTTTTGGGAGATCACATATTATTTTTTGCATTGGAACAAGCTTGTCTTTACCTATCTGGAGCTTAATGAGATATATTATTAGCTCCTAATCGGTTTATTCTAGTTGATTTGATTGATAAAACTGAAACATATAGTACCACATCAGTTTTGAATATGTTAGGTCCTAAATAGCTTTGGGACCAGAACTAAAACTTTGGCTAGTGATTTAAGCATAATTATTTACGACTCCCTTTGTTTGAATTAAAAGAAAGAAAACGGTTTGGATCGGACCATAGTGACTGAACTGTACAAGTACTTTACTAAAAACCGTATTTTTGCTGTAACACTGGTGAATACCATGCTGAGTAAACCATGGTATGGTACTGGTTTCAATTTGTTACAAGTTTGCACCCTGCTGAAAGATTTTAGATTAAAGAGGGAAACAAAGGACTAGAAATATGAAACTAATGATTGTTTATAGGAGGAGCAAGAGGGATTGGGTTAGAGACATCAAGAGTACTCTCGCTTAGAGGAGCTCATGTTATAATAGCAGCAAGGAACATTGAGGCCGCTAATGAAGCAAAACAAACCATCCGAAAAACCAATGAAAACGCTAAGATTGATGTTCTTCAGCTTGATCTTTCTTCTCTCAAGTCAGTTAAGGCCTTTGCGGATAGCTTCTTAGCTCTCAACCTTCCCCTCAAGTGTCTTACTAAAAGCTGTTGAAACTGTAGAAACAATGCAGGAATTATGTTCTGCCCCTTCCAACTCTCACATGATGGGATAGAGATGCAGTTTTCAACGAATCATCTAGGTATGCCGAACTGTCACCCTTTTATGGCTTATTGGCACATGTACAAGTATAGCACATATCATTATCTTGATCACTCTGGCATGATTGTTTTCAGGTCACTTTTACTTGACAAACCTACTCCTTGACAAGATGAAAAACACTGCTAAAGCTACAGGTATTGAGGGTAGAATCGTAAACTTGTCATATGTGGCTCATCTTCGCACTTATAAAGAAGGTATCAGATTTGATATGATTAATGATAAAGACAGGTAAGCATTCCGGAAATCTCTTTCTTGACATCATATGTTTTAGCATAGAATTTCTCACATTCAACCTTATAACATGTTGCTTGAACCGATTATTCGGACAAATTGGCCTATGGGCAATCAAAGTTAGCAAACTTGTTGCATGCTAGTGAAATTTGTCCCGACGCTTAAAGGTTGGTTTTATCATTTCATTTTGTTATTGTGCGGAAGAATTTTATTTACTTAATTGGAATCGCGGAAAGAGGGCAAGTATTACGAAATCTCCAACTTTCATGAGACCTTCAAATATCACGAGTTAGATAATACCCTTATCTTTCAATCATATATATCATCGTGATTGATCCGGTCATTTATCATATAATGGCTAGTTATGGATTGTTGGCATTTACTTTGTGTACCCATTCTTGCGGATGTATATGGAGACGATACAAGATCTCGTAGTCGCTTTGCTGTAATGTTCTAAACAAGCAGTGTTGAATCGATGATTAGTGAACAAATCGTCTTTGGATGAATCTAATAGGTTCTTGGTTAGGTTTGTGTCAATTTCGACCATACTATTTGTAAAATTAGTATTTGTATATAAACTTGATATGTGAGATTTGTATTGCTACAATTTTTTGATTTTAGTTTGTTTGCAAAAACATTGAAGCAGTAAAACAAAAACTAGATCCATATTTTATTTTTTTGTTGTATGCTGATAATTAGTGACCACGTATTTGGTCTCTAAAACTCTGCAGCTGTGACGACTTTCTCGTCACCAATGGTAAAACCAGTGACGAATTCTTCGTCACTATCAAAACAATGACGAAAATTTTCGTCACTAACAGGATTAAAAAGTGACGACTATCTCGTCACAAATTAGTGACCAAGTATATTTTCGTCTCTAATTGATTTTGTGACGGAGCTTTGGTGACGACTAGTGACCACTTGAGTTTGGTCACTAAAAAGTTTTGTGACCATCTTTTACACTGTTAGTGACGAAATCGTTCTCGTCACTAAAGGCCAATTTTCTTGTAGTCTTTGGTTAAGCGGGTTGATTGTTAATCTTACTCATTTCAAGCACATTTCGTTTATTAAGCGGTCTAAAGAGTTGACATGTTTTTATCCAAACGTGTTTATCTTCAACCCAAACTTGTTTAACTTCGTATTGGGTTAGGTAATCGTTTAACGAGTCTTGTCGATAATTGCCATATACTTTTTCTATAAAGAAGAATCATAAATGTCAAAGTTTTACAGTAATATATTATACGTAGAAGTTTTTCTCTTCCAGAGTTACGTGTTAAACCCCAAGGAATCGAACTAATGATAAAAATGTTCTCCCATTTTTCTAAGCAGCTTCTAGAAGTATTAATACGTCATCTTAATTGATTGGGCTTTGGGGAACATCCAACTTTTAGCTTTTACGGAGTAATAGACTTAACTTACCAGCTCAACCACTTGCTGCTAGTATTAAATGCAATTACTATTTGTAAGGTTAGTAATATATTGATATATATATATAAAGGGAATGTCTAACAATGTTTTAGGCGTTAGTTAAGATTATCTTTTGTGGTTTATAATAATTATTTATGTGGGTCATAAAATCCCAAATATGTTATTATATATCATTATAAGAATAACCATGTAATTAAAAGCACGAGAGCAATCTTAACCGTCTTGCCGTAGAAGCGATGTTAGGCGTTCCATATAAAAAGTACATTTTTGTAAAGAAAAAAAAGAAGATCATATATGTAACTTTACAAAACAATATAGCTAAAACTAGCTAAAAAATATAGTTAAACTGTATGTTACTTGGATATGACATTTGAAATTCATAAATATCGGTTTTAAATTAGTTACATTTAATATTTACGAAACAATAGAATGAATGAAATGATAAAATATTATTCCTACTTATGATAGATTTTTGAAAGAGACCTTTCCTTTAACTTCCCAATGTACCATAAAATTTTCTTTTGCGGCAAAAAAAAATCTTGACTAATGTTTTTTTTTTTTTAAGGTTTTTAAGCTTGTCTTGGGGGCGAAGAGTTAAGCACTAAAAAACATCGTGGGACTCACCAAAAAGCATGGGATCTACGTAAAAGATGCAGAGCGGTATTTTATGTGGTACTAGTGTCTTTCGTTATCTTTTGATGTCTTAACTCATGCACTTGGGCGTAAGTTAGAAAAACCATTTTTTTAATATCTTATTAATGTTTTCGTACCACCTTGTCACTTTAATTATTTTTTATGGACATCCATAATGAGAGATTTATCAAAAACTTTATAATAAATACAAAGTTAATTTATAAATTGATAGGTCATAGTGGAGCGAGGTTTATAAGAGCAAGGGGTATCAAAACATCACCAATTCTCTTCACTTGGGCCCCACGTGTGCCACATCACTCCAACACACTAACAAAAAAATACCCCCCAATCACAACTTACTCACTTATCTTCATTTGGGCCCCACCCACTATCATTTTACTTCTCTTCATTTCGATTACAGAATCGATAAAATACTTGTCGTTTTCTTCGTTGTTCCCGTGAAACCAAAGTGGCGAACCCACTTGGTATCACGGCGACTCCAACATCAAACAACGAGGCGCCGTGTGGGAATCGGCCGATTCAACGCGTCCCACACCCCTCGCTTCTAATAGTATCAGATGAAATAGGTTCCACATTATGAACCTTTTCATCACAATCAAATGTGGACAACTCATTCAATGTATATTACTCATTTCGTCTTACTTTTATGTAAAATGTCAGTGTTACTTTTACGCAATTAATTAAATTTTTGAATAATGTTTGTAATTTTTAGTATAATTAGGTGCAATATGATAAACTTGTTGCATTCTTCACAACTATATTTGAAAAAGGACAATAATTTTGGGACAACCGAAAATAGAAAAAGGGACTATTAATTTAGAACGGAGTGAGTACATTTTATAAAGCTTTACCCAAGTTTATTGTAGTTGAAAAAGATAATAAATCAAAAAGTTTTATTAAAGAGTTATGCTATCAAAACACGTGTTTGTACTTCTTTCCCACCGTACAGCAGTCAACACCCATGTGGAAGTGTCCCCTTTGTGGCCCTTCTTTCCATCAACCCAACACAACATTGACAAAATTCTTCTCCCCAATTCTCAACTTTTATGTTTTTGTTGTTCCAAACTCATTTCCTTTTTACAAATTTTCATTAATTTATTAACTATGTGTGCTATTCTTCTTTTTTTACAAAAAAATATACCATAAAATAGGTCGCTAAAACTCGAACAAATTTGCCGATTCGTGCAATATTTTTGACTTGCATACGTTATTATAAAATATGCAAGTATATTCTTATAGGCAATCTTAGTGTATGGCAACGGAGGTTTTTAGCGGCAGACAATTAACGATATGCGATATTGTGGTAAGTGTTTAGTATAACGTTCAAAATAAAGCGTGAAAGATCATAATGTAATTTGAAGCGGTTGTCTGCGTCAAGACAAGAATTAATTTTCTAACGAACTTTATTTTATTTTATTATTTTTTTGCAAAAGTAAAAGTTTTTAAAAGTAAAAGTAAAAGTTTTTATAAGTTTGTTATTTTTTTGTAAAAGTTTGTTATTTTAAAAATAATAATAAAGTTTGTTATTTTTTGTGAAAAAATAAAATTTGTAATTTTGTTGTAATAACATAAAAGTTGTAAGTTTTGTTTTCGTATTTTTTTTTTTTTTTTTTAGTATATAATTTGTATAACAAGAAATAAGATGTTATTGTCTCAAAATAATATGTTGAAGGCAAGAATAAAGACTATTTGGAGGCATCACTAGAATTAGCAAGAAATCTGGTTGATCGCGTGTCGGTCGAGTGGAATACTTTATGACCTTATAGATGGCATTAATAATCTTCGTATGGAGTAGATTTCGTTGTAGTAGTAGTAGCATTGTTGTTGTCTTGTTTAATGTTTTAATGTTTAACGTGTTTATTATTATTGTTTAATTAAATGGAAAGCAATCAATGATAAAAAATATAACAAAAAACTACACAAATATATTTTACACATATAAATATCACACATATAAAAGCACTACTGTGAATAAATATCTCTACATACAAAACACTACACAAATAAATATCTTATCATATAAAAGCACTCTGTGAATTAATTATCTCTACATATATTATACTATATATATAAAATAAAAAAATATAAATAGAGTACAACCTACCCTATGGGGTGCGGGAGAAGTGTTTTATGGGGTGACTCATTAGACTACCCTTTTATTAAATGATAATATTGTGTGACATATAAATATTATAAACCTTTTAAACCCTTAATCGAGTGAGAGTGCAGACACATGTAATTGTAGATTTAGACTCATGACGTCATGTCCACCTTTTATACTTGAACATTGACATGTGCATATATAGCTAAGATTTAGGATGATATCATAATTGGTCAGTCATGTCCACCTTTTATACTTGAACATTGACATGTGCATATATAGCTAAGATTTAGGATGATATCATAATTGGTCATGACGTCATGTCCACCTTTTATACTTGAACATTGACATGTGCATATATAGTAAGTTTTTATTCATTGCAAAACCTGTGAAAACAAGCTAAGAATGGAGAAAAACAATAACACTTTGGTCCAAACCCTAATTAGAGGTAGGGATTCTGCAAAGAGGTTGCGGAAAATGCTTTGTGGTGAAACTAACGATGATCATGTGTCGGTATCAGTAGACGATTTACTGACGGAAGTATCCAATTCTTTTGCATATGGCCTCTCAATGTTGAGTACCAGTAGATCCGAAGTCCATCAGGAATCAGAAGTTTTCAAGCGTAACAGTGAGAAGACACCCACACAGGGTCACAGTTTCTCCGTCGATGCAAACCTTTCGAGAAACAATGAGAAGACACCATTAGGGCTAGTGAAACAAGGGAGAGGTCAGTACAAGAGAAAGTAAGTACACGTTTTCTAACTATTTGTAATAACAACTATCACACAAAATGTTACTGTATATCATATGATAATACTGGTTCTTAAATGTTTGAATGAATTTTTCAGGAGCGGAGATGCAAGGGTCGAAGTTAGTAATGCAAGTGAAGATTGTTATCAATGGAGGAAATATGGACACAAACAGATTCTTAACTCAAAGTTTCCAAGGTTCCCTCATTTATGTTTGATATAAGTCCCATTAATTAAGTTTTTTATTTCATAGTATATATTTGGAGCATATTCAATTTGGTATTATTAGTTGTGTTTTGGGTAATACTCAGATGCTATTACCGATGTACACACATGAATGATCAAGGGTGCCAGGCAAAAAAACATGTTCAGCAGTTGGAGGACGAGCCAAACAAGTTCCTCATAACATATTTTGGTGGTCACACTTGCACAATGACCCCACATAATGATCAAATTGTTCCACACCATGGGCATGGAGTTTTCCTGAATTTTGAAGGGTTTAAAAATCAACAGTCGACTACCAAAAAAATCGGTGACAAACCCTCACGAAAACAAAAAGATCATGCAAATGCAACTCCGGGATCTGACCAAGCTGGTTCATCTCATTTCGTTATGTCTGATTACCTTCAAGATATGGATTTCGTTGAAAGCGAAGATATCTTAAGCGCATGGTTTGCTGATGCTGCGTTAATTGACGGAGAATACTGTAATACTCAATTGGAGTCACATTGTAGTAATTTAGTATGAAGGAACAATGATATGTTTCGGGTCTCCAAAAGACAGAACCGAACTAATGCCGTTTCTTTTATTCTCGAAGAAGTGGTCATATGACCATCATTAGTAGTGGAGAAAATAGTTAGCAAGTTCATTTCATGTTTGTAATTAGTATTTCCAATGCATGCACGTATTTTAACTTCTAGAGTAGAAGAGTAGTTAGTATTTAACGTAAAGCAGTTAAGCTTCTTTAGGAACTGCATTTTCAATCCTATTTATATATAAAATCGTTGTGTTAAGTAATGAATGAAGAAGAAATTGTTTAAAAGTCTGTTTCTCCTTAGTACGCTTTTTTAAAGTCTTGCAAGTTCAAAAGTCCTTATTAAATCTCGTCTCTTATCTAGTTTTTGAGATATTGGTCATCTTAAATTGGTCTATAACAAACAAAGAACTCATATTGATCGACCGTTTATGTATAAATTTTAATTTAGTCTTAAGTAACAAGTACAACTTAATTCGGCTATATATGTTGGTTCCGATTTAAGTATCACCTACCTCATTAACGTTGATGTTGTAGCATTTATTAAACTGAATTTGAAAGTTGGATTGTACGTCAAAGGATACATTGCTAGCTGGCCAAACACAGTATGTAATTGTGTATTGATCATAGGACCGCCAAAAATAATTTCTTAAAACATTGTTTATGCATGGTGATATTTTTCTGAGTTGTCTTCGTGTGATAGAACAAACAGCCAGATTTCTATGGTGACGTGAAGTTGTATTGATTTTGATCTGGTGTCGTAAATTTCTCTTCTATAATTTGGTTTCATTTCGGCAAATCAGTCTTCGCGCGTTGCGGCAAAGCTATTTTGGATCTAATATTTGTATTTTTCGAGTGTCAAAATTTTGCAAATTTGTTTGTTCTGTGTTTGTGTCTTAAGTTTTTGGAACATTATTGGTAAGGTGTCGTTTGTTTTTTCAGAAGCTTTTCTTCATCCGCAAACCATGCTCGCAGAAGAAGAAAGACATTCTTGTTTCGTTTGCGAAGAAGGCCGTTTGTTTTTGTCTTTATTGAATCTTCTTTCATTTTTCTTTTTTTGAAAGCGGAAAAAAGTGATTGAAAGAAGTGGAAAAAGGAAATATATGTCTGCATGGTAGAAGAGGAAAGAAGTGATTTTACCCTCTTATGTACGAAAAAAAACAAGCGGTCTTGAAAGAAATTGTCAGCGCATGCAGCGTAATAGGAAAAAAGCTTTTGAAAAAAAAGCAAGCCTAAGTCTCCTTTATGTTTTAACGATAACAAATAAACATTCGCAACACATATATCACAAACGTTAGCCAAAAACTGAGCCGAACCTTGTTCTGGCGCGCTGCTGACACGCCAATGCGCCAGTTGCCTGTTAAGCTCGGCTCGATTTTAGAAAGTCATCTTTTCCTTTACCCTACAAATGTGGTTTTTTCATTACAGATATGAATATGACAATTGAATTATTACCTACACTCAAAACGGATTTTAGACTTACAGAGAAGCAAAAACAAGTCCTCTCGTTTTTGACAAAACGCCAACTCAATTTCTTTACGAAACACCTTTAGCCAAGGCCAAAACTCTTTTCTAAACCTAGTACATTCATACTTTCAACATACCATTAATCGAAAGTATTCATATGACAATAATCTGGATTTACATCTTCCCTAATCACATAACATGTTTACTCCCTTCCTGGTCAAACAAAATCAAAAGTCACTTTGCGTAAACGCATCATTTCTCGCTATGGGATTGTAGGACCATAAAGTATGATGATTTATGTGATTCGGGAGGTCGGGAAAACTAAAAATAAAATTTAAACATGGTATTATTATATTGAAAAAATGAGGAAGATGTGTGTTTTTCTAGAGAGAGAAAGAAGAAAAACACAGACACCTTTAATGTTACAAATGAGAGTTTCACCCTCCTAGTTGTGACTAGGATGGTATATATACTACTTTACATGCCTAACTTATCACTATTGACTAAACTATTCCATGCGTATAAGTAAAAGAAGAAACTAATGCAATTCCCGTAATGGCTTCACTTTAACGAGGCTAACAATCACAATGGATTGCTTACAACGTTTCCTACAAGCAAAAATAAATACAAAACATAAGTGCAACAGCTCTGAGAATGTTTTTATGGTCTTCAAACTTCATTCATTCTTTCAGCTTCATGAATCTTCTTAGCTGCCATCTTTCTACTTGTAGAAAAACAAAGTGAGCAATTCTGATTAGGGAGTAAAATATTACTTTTTACTCTCCCTTAATTAGTGCTTTCCCCAAACTGACAACTCTTTTGATGAATGCGTGAACCCGAAGGAGTCTTTTGATGATTAAATGAATATCGTCTTTAGTCTTCTAACACACAGCGGAAAATGTACAATAAACTGTAGACTCGACCTTCTTAAAGATTGTCCATTCGGGGGAACAAAATTTCAACATCTTTATCTCACTAATTGCATCCCAGTTATCTTACATATAACAAATCAGCCCATAATGTACACATGAAATGATAACACCGAAGTAATAAGTTGAAACATTGATCATCTTAAATTTGTTGCCCGAAATTGCTGAAGGTGGATAAGAGAGAAGTGCGTAGAAAAAGATGATAGAAGGATATAGAATCAACCAATCGTAGATATAAATCATTAAACCCGGTCACGTAACTTTCTGTGCGTCCTTGATGTACACATTTCTCTCCTCTGATGGTTGCGATCTATCGGAATCAGCATACAATTGTATACATGAAGCATTAACTGGAAGCACTCTATTATAAATCATATCAGCCCATGAGAATATGTCGATACACCCAATCTACTAACAATACCATTTAATTTTGTATAACTCTTTTACCAACCCCCTGTATCAAAACCTAAACAGCTATCTCTAGTAACCACATGTCGAGACAACGCAATATGACGAACTTTAGAATGAGGTAATATTCTCCAGACTTGTTACTTAAGCTTATCTATTCCTATGAATAAGAATGATGTACTCTATACCCCACAATAAATGTATTAGAAGCATACTTCCTCTTGACATATCCTCAACTACGTGAGACACCGAGTGCTACAAAGTAACTTCTTAAAGTTGATATGCCCAAACAAGTCATCTTCGCGGGAAGGGAAGAAAGAAAGAAGATGAAATAAGTACAAACATCCGTAAAATGTCACTTCAAACCCAAAGAAGTAATAAATACTCACCCCCGTAGTCACAGTTGATATGCATTGCAAACTCTAGCCGTGTAAAAGTAACCTCGTGAAAATTTATAAAACCAAAATACCACTTCTTTTTACCAAAAAAAATATGCCAAAGTTAATACAATGCAATAAAATACATTGGATTATAAAATCATTTCAGCCCAACTCTTAAGCATTTTAGGGATCCAATAAACATATAATTAATATTTCAGACCATGTTTAACACTACGACCCGAATCATAAACCAACCCAATCAAAGTTTTGATCATTGCAACTAGTTAAAATGTCGGATCAAGCCCATTCAAAAAAAAAATCCTTTGTGCTATGTTTTGAATTAGAAGCCTTGGTATTTTTTGGTGCAATAGTCGTATACTCAACCCTTTTCATTGGAACACATTAAACTTCTTTGGATTCGCTCATTTCTGGTTCACAACTGTAAACCCATCATTAGAATTTGAAACCTTCTTTGATCCATCTAACATCGAGTTGTTGGAACATCTAGAAACCAGATGTTTTAGCAAAAAAAAATGTGGAGTCCTGAAGATCTTCATGATTAGCATAGCTATCTAACTTTTAAGTTTCTAGCATATGCATATAATTTCATTTTGCACTTCATCAAAAAGCTAAATAGTGTTGTGATATTGTAGGCGCAAGAAAAGCTGAAAGCAACTTCCATATTTTTACAAGACCAATGCCGCATACCCCAGCGGTGAACGATGATTGATGTACATTCTAAAGGCGATTTAAACAAAACATTGGAGGAATTGAAAATATATGACCCAAAGGGGATCCAACTGTACAGGTTACCTGCACTTAAATACTCTAAGATGTTATTTTGGATTTACCAAAACAAAAATGATTCTTATTTTCTTCCATAGTGGCAAAGCTTTTGGTTCAATGGCGTCACATTTAAAAGAGAGGAAAACATCCAATGAAAAAGTGTGGCATCATGTGCCTTTGGTTCTACAAAAGTTGATCAAAAATTGGATTATGATGTCCTGAACAACAATGAGGTCAGCTACATCATAATGAGAGTATTCACTACTAAGTTTAGGAGTATTTTGTTTTGATGCCAAGCTCTACTTCATAGGGTGTCTCCTGAACTAAAATTTATCGTCCACTTAATCGAATAACCAAACATACTTTCAGCATTCTTTATTAGCTCTTCTGCTCCTCATTCCATTTTATCCAACTTTTCAATGCAAGCACCCATTATTGTGAGAAGATTTTGTTTATACTTGATGTAATTCTCATACACGAGCAACAATTAGAAAGTTCTCACTCGCTCAAAAACCTCGTTATGATCGCGACGAGACTTTGTTTAAATTTGCTACACTTCCTATAAACAAGCTAAAATTCACTGTTGTACTTGAAAATGTTACATGAATATAAAAATTCTCACGAAGAGTTGGGATGCATGATATAATCTTAAGCTTCACCGCGTAGTGCTTTAATATTATATCGAGCACCTTCAACGCTTTTTGGAAAATTTTAGATTCCTGGCCTCTAAATTTTCTTAGTTTGATCAACTTATCCATATTTAGAGTATAAGCTCGTAAACCATAAATTGTAGGATTCTTCATTCTATGGTTTACCAAATGATGCTATAAACACGGATAAGTTACTTGAGAATAACATCACTTTTTGTAACAATTCACATGCTAATTGATATGCGCGATCAAGTCTTAAATTTATAAAGTCTCGTCTACCTATGGATTAACACATATACTAATGGGTAGTGTACCCGATCGTATTTAGTGAGAAAATGGTAAGTTCGATGTCGTTCCCAAGAGCTATGGTTTGTCTATCAATTTGAGTTTAACTAAACAACATAATTGTAACGATTAAATTGAAGAAATAATAATTAAATTAAACAAAATACGAAATGTAAGAATTAATCAAGAGAAGAAAATGGGTTAACCTGTTTAATTCTTAACTAATGTAATGGTTCATCTTCCTAGTGCAATATCTATATCTCGCTTCTACTAGTGATCTTGGTTCGCTACGCATGAATGTTCATCATGTAACTAGCCTATAGCTTCCAGTTTCAATAAATTGATTATGATACCGATCAACTAGATCCTAGTCCATAAGTCCCAACTACCTATGTGATTTGTTCATATGCTAACAATCCCACTTCTTAGCATTTAGGCGCATATTTGGTCTATAAGGCATCTAACTTACACTATTTAAGTACTTATACTTATTTAGGTGGTGGTTTGATCTACCTCTATATAACCGAGAGGTCGTCAATCCCTCGATTACCCTTTTCCCAAGTGAGGAGGTCATTACACCTAGTGGTCAGGAGCTAAATCTCTCTAATTACTACTACAATGCAAAGGTCTCATAACAAACACATAGAAATCTAATAAAAGCGATAAATAAACGAAGGAATTAGAAGCATAACATTAATTAATTCATAACTAGACTAACATCAAAGGTGTTTAGCCGATCATGTTGTAAAGTGCAGCAACAACAATGAATAAAACTAAAAAAAGAATTAAACATTGTGTTTGATATAATTACTCTATGTCGATCTATGTTTGATGTTGTTTGGTGTTGTAATCTCCCTTGAAAAGCACTTAAATCTTGTAGGAAATTGACTATAAAACCATAGTCGTTCTCCAACTGAGATGTGGAATGAATGTGTGTGATGTGAATGAATTACGGCTTATATTTATAGTTTTAGCTGGGTACGACGTGTATACGGCGTAACCATATGTAAAGGGTTACGTCGCATATGATCTCGGTAAATTGTTTCTTCAAATTATTCTGATGGTTATGGCGTAGGTGTATCGATCCACTTACACCGATATGCCTAGATCTGAAATTCCTGCAGACCATGATAACTCTTACGATTAGACACAAAGGAAGCATAACGCGCATCCACTCTCGTTAATTTTATGTGAGCCGATGGTTACGACATATGTGTTCCGGGTTGGTTACGCCATAAACATCTTGAAGTATGGATAACCACTAAGTCTTTTATATTAATCTGGCGTATATGTGTCGATGTGAATCTGTTGTATATGTCTTTGAATGGACTTGGTAAGAAATGCTCAATTGGGAATACTTCATATACCAAAGAGTTCCTTTACACCTAATATATCCTTTGATTCAGCTTTCTGTCGTATTCCAACAAGCAGCTTCTCAATTCCGAATCTTCTCACTCCAATGCTCAGATAAATCCTATAAAATAAATAGATAGCAGTTATGTACCAATTCTTAAACATGAGGATAGAATAAGAGATATTGATAGAGAAATGTATACTGTTGATGCAAAAGTTGGACGTTCCTTGTTTGGAGCTCCGGTTCCTACACCAATTGAGAATCGTTGCTTGAGACCTGCACACTAAGAGATTAAAAGACACCGTTAGGCTTATAGGTGGATTGTTTCCCACGATTATCCTCCGCGTGAGAGTAAGTAATCGGTTTAGGGTTCAAGGAGAGTTAGGGTTTGTAGATCGTACCTTAAGCGAGGATGTGATTCCTTTATATACGCACGGAATCCTTGTTGGTTCGTGTTCCTCAACCTTCGGCGTATCCGCCTAAGTCGGTTGAGGATGATTATCTCGAACATAGGAGATATCCAATATCTATTCCAGTAAATAGATTCGGCTTGGGCCTTCATGAGCCCAAACGTTTAATCTGCTTAGCCCGTTCATACTGGGCCAAGTTAGTATTGGACTTTAGTCGGGTCCACGACCGGATATAGACTATACGTCATCATGTCCCCAGTCTAGTATGCGCGATGCGTAACTACGGATGCTAGACTAATTATCGTAGTCTATGAAAATAAGCGAGCGTAGCAAGAAGCTAAAGAAAAGATGCTCGGGATACATTGTATCTAGCCATAAAAAGGAAGCGGGCACCTCGTAAATCGGGGAAAGGTTCTGCACCCATGTCCCATCAAACAATCCCCACCATATGTAGGGTTAGTGGAGTCCACGTGTCGATCATCGCGTGGAGGAAGAAGATTATATAACCCTTCACTTCATTTTCACCGTCTCAACACACGGTAAAAAAAACTATCCGCCATTAGCAAAGCTTCCAACACATCGAAGCCTTGATGAAATACCCCTAGGTAACAGCACTGCGCTTTGTGTTCTTAGTTATAACAATACCATGGTTAAGGAATTATCGATTTTACATCCGACATAACGGAAGAGGAACTACAACGGTTTGCATCGGATTATTATATCCTAGCGCAAGACATCCAGGAAGTTCATTTGCGAATGCATCAATAGCGGATTTCCCAGATGGGAAGATTGGTGTATACACGCGATTTTTGAATTCGCAAATCGGTATATACCCATATCATTATTCTTAAGTGATGTATTGAATTATTACCGCATTCACTTGTCCCGGTACATCAGTATAGGTGCGGCGAAATTAATTAATTTCGAGGTGAACGCCACTTATTGGCCATAAACCCCACAATCCATCATTCGGGCATTTTACCACACTACGTGGTCAAACGGGTGGGTTTCTTCAGCGGCGCCCGGGATCACTCTAATGCTACACGGAAAAGTTAGATTCGCTCAGAAATTGGAGGGAAACCTTTTTCTGGATTGATAACACTTGTTTTCCGTCACATTTCGATTTTTACGCTAAGGGGACACCGAAGGATGAGCACCTCCTCGGATCATATAATGCGGAGGATGCGGAAGCAATAAATGCAAATCGCATCCCATAAGCTCTACCCCAGGAGTTCTTGGTGCATATTGCCTGGCCACACTATTTTGGCGATTCGGAAGAAGTTCCTATCTTCTTAGGCGCCGATGGTCGAGGTGGGTGCTCATGCTTTCGTACCCGTTGAATTACATTCTTGTAAGTTATTCCTTTGTTTGTTCTGCGTACTTATTGTGAACTGTGTGTATTTCTTTGTTGTGGCGCGAGAGATGGACTGTTCGACGTTGTCAACCGACAAAGCCTATGGATGTAAAGGTGGGAACTCGACCCTAAAGGAGGGAGAAGAGCCCGTGCTTATTGCGATCATGGGCGTGCCACAGCGATGGACCTGGGCGAGGCGGTGAAAGTTCATCCAGTGGCGCTCCAAGCAACTCCACCACAGAGTATGCAGTACAACAGTCTGAGACACCTCCGTCTGCAACCGAGCGCCCATAGCGGCGGAGCACGTGGAAGAAAGCAGATGAGGAAGAAGAGTCCGGTGGGCGCAAAGGAAGCAGCAGCGATGGCGCGCCACCTCTCGGAAGAAGCGCCCGATTATTTTTAGTGTGGAGTCATCTTCCGGTGATGTTGCGTCGCGCCCATCACACTGACATCCATTCTGCGTAAGTATCCTTGAAAGATTATGTATCAAGATCTGACTAGATATGTGTGAATAAGCGTGATTATCTCATCGTGTTTGTAGGTTTGAACAATCCGCAGAGTCGCCCCAAGCAAGTCGATTCGTCTTTGAATCATCCGGGTGAAGAGCCAAAGCGCAAAGCACGAGACGGCTGGGATTCACCCATGGAACAACTTGTCGATGATGCGGTCTCACTTGCGACGCGCTAAGGTAAAGTACTCGGCGAGACTAGCCAAGGTGCGAAAAAGACCAGCAATTGCACTACTGAGGCTCGATTGGCTAGTGCTAGAGGTGAGCGAGAGACTCTTGGGTCCTATGCTAAAAACTCGCCGAGGAGAAAATGGCGATGTGTCAAATAAATCAAGAGCGTCGGAGCCGCGAGCTATAAGTCTTCTTGTCTTTGGGCTATAAAATATTTGGAGAATGGCAAAGCCGACCGACCTCCCAACTTGAAGACTTTGGGCGCTCTTGTGAGAAGTGCTCGAAACTCGGAGGAGAAGTTGCGCAAACTAAGCATAGAGTACGGCGAGGAGTTATATCATGAACTTCTCTCAACCATTCTTTGGCCTGATGGCTCATAAGCCATGGACTCCGTCTTCGCACATTAAGTACCCTAGAGTCGCAAGAGGTGGTTGACTCCTTGGAGATGTAGTTAAGTGTCTGTTTGGGCGTGGGAAGTCGAAGCCATAGAGAAGGCGCAGAGGTGAGCTTAAAGGTACCCGTTGGCGGTACCTCTTATGATCTGAAGGCTTATGACAATCTGTCATTGCCATGAAGAAGATGAGGACTTGGAACTCCCAAGATTCTTTGAGCTGGGCGTGATCGGGACTATCCGATAAGTGTAATTTTTGCGGTCCGGCGCTAGCCCGTCATCTTGGTGGAGAAGGCATTGTGACGGACTATTATCTTAGACCCGATGCATCCCAAGCTGCGCACGTTCCTCTGTTCGCCGCCCCTGAGATATCCCGAACCGTTTGTCACAGACGGGAGATCCCTTGAAACAAGTGTTGGGCGCATGCGGCGAGGCTTCTTGAAAAGAAAGGTTTAAGGGCAAGGTCAGAATGTGTGGTGTTACGGTAGCACCTCCCTCGGTCCGACGGGGTGCCGTAAGTGTTGCCACCGTAGCTCGTCGAGATGCGGATTTGTTCTGAGTGAATAGGATTAGGGATGATACTAGCCACGTGGGTAGTTCCTCCTTGAAGCGTAGTCATAGTTTTAGATTGTCTCTTGTCTTCAGAATTATCTGTGAGAAATAACTTCGTAGTTATGAAATAAACCCCTTTTGTTAAGTGTTTGTAAATACATTTTCAATTTGTGATGTACACACTTATCTTGTTTGTCTTTGCGTAAGAGAAGTATTCGTTGTTACTGCATATGCAAGTGTGAATAGTACAAAAATTCATAATCATGTATGAAGATCCTAAGATACTAAAAATTGTCAAGTATCATCATAATCGTGTATGTTAATGGTATGCACGTCTTCAGAATACCAAATTAAGGAATCAAGTGTCTTGGTTCCAAAGTTGTTAAACGCATGCATGTGCGTTATTACAGATCCGTCGTAGAGCGCATGAAGCTTATTACAACGTCTTGAGAACAAGATGTTTAACAAGGATCGTGATCCGGTCTTGATGGGTTTGCAACCCTTTTACTCAACAAGTTGTTTATTAGGTTAACTTATCCTCTTACCATCGTGGGTTTATATATTGCATGCACGCCATGTAGGCAATAAAAAAATTGTTAAGACATACGGTATATGGAAGTAACAAATTAAAGTGTGTCACGAGTTAGCTAGAAACCATAACGTTTTATTAATACTTGCAAGTTTTGTGAAGACTTAAAAACATGATACTAAGGAAATAAAAAAAATACATAGTTGTGCGTTTGGCGTAGCCATTTCTATAGGTAGCACCTCTTGAGATTGCGGATGTTCCATGTGCGTGGCAATTCACGACCATCGAAGCCCGTAGCTTGTCGCTTTGTTCTAGTGCTTGATAACCTCATAGGGTCCCTCCCACTTCGGTCCAAGCTTACCCGTGTCTTCTTAGCGTCATAGTATCCCTTCATTCTTGACTTGATTTTTCTTCACGTATAGCGGTTGCGTTCACGCCTTTCTTCCAAAGCGGATCTAGGTCAAGACGCGTTCTTCATCATTAGTTTCACATTTACTTGAAAGAAGGCGGATGGTTGGCATACCGATCTCATTTGGTATGACGGCTCATCCCGTAGACTAGAGAGGGGGTATCTCCTGTCTTGGTTTTGATCGAGGTGCGATCGCCCACAAACATGTGATAGCTCTTCCACCCATCTCCTTTGTGCTTGTCCAGCGTGTTTTAATTCCTTCGCTAAGCTTCGATTCGCTCGTTCCACCAGGCCATTGGTTTGTGGGTGTTTAATCGACGCAGTCTTGTGTGATGCTTAGCTTCACACCGGTCCTTGAAGGGGTCACGTAATTGTTTTCCATTATGCGAGATGATTTCCCAGGAAGACCAAAGCGGCATACAATGTTATCCCATACGAAGCGCTTCACTTTGGTTGCGGTGATTGTTACCACCGCCTTTGCTTCATCCACTTAGTGAAGTAGTCTATAAGCGACTATGAGGAATTTTAATCCCCATTACCGCGACGGAAAAGACTGCGATGTCAATACCCCACTAGAATGGCAATGGTGATGTTATTGGCGTTAGCTCGTCTTTGCCGTTAGGCGCGGGATGGGCCTATGCACTTGGCAATCGTTACACTTCCGTATTAAGTCCCGCGTCTCGGTGCATGGTAGGCCAATAGTATCTCGATCTCATGGCGCGTGCCACAGCGTATCGTGGTCCCGAGTGCATACCGCATGAACCTTCATGGATCTCTCGCAGACGTAATTTTTCTGAATGGGCCTACATACGGAGCCATGGTTGCGAGGAAGGGCGTCGATGCAGGATGTTGTCTCGATTTCAAATCTGCTACAGGCGTCGATCGTATCGAGCCTTCCTGCGCTCACAGGTTAGCGGTCCTTTGTTCGAAGTCCATTATCGGTGTCATCCATGTAGGACCGTCCTCCTCTATGATTGTGGAGACTTCCGTCTCGAGATAGACTTGCTTTTCGGTGTTTCTACGTAACTTGCTTTGATAGGTGTGCAAAGCTTGTCGAGGCAATCTTGCTTAGTGCATCCGCATGCAGTTTTCCCTACAGAACTGTTTGATGGTGAACTGTCAAAACCTTTGATCGATGTCTTGGTCTTGGCAAGATCTTCGGATCATATTATCCTCATTAGCGTGATTCGTGAACACGTGGTTGGCTACTAATAGGAATCCACGTTTGCTTCTAGGTTATGTACACCCATTCGAGCCGCAATGCGAGTCCGTGAGTAGAGCTTCGTACTCGCCTCATTGTTTGTCGCTATAAATTCAAAGCGGTGCATAGGTGAATTCCATTCCTACGGATTTGTAAGGATAAGGCACGCTCTGAACCATCAATGCATGAGGATCCATCGTAAACAAGATCCATGGATCATGTTGTTCCGCCTTATTTGGTGTGGGTACTCATCGGTGTCGGCTTTTCAATGATGAAATCGCGCGAATCGTCCTTTAATTAAGTGCGTGGTGCATGGGAGATGTTGTGTTCGCCAACAATACACTCCACTTCGAGTCGGCTGATGCATCGGGTTTAGAGATGATCTGTTTGATTGGTTGATCGGTGATTCTGCGCATCGGATGCGCTGGAAATACCTACGTGGCCGCTTAGCAAGAAACACCAATGCGAGAACCAATTTTTCCATGGCGGTGTGATTCACTCCGTCTTCTTTAGCGCTTTGTTACAAAGTAGATAGGGTTTGCCGAATCCCTGTCATTAGTAATCTTCTTGATTGCTCCATCGATTCTTGACAAGTACATGATCGGTTCTTCCCACAGCCGGGTGCGACGAGCGTTGGGAGTGTTGCGGATGTCGTTTAAGGTGAGTGAAGGCTTCCTCGCCTCCGTAGTCCACTTAAAATCACCCTTCTTTATGCACTTCGAGTGTTTTGAAAAGTGGTAACGATTTTTCTGCGATTTGGATAGGAACTGCTTAGGCCGCCAACTTTCCGTTGAGATTGGACTTCCTTCAACGCGTGGTGAAGGAAGTTCGATGACCGCTTTTGTCTTTTCTCGGACATGGTTTTATACCGTCGGGTTCAATCGGTATCCATGGAACATGCCTTGATGGCCCGAATGTGCACTTTTTAGGATTGACCATGTGTTATCTCGTAGAGTTTAAGCGCTCTCGATGTCGCGTATTAGCTCATCTTCGTGATGGCTCTTGATGACTAGATCATCGACATAGACTTCTAGGTCATGCCCGCTTTGTTTTTGAAAACGTTATCCACCAACCGCCGATAGGTGGCACCCGCGTTTTCGCCGAAGGGCATTTTTGTGTAACAGTAAACGCCTTGGCCTGTGTGGAAGGCCGTCTTTTCTTCATCCTCTTTAGCCATCTGAATTTGATGGTACCCTTTGTACGCATCTAGGAAACACTTCAATGGATACCCGCACAGACTCTATTTTCCGATCTATCTCGTAATGGATAGCGATCTTGGCACGCTTTGTTAAGATCGATAAAGTCAACACACATTCGCCAGCCCACCGCCGCTCTTTTTGACCATTCTTGGGTTAGAAAGCCATCGTGGTAGTAGACTTCACGCATAATTCTCGCATCGACCAACTTGTACCGCCAGATCGCTTGCGCGGCCCTGGCTTGGCGCGTTTCTTGGCGGATAGGCGAGCACCCTGCCGGATCGCAGTTGTGTTACGTGATTGAGCGGTACCCGATCATGTGTTTTGGCTCCCATGCAAAATGTCTAAGTTCTTTTTGCGAGAGCCTTGCACACATTGATTCTTGGTTGTCTCGATAGTGACCTCCGATGGCTATTTCGCTCGCAGGTAGTCCGGGTGGATCGCTACTTTGGATGTGGAATTACAGTGATCATTGTCTTGGGGTTGGTGTCGTCTCGCATGCAATCGTGTTCTATTCTCTATGTGGTATAGTGGCATTGTAAAGAGTAACAATACCACCTTCCACCGGGAACTTAAGCATCCCATGCTACCGTTGATGGCATCGCCGCATAGTCGAAATTCTGGTCTCCCAATGATGCCATTGTATGGCGAGGAGATTTAATCACCATAAATTCCATCCGTGCCATCATGGGTGTTCTTCGTTTCAATGTCGACGTGTAATCTTATTTGTCCCATAGGCCATATCTTCTCATCAGAAACCAACAACGCTGCTCGACCGAGGTTAACGGTTGCGATTTCAGACGCAATGCTTGAAACGGTGCTCATACATGATGTCGGCAGAAGCTCCACCATCAACATACATGCGCGGATGTCGCGACTTCGTGCTTATCTCTATAGTAAGTGGTTCCACCAACGCGTTGTTCATTAAGGTGGGGAACGAGATTTCCTTCCCGTGAAAAATCTCGGGCTTACCTTTTGCTTTGTGACCACGCCATGATTGTATCATGTAAATGGTGTCGGGCTTGTCTTTAAGCGCTTATTTCTTATTGCCACTCTTCCGCTTGTCCTTCCCTTCCTTGATATTCTTGACCGATGGTCCAATCTACCCTTTGACCATCTTGTCAATGAGTTGGCGCATTGGACACATTCGTTAGTGGTGTGGCCCTTCCGCGCGTGGTAATCGCAGATCCACTCCTACACGCCTATCCTCCTGAGTGCGATTGTGGTGGCCTCGGAAGTTAGCGCCTGTAGCAGTATTTCCTTTGGCGATTTGGTAAGCGGGGTATATTTATCATTGTCGCGTCCATTCCCTTGGTTGCGATAATTCTCATTACGATTACTATTTCGTCCGTGGATTGTCTCCTGTGTTGTTCCCTGTGACCTGTAGTTTGAATAGCTTCTTGCTATCCGCCGCACGGCTTCTCCTTGTACAAAGGACCGTGTACGCCTATAACCTCATCAAGGATTGGGGAATTTCGTCATTCAATCTTTTAATAAGTTCGGGTTGCTTGATCCCGCTGATGAACCCGAAATTTTGAGTACTTCGGGACATGCCTCGACTTGCATGCACTCATCCTTGGCGTTCCATAAAAGCACTTGTGGATTCCCTTGGCATTGTTTGACTCTAGCAAGTTCAATGGGGTTTTTAGCGCACTTTTTTCGTTGAGTAAAGTTTAGGCGAAATGTCTTCCTCAACTCTTCAAAGCCATTGATGCTTCTGCGTGGAAGCTTGTTGAACCAGTTCGTCGCATTTCCACCAAAGTGTGGAATTGAACATGTGGCACCATCTGAGGTTGTGGCGCTTTCAATTGTCATACCGATTCAAAAATTTTAGGTGATCGTCGGTCACCGGCTCCATCATAGGTTTTAACATTAGTGGGCATGCGCCTTTTTTGTTCTCTCGAGAAATCAGCGATGCGTCTAGTGAACGATCCACCTTCTCGATGGCACCACGGGAGACATATCCTCCTCTTCTTGGTCACGGTTTTTCTTCTAGATTTCCAATGTCCGGGCCTCACCGTCCTCGTTGTCCGAGGAATTACTGAGGATAGGTCTTCTCTCCTATGCGCGTTTACCGACCGCCTCGAGAACTTGTGCTTGGGAACTCTCACTGGGAGTATCGCTCCCAGCCTATCTTGTATTCTCGCGCTACCAAGTCTAGTGTGGACATTGGTGCCTCTCATCTTCCTCACTTTCGTCCCTAGCCGCGAGTCGGATGTGTCATCTTCCTCAACTCTCTCCGATTCTATCAACACCTGGGGTGGCGATTATCCCTTCCGCTTCTCCTTCCGGCGACGGTGGAGATATCTCAAACTCGGGTCAAAGTCGAGCCGAGCATGCAGTTCTCCGGTCTTTTCTTTGCTTCCTCTTGCATGAGGATAACTAGGGCTTCGTGGTTTGAGAGACAAAACTACTTGCCCTAATTCCCGAACAACCCCCAGATGCGGGTATCCGCTTTATCAACACGCCTTGTTTTATCGGGCGCGTCGGGTGCTTTTGTGAAGTTAGCTTCAGCACCGGAGTGGAGTAAAGGGAGTGCGCGCGGATCTCGCATTGGTGGTGGTAGTTGTTACTGGTTGTCCCCGAGAGTGGTTCCACCCGGAGGAAGGTCAACTCGATCCTCGATTTTTAGCAAAGACCGGTTGTCCTGCAGATATGCTGGGGTTGATCCGTTGTCGCCTTCTTTCCAAGAAAGTCGATTGCGATCGCTTCGTCATCCTAGTTCTTGGTTCTTAGTGAATGGTCCCACGGATGTCGCCACTTGCTGACGCAAAAGTTGGACGTTCCTTGTTTGAGCTCGGTTCCTACACCAATCGAGAATCGTTGCTGAGACACTGCACACTAAGAGATAAAGACAGTTAGAGCTTATCGTGGGATTGTTTCCCACGATTATCCTCCCGTGAGAGTAGTAACGGTTTACTGCTCAAGGAGAAGTTAGGGTTTGTAGATCGCACCTTAAGCGAGGATGTGATTCCCTTTATATACGCACTTTTAATCCTTGTTGGTTCCGTGTTCCTCAACCTTCCAGTATCCCGCTAAGTCGGTTGAGGATGATTATCTCCAAACATGGGAGATATCCAATATCTATTCCAGAATAGATTCGGCTTGGCCTTCATGAGCCCAAACGTTTAATCTAACTTAAGCATTTAATCTTCGGTAAGTTAAGATTAAGATTTTTAATGGCCCACGAATCTTGATATGTACTATATGTCATCATATACACTATTTTATGTTATCACTAATTCCTCTGAAATTTTATATATTGTGGTCATGTGTAAATAACGTCACCTTCTATTTGATTATGTATTTGGAACGTTTTGCCATAAATGATGATCATTTAAGTCGTCTCAACAATATCATACTCGGTTTATAAAGTGGAGAGAAGTTAAATTCCATATACATGAACCTTACAGAGAGAAATATATATGATAAATGTGAAAGTGGGGCTAATTTATGGTTATAGGAGTAAATAAGTAAGTTTATAGAAAGTGACGATTTATAAATACTGATGCGGCACGATCTGAGAGTGGTATGAACCTGGTGAAATCCATTATATTGGAGACGCTCTAACGTAAATACTTCATAGGTATTTGTACTTATTGTGTTTGCCTGTAAGTAATTTTGGGGCCAAAGTTTGATAAAAGAGTATGGAAAAATCAAGTTGAGGGATTTATACCTCTACTTATTCATCTTTATATACCAATGATCAATTCCTGTTTTTGCTCAAAATAGACCAAAAGTTGAGGTTGCAAAGTGACATAAAGGAGCAAGTGTTGAACTCGGAAAGGCGGTCGATCAACATATATACTTGTAGATTGGATCTTTCAACATATCTAGAATCACAAGATACAAGCTAATTAACAACCTCATTTGTGCACATTTTGATCAAGAGTTTGTTGCATTCATTGGCCAAGATAACCATGTTTTGACTTAACAATATGTGTAAGTTTTTATGTGTTCTTAGAGTGTTTAACTTTCAATGCAGTCACACGTACATTGAAGTATCAGATAGTGATATGATAGGCAATGTAGCTAAAATGTGTTATGGAGCTTACTTCAATTTGTTACGTTGGTGACATCAAATTATCAACCTTATCCTTATTTCTTTTCAATGAGTCTTCCAAACCACACATATATTATTTGGTTTTTTCAGTTTTCCTTTAATTATTTAAGTAGCTAATATTTGATAGGTGGAGTATAGATAGATAGTGACTAGGACGTATGGCGGAAAATAAACGAATTTGCCGTGGAAAAAATTTTGGAATTATTTTTGGCTTAGTTAAATTTACTATAAATCTAAATATTTGATTAGTTGTCTAAATCTAATAGATTTATTTTAATAAACATTTAAGACACTGAATCATTAAAAGTTACACATATGAAATTGAAGTAGTGTGGTTACGTTACATATACAAATTTCACTTTTGTTTTTTTATGCAAATTAAAAGGCACATATCTAACGTTAGGTAATTCTGTTAGGCAGCCACAAGAACATAACATAACCTCAATGGCGTCCACAACCCATACAATGGTTCTCCGATGCCCTCCCAACGCTACTCGCAGCCACAACGCACTCTTCTCGCTCCACAAAACCACCACCACCCTCCCTCGTATAGCTCGTTTCTCTTCATATTCAACTTCAACTACTAGATCATCATCAAGGCAAATATGTGCAAGTTCAAGGCCAATGGAAGCTCTCATATTTGATTGTGATGGAGTTATTTTGGAATCTGAAGACTTGCATCGTCAAGCTTACAATTTTGCTTTTGCTCACTTTAATGTCCGCTGTCCTCCTTTCGCTGAAACTCTTAACTGGAGTACTGAATTCTATGATGTCCTTCAGAATCAAGTCGGGGGCGGTAAACCAAAAATGAGATGGTTCCTCTTCCTCTCTACTTTCTTTTGTTGGAAATGTTATATTGGTTCTCTACTTTACTTTATTTACTTATGTATTTTCCTAATGTAAGTAATCTACTACATTTTTCACTATGCACAAGTTACTGAACTTTTGAAAACTTGTTAAATAAGTCACTGGTAATGTACTAGTGACGAAAATTTTCTTCCTTAGTGGTAACTTAAGTAAATGTAGAAAAGTTATAGAGTTTATTGAAACAAATTTTCTAACGTTTATTGACATACGGATAGTGAAACATACGGAGTAGTAGATTACTTAGGATAGGGAATTAGAAAGTAAATGTAGAAAAGTTATGGAGTTTATTGAAACAAATGTTAAGTTAGCGACTAATGGAATAATGTGATCAGGTATTTCAAGGAAAATGGTTGGCCTACTTCTACACTCTTTGACACGCCTCCTGAAAGTGATGAGGATAGGGCAAAGCTGATTGATACTCTTCAGGTTTGTTCACTTATCACTGTTACCTTTATGAAGTACTAGCAAGTAAAACGCGAAATTGGCTTAGCAATTACTGGTAAACTTTTTCCTTAAGTTATTAGTAGTTGAAGTTGAACAGCTAATTTTGATGCTAGGATTGGAAGACCGAGAAGTACAAGGATATAATTAAATCTGGAAGTGTAAGACGCAACATTTTGTTGTGATGTGTATGTCTTAATGTATGCATATATGATTTGTTTGTATCTTCAAATCTGGTTCATTACTTCACATTTTTTACTTTTGTTTGGTGTGAGCAGGTTGAGCCTAGACCAGGCGTATTAAGATTGATGGATGAGGCCAGGGCTTCTGTAAGATAACTTTAAAATACAACTGAACATAATTCATTCTACTGCGATGTATTTTGTTAAGAAGTCAGTATCTTGTGTAATTCGATGCTCATGTTTTTTGATCTCTTTTCACTAGCTTAGGTGGCATGTCTCATTTTGTTGCATTAATTCTTGTAGAGTCACGATCCCTTGTTAAACGACTTGTTACTTTTATTTTATTTCACCACAGGGTAAAAAAGTTGCTGTATGTTCTGCTGCAACTAAAAGCTCAGTCGTCATGTGTTTAGAGAATCTTATTGGCATGGTTAGCTCTCGATCCTTCCTAATTGCTATGAATATTAATCATCATTTTCATTGTCCTTTGATGGAACATTTTGTTTATTTTGTGCTTCCTCTTGCTTCAGGAGCGTTTCCAAAGTCTTGATTGCTTTCTTGCAGGTAAGATATATATCATGATCATATTTATGTCAATGATAATGACGTTCCCCGGTATATGGGAACGCAATTACAATTCACTTATTCTACTGTTGTGTGTTCATCTCAGTTGATGTTTATAAATTTTGTTTTCATAACGTTACATTTTGCAGGTGATGACGTGAAGGAAAAGAAGCCTGACCCTTCTATATATATCACAGCTTCTAAGGTAGTAATTAATAAGCAACTTTCTCACAATTGGTGCCTGTCTTTACACTTGTAATGTTTATCAAATTTTCGTTTCCAGAAACTAGGCATTTCAGAGAAAGCATGCTTGGTGGTGGAGGATAGTGTCATCGGTCTACAGGTTAGACCATTTTCCATGTTTATAACTGCAATATGCAATAAAGATCTGTAGAAACTACATGTTATAAAACGGGTGGGTTGGTAACGGGTCAAAAATGGGTTGGGTCAAGATGGGTGATCTTATGTGTTGGTTAAGCGGGTCGGCCTTTTGACCCAAATTTGCCGTTACATTAAAAGAGTTGAAAATTTCACTTGAGTGGAAACTGGATAAAATAGAACCAATAGTCTCTATACCCATTTTGTAGTTGATTTATTTTATGTCTTAAACTTGCCCACTTATTGAGCTATGAAATCAAGCGAATAAACTCTGCAGGCGGCAACACAAGCTGGAATGTCATGTATAATCACATATACATCTTCAACTGCAAACCAGGACTTTACAGATGCAATAGCAAAATTCCCTGATTTAAGTGGCGTAGGTATGGTCTCACTATCCATATTATAAGTTTTGACAAAATGCCGAAGTGCATATGATATATTGTGTCATATATCGATTTGAACTCCAGGTTGACTTGTACTTTCTATGGTTGTTTCTTTAGTGCCTCGAAACTAACTTGTTGGATGTGTTTCAAATTCAGATTAGAAGACTTGGAAGAGTTGCTAGAAAATGTGGTTGCTGCCTAAAGAAAATGATCACATCTTCTTTCTAGCAAGTTGCAAACAATGTGCATCAATTTGGTCATTATCTTACAGTAATCAAAATTTTGAGAAAATTGTACCAAGTTTTTTTGTATAAAACAGTCATCATTGTGCAGATGAAAGAAAATGAAGATACTAATAAAATGAGCAAATTTGTTTGGTTTTGAGCCCAACTATATGAATATATCCCATTATGAAATTTGGACCAGTCATGCAAGGCAGCAAGGCCCATGGCCTCATTTATGTGTATATTTTTCAAGAAAAGACATGGTATTGAATAGTAATCTGTTAGTAATAAACACATAAGTAATGGCTAACTCTCACATGTATATATGCGTCATATACATGCACATATCTTAATGGGCGTTAGTCCGATGGTTGGGCAGACTTGTCTTGGTCAATGTCTGAGCTCAAGTCCTGTCAGCAAGCATTCTTCATATAAGTCACCTCCGCAAAACCCATGGGCGTCTTGGAGGCTTTATGAAATAAGAGCTCGAGGTCCAGTCTTTCTTCGTGTTCACTCCAGTTTGGTCCCCACTGCAGCCAGAGAGAGTTCTTGGAATTATTTCTTGTGGGGTGAGCAATGGTTTGGTCTTAAAAGGCCGGTCAGTGTTCATCCAATCTACACCTTCTGTGGAATATATATGCATATACACTCGCCGGAGGTGTTCTTGGAATAGGTCTCTACTTTCGGATAGAATAATAATTGTTTACATCCTATTAATTTATGATATGCTTGGCGGAGTTGAGAATTGTTGTAAATAAAGGACGCTAAGATAGCTCGAAGCTCTTGGTAGAACTTTGCTAGATAAGAATAGGAATGAATGGCACCTAATGTTCAATACAATTTGTTTGTTTCATGTTGTTGACTTTACAACATATAGAATGGTAATCTGTCTAGAGCGACTATTTATAATAATTGCTAATATTGTCTTGTGTGCAATCACAAAGAATGTGTACCTTATAGAGCTAAAGAACTTGAAGCTGTTTATAACGCATTATTACACATTTGCAGGAAGAAAGATGTGGAAACGGAAAGTTCGTAGATTGAGTCTGATCCATGGAAGTAACAACAACAACAAACCCAATCTCGTCGAGGTAGGGTATGGGGAGGAAAATGTAGACAAATCCTACCCTATCCTGGGATAAACCAGGGAGTAGAGGCTGCCCAACGAGACCCGTAGTCAGGTGTGCGGGTGAGATAGAAAAGAAAGATAGCGAAGACACTAACCAACAAGCAAAAGTAGAAAAACAAGGCAAGGAGGCACGGAGAGAGCACGGGCCAAAAAGCACAAAAGCGAGCACAATCAAAACACGAAACCAAAGCACTAAGAAAACAAGCAGCCCTGGGGCAACACAGAGGCAAAAAAACAACAGGCAGCCTAAAGCTAAGGCGAGCAAAACAAGGCACCAAAAACAAAAGCACGGCAAGAAAAGCAAGCAAAGCGAAACACACACGAGCAAAGCAAAGAAAGGCACGGGCCTAAAGCTACGGCCAAGCAAAGGGAGGCACCAAAAGCGACGGCTTGCAAGGTAAGGCGTCAAAGTCGCCTAAAACCTAACTCCCCAAAACAACCTAAACCCACTAAGCCCCTAGCGGATCTAACCGCAGATCCTAATCCTATCTCTCCACCCCTTCCTATCTCAAGTCATGTCCTCCGACAAGAGAGCTCATCATGTCTAAGCAATTCTATCCTCCCACCGAGTTTGGGTCCGCCCCTTCTTCTCACACCATCTACTACTAGCGCCTCGACACTTCTAACCGACGCTGTTTGTGGCCTCCTCTTAATCCATGGAAGCAATAAAGATAATTAGAAGTGAGATGGATTTCCCATGGTATGCAAAATGTGTCAAGAAGAATTGATTTATTGAAAAAGCGAGTAGTATGGTCTGCCAATTTGTCCATGTCAATAGATGCTCAAAAGGAGATGAACTAATATGCTTGCCAAGAGTGGAATTTCGAGAAAGTCCAGTTAAGCGTCGCGTGAGTGTTGTTGGAAGAAATCTAACAAACCGGTTTTAGAGCGGAACCACAAATCAAGAACTACTCCAACAAGACCTCGACAAAGGGTTAGTATCCGCAATGTCGAGTCGCACCAACATACACAGGAGATACTTTAGACTTAAACGTTTATTAAGCGAGTAAGAAAACAATGTATAAATAAACCTCACCCTCATCTCTATTTATAAATAATAAGAGAGACGTAATCCTTAGTAAACAAGGAATCTACAATTGAGGAAGTTAGGAGATTTCCTAATACATGACCAACCTCGATAATTTTGATTTAAACTACAACTAGCCCCCAAACTTATATCCTAACTATTACACATTAATATTCTAACAATTCCACCTTAGTAATGATAGTTAGCCTTCTAATATGCAAAACTTCAACAAGATCGAAACCTCGGACGGGGATCGTCTTTGTGAAGGCACCAATAAAATACCGCTACTAACCTTAACTCAAATCCAAACTCTGTAGAGAGTCCCTTTAGCCATGTATCCTCCTTCAATTCTCTAGTAAGTGTCATATACTCCGATTTAGTTGTTGACAAAGCCGTCATCTGTTGTAATATAGCTTCCGACTCACTTGCGCATTCCCGTATCATAAACTTGTACTTTGTGATTGATCTACCCATGACACCGATCGATCTACCCATGGCGTAGTCATAATCCACAAAAGCTGTGACGTCCTCGTAATCCATGATCAACCCCATTCAAGATTCCCACATCCACATATGCTATGTCAGGTCTCATGCAGACCGCTTGATACTCATTACTTCCTACTAGGAATAAGAATTTCGACCGAATCCCGCAACTGTGCGAAGCGATACCAATTTCGGTGCGATGCGGTCTGGGAGTATGAAATAATGTGAAAAAAACGGGTTAAGCCTATATAATAGTAAGATACTTTTCAAAATGTATAAATATCATACTTGAACTTCAGAAAATACTAATATCGTATACGTACTTTCAAAATTCGCATCGATATCATACCTTAGTTGACCTGGTATGACTAGTCACCGGTTAAATTATGTACATGACATTGTTAATGATTTTTATTGGTGATGTGAAGATTACTCTAGATGTTTATTATAACTTAATTATATTTTTCATCATTACAAACACGCTCTAAATAAACAAATACGAATCCTAATAATCTTAAATCGAGGATCAAAAAATTAAAATAGAAAATAATTGATATTCTTGCTTAATGATTAGAATGTTGAAAGTACGTATCGTATGTGAATTTTGAAAGTATGTATACTATATCGAGCATTAGTATGATATCATAATGGTTTTGTGTAATGTTCGTCTGCTTTTCGATATATGAAATGTTTGCAACGTTGCATTAAGGAACGTTGTAACTAGAGTATACATGTCCCAACTAGAGTATGCATGAAATGTCTGTAACATTGCATTTTGGAAAATACTATTTCTCTTATACCAAAAGATGTACCTGGTGGTGAATTAGCCAAATTCCCTTGGATATTATAATGGTTGTATAATCCACATACACTGAAATATATATGGTAGAATGAAGAAGCCTTAGTACTTATTTTTGAACGGAACGAAGCGTTAGTACTTGGCAGGCATTTACACACTTCAGTTATTCATTATACTGTACTAGTATTTTTAAAGTACCGAGGTATGCTATCGAGACAATTTTGAAAATACGTATCGATATTAGTATTTTTAAACTTCACGTATGCTATTTGTACATTTTGAAAAGTATCTTGCTATTATATAGACTTAAACCCAAAAAAATGTACCTTTCAAAACGGTACGGAATTATTCGAAAAATCCCGGTTTGGTACCGGAATACAAAAGGTATTTTTTAATTAATCTAGTGAACTGCTCCCTCATTGCTAAATGGTGCTTGAGAGCTTGTATTTTGATCATGGTTTTGTGGGTTCTATGTTGGTTTGATACGTATGTACTTTGTGGAAAGAGTGCATTGTGTCTTCATGGTTTATGTTCTCGTATGTATGCATAGGTTCGGCAGAACACGTATTATCATATTTATAGTTGAATAAAACTTTTACATATGATTATTGCAAATTGTTAGGAAGTTACGTTGTGGCTTGTTATGCACTTTCCATTTATGTTCATATGTACCCATTCTTCTCCGTTACTGTGATATTCCCGATCGGCGTTTCACGATGATTGTTACTATCACAATAACAAATGTACATTATTGTTATTTTCCTTCAAGATCATAACAAGAACAATGATCCAAATAGTATAAAACGAATGTAAATTAGTGTTATTTTCCTTCAAGATCATAACAAGAACATTGAACAATTATTGTGAATGTAACAATCACTCGAAAGTGCATGTTTTGTCCTACTTATACTAGCATCGAATTTGAATTTTTTTGTAGTTTACCAAAAACACAGGAAGAACGGGATAGCGATATAGGTACCGATTTCCCGATACCGGGCACCAGTACCGGTTTTGTTACCCGAATCTCGTCTGGTACAGTACTGGTACCCCTCTTTCATGCTAGGGAAAAAAACGGTACCACCAATTCGGTATTGGTTCGGTACCAATCTGGTACTATTCTCATCCCTACCTCCAACCGCATATATACATGACCCCTTACTCTTCTTTTCTTCGATACTGTGGAATACAAATCCTTAAGCTCTGTGGTGTATGGTGGGATTGTGTCTAAACCGGTGGAATGAGTCCACTATTTATACTTTTCTGTCACTGGGTCGATACGCCGTATGCAGCTACATTGATACGACGTATTGGAATGTTTGCCGTGGAGTCCACTCATAAAATATTACGGTGTAATCATTAGCAGGCATTGTATACGGCGTATTGCAGGATTTGCACACGATGTATTCTTCATGTTTCAGACTTGGCTCGTCTTTGGCTAATATTCATGTATACGACGTATAACTAAGGTTGGCTACGCCGTATTCTTCTGTTTGACTTTATCTATCCATCTGTAAACCATGTTTAATATACGGCATATATTCAAATGGGAATACGCCGTATTCTTCAAAGTCATGCAAGGTCTTGATTTCTTCTAAGTGTGATGATACGCCAGATTAAATTAGCATCGATATGCCGTATATGATGGCAGCTCATCATGTATTTATTTTAACTTCTTTATTTAGGATCTAAATAATGCCGATCGTGCTCTTATCTATAATTGCTCCATAAACACTAAAATCACAAAAGTAAATGATTAAGTAATGATTCTTATTGCTACATCTAACCCTTTTACGCACTTAATATGATCGACATTGATGAATGTGGCACTTCTCCGACGTAGTGAATTACGGTAGTACAATGGAATCAAAGGAGGTTGGGTCTCTTAAGACCGTAATGTATCACAAGAACCGCTTATGAGTGATTCGATAGAAGCTAACGAGGTTGGTCCTACACCTATTGTTGAGAAAATTGGGGAGTTTGAAAAGCTTCTTATTGATGGGAAAGCTACTCTTATTGATGATGATGATGATAATCCTATTAAAAGGTTAATTATCTAGGTAATAAAAATGATTTTCCGTCTACTTCTTCTACTAAGAGGTTAACCTATTCTCTAAGGTAGGAGAGATTGTTGACTCGATAGTGATGAAGAGAGATTGTGAACACTTTTGATGAGTCAATAAACCTATTTAGTGGTGGTCATGATCGTGAAGATGATTATGATGACTATGCGGATCACGCCTCACGATCTTTCGAGAATTTGGATGCTTATTATGACACGTATGATATCAAGCTCTAAGGCCTTGGTAGGAAGTAATTTTGTTTCCATAGGAGTCTAATATTTTCTTTTGAGTAGTTGTTTATTTTCTTGTATAGAGAATAGGAATTATCTTGTTATGTAAGCTTTCCGCCTATGTAACAGGCTGAGATATGGGATTCACCCATATCCTTTGTACTTAAACGTTTTTTGGAGTAATATATTTACCGGGTCTATGATTTTACCCAAAAAGTAATGATTCTTATATAAAATAATAACAAATGAGTAATATATATGGGATAGATGATGTATGAATATAGTACTTATTTGATCACATTAGCGTTGAACCCGTACTCACACCAAACCCTTTGAGAGTATTCGATACCAACTGTTCTCAAAGTAAACCATGTCCCTAACTATGACGGTGTCAAACTAAACCTTTGACATCTCATAAACCCTTGTAAATTCGATTGAACTCGGTGAAAACCCTTATCCAAAATCGGCTAACAAGTCATCGTATACAACCCTTCAAATTCTTGATTTTTCTTCACTCTTCAATCGACTCGACCCCTTGTAATATGGTCTCCAATGTATCATGATGAACTCATAAGGTTTCTTTTTCTTTAAAATTCTCAACAAAAGAGAACATGCTTTGGTTGTACTTCTAACGGCCCTTGGATGATTCGTATAGCCCGATTATTCTCAAAACTTGGTCTACTAGTGTGTGCTTAGCAAAAAATGATTTAAGAAGGATCCCCGTTTGGGTCAAATTACATGATGTCCCTATGGCCGCGTACACAAGTGATGTTTAAGTATAATTTCATCGAAGCTAGGTACGCCCATGTTCCTAGATTCATATGCGAAAACAATGTGTGAGGATTCGTGGGGTAGAAATAGCTATGCTGGTGCATTTATCGAATTAAATGCTAAAATGATTTCAAAGATCATTTGGTGGTTGATGTCCCTTTGTTAGATGTACCCGGTTATACTCGAACGACCATTCAAGTTGAGTACGAGTGGACCCCATTGAGATATGATTCATGTAAGATATTTGGATAGTCAATGCTTGAAGATTGTTAATGTTTCAAAACCTGATGTAGCATCGAATAAGGACCAAAGAGATGGATTTACGAACGTGGGACGTAAAGGATCACACAATGGGATAATTGAAGGTGTGAATGTTAACAAGAAATTTGTTTATCGGCCTAAACAAACAACGTCGAACGTGGATTCTTCTCTTAAGGGTCACTCAAAGGAGGCGTCAACGTCTAGACAACCAAATATGGATGCAAACTTGGTGAAAACCGTAAACGCCTTTGATATTCTTACTAGGTTGGATGAAGGGCGAAAGTATATAACATAGAGCCGGCTCAGAATGTGACTAACGTGTCTAATAATGCTACTTCTATGGTTGAGGGGCAAGTGACCAATGAACAACCAACTTCTAATTTGTCTACCAAGTCAAAAGATGTTAAACATACTTCTAATTTGGCCACAAATCCTAATGTTATTAAACATGTGGCTACGAGTTCGTGCAGGCATGCTGGTGATGAAAGTGAAAGTGATGTGGATGATTTTTTTTTTTGATGAAACTGGGAGCTTTGTGGCTTCAAAACAGTCGAAAAATGATGGCGGGTATGGGACGTACCAAGAGCTTGTACAAAAGGTGGAAGGAAATAGTAGATGATGATTATGATCCATACGACGATGATGAGTACAATGCTAATGGTCTACCCGAAGAACAAGAGGCTTTCTGTGATGCGTTGGACATAAAGCTTCGTGGTGGTAAGAAATAGTAGGTTGTGTTTTGGTGTCTTTTTGAGTCAAATGTAATCTAGTAGTAGTTGTTTCTTCGTTTTAGAAGTGAAAGGTTTTATGGATATTTAAATAATAGTATGTCCGGATTCGAACTCGAGACTTCGGGATTGCACACATTACGTATGAGAATTGATGTACATAATTAATATAAATAAAACGTTATTGTTATTAATTATTAATCACTAAATAAAACATAACAATAGTTAAATAATTAACGAGGTTTGGTTAACGGTCGTTAAATATTAACTAGAAGGACTAGAGATGAAATTACAAGTCGGGAAAGTTCTAGAATCCCCTTGGGATTGAATAGGCCGATCGGTGGGGGGTTTCCAAACCCAATCCCACACAAACTTGGTCACCAAGATATGTTACCTATAAATACAATTCATTGTATTCATTCATAACCTAATCTTGGATCACCAATAACCTAAATTTCTCTCCTTCTCCTCTCCTCTTTGTGTGGCCGGTCGAATACCCTCACCTCAAGGGTGTTTCGATTTTTGCTTAGCTCAAAGATAAAGTGTTTGGTTTATTAGTGATTCAAGGAACTAGCTTCTCCACATCAAATCGCTATTAGTACGTGTGTACAAGAACGAAGAACAAGCACGTTTGAGCTTGTGATCTTGGTGGTCGATTTCTTGTGGTGGTCGAATTGTTAAACCCTAAAGTTAGGGTTTTGGTTTTTGTTCTAGTTCAAAGTTTGTTTGGTTTACTTGAATTGCTAAAAGGTACGCGTTTTCTTATTCGGTTAATTATTTACATATATTATTCCTATTGTCTTCCGCTGCTTGCTTTGATGTTATTCCTTGTTTTATGTATAATTGTTATGAGTATAAAATTCCAACAGTGGCATCACGAGCCGTTAATATGATGTAATTAATTACCGAAACACATAAAATTGAATCTTTATGATTATTTGCATGTTTTTATGGTTTCTAGGGTTTTGAATTGAAACCCTAATTTTTATATATATGGGTCGATTACCCTAATATTTATTTAATTAGGTTTTAATTTTGTAAAACTTGTAGAAACCCGGTGATTGCATGCTTATTTTATGTGGTTAATTAATGAATAATTGTTATGTGCCATGTAATATGCGTATCTTGGGTGATAATTGTTATGCGGAATCCATGGTGGAACATGCATGTTTTGCCATGGAGTATTGTTTATTGTATATTGATTAATTGTTAAGTGATACACACATGTTTTATTTATTTAATAATTATTGAATTGGGGAAGACCTCAATTATAACTAATAAAATTCGTTATGTGCTATTTGGTATACTATTAACTTCGGCTTACGCAATCGACTTGTCGATGTATGTGGCTCATCTACCTTGCGAGATGAAAGTCCTAGTTAATGTATGCATTTATTTACGCCTAGAATTGTTATTAGAGTTTATTGAAATAATTATGCATGTGGCTAATTGTTTTACATATGTTAAATTGTTTAGTTATATGTTTATATTATTTGAGTGTGTTTAATTTTATTAAAATGCTTTTTGTTTATATATTGGTTTGACATGTTAGTAAGCAAAAGGGTTTTATGAATAGAAAATTAAATGGACTAAATAATGGCGAAATTGATTGGTTATCTAAGAATTATTCTTGAACTTTTAATCGATGATGCGACTGTACTAAATGGTTAGAACGGCTCACCCACTAGAACAAACTATAAAGGGTATTTAAGAAGTGAGCATAGTCTCACCGAATGGATGTCTAAGGTTATGCTTGACGCTTACAGGCCTCTCGCCTCGCGTTCGATTGAGCTACCTAGTATAACCATTCTATGTACGAAGCATCTTAGTGCAAAGTTGTAAGTTTCTCAACGATCGATTAAAACTTTGTAGAATTCAATCTTAGCAATTAAAATCTTTTAGTAAGTTTTTCAAAATTTTATGTTATAAAGTTGTATGCATGCTTCTTTATACATAAGTTTTGATTACACATCAAAATTTGTACCTTTAAAATTTAAGTTTATGCCATCTAATGACATGAAACACTTGAAGTTGTAATTTAGTTATGAGACCTTGATCTAGATTACAATAACGAGGTGAATTATTTTGTTGTGTGAGACCTCGACTTTATGATTTGCGGTTCTAAATTAGACAACTTAATTAAGTTAGTTAGTGAGACCTATAACTTAAGGCATAAGATGGGATAAAACATGCTTACGCTTTGCATTAATTGTTTTGGCAAAATTGTAAATCCCATAACTTTTGGAATTGAAAACTTGTTTGTCAATTATCGCTTTTCAACGATTACTATTCTATACTTTCACCACTAGCGATCAACCGATGTGGTGGAACTATGATAATGAGGATCCAAAATTCAAGGAAAATACTATGGTTAATATGAATATTGACCAAAGGGTATTTATTTTCTTGAAGGTTTTCTTATCGAAAGTACTAACTTTTGAACTTTTATTTCGAGAAATGGCTCAAGTCGAATCATCGCACTAGCCTCGTCGTTCAAATCTATGTTTGATCGAGAGAATTATTGTAGCGCAATTTCAATGATTGGTATCGGCAACTCGGAATTGTCTTGAGGTTGCCAAAGACTCAATTATTTGACTCACGCCTTGTCCTCCCGAACTGCGGTGATACCTTCTTTGAGCACGAGCCGCATGGCAACCGAGTATGACAAGTATAATGAGGTCGCTTTGCATTATGCCCGGAGTATGAACTCAAGCTTGCAAAAGCAATTTGAGAATTACTTCCCTAATCTCATCTTGGAAGAATTGCAAAGGTTGTTTGAAAAGCCCGTGATGTAGAGTCAGTATGACTTGATTGATGCTCTTCATAGTTGCAAGCAAGGAGATGGAAACCCGTAGCGCCCATCGTCTGAAATGATGAGTTACATGGACCGGTTGGGCGTTTGAACTATGTCTACCCTAATGACATACAAATTGGCACGATCAATGATCCCTTAACAAGGAATTTGATGGTTTCGTGCATTATAATATGCATTGCACGGGAAGACAACAATGAGGTACATGCAATGCTCATTGATTACTTAAAAGGTTTGCCCAAGAAGGCCTCTACACCGCGGTTTTGACCATCCGGAAGGGTAGAATTTCTAAGCCTAATAAGCCGCTAGCGAACAAGAAAGGAAAGGTAAGGGTAAAGTCGATAAGGAAAACAAGTTATGACTTATCGTGAAGAACCCAAGAAGTACCCTCCCAAAAGCGTGAGAATCCGAAGAAGGATCGGGCTTGTCATCAACTGCTATGCAGCTTGGACACCGGAAGAGGAATTGTCCACTGTACCTTGATGAGTTGCGGAATAAGAGGTATAAAAATATCGCACCGTGGCGATGCTTGATACTCTTTTGATGATAGAATTATTTGCTTTTCCTCATAAAATAAATTCACGGGTATATGATAATGGATGTGGTATTCACATATGTAATACATCGCAGGGGACTTAGAGGAGCAAGGAAGCTTGCCTATGGATGACAATACTGCGTGGGTAATGGAGCACATGCGATCGTTGAAGCTATAGGCACGTTTGATTTAGTTTACCTTCGGGTTTAGTCTTGTCATTAAACGATTGTCATTCGCACCTTCCATTGTTAGGGGTGTCGTTTACGCTTCCTTGTTAAAAGATATTGGTTTCGTTCATACATTTACTTGATTATGGAATTTGTTTCTTTAAATGATGTTTTTACTTTAATGTTATTCCAAGAATGGTGTGTTTGAAATTGATTTGCATGATAATATTGTTGATAAAAATAATTATGTCTTTAGCATCAATAATAAAAGAATCAAAGGTGATTTGGATTCTTCATTTCTTTGGCATTGTAGACTTGCTCATATAGGCAAGAAACGCATGCAACAATTTGCAACACGATGGGCTTTTGCAAGACATCAATGATGAATCATTTGATAAATGCGAATCTTGCATATCCGGGAAGATGACCAAGAAACCTTTTACAAATAGTTTAGAAAGGGCTTCGATCTTCTTGGTGTGATACATACCGACGTATGTGGACCACTAAGACATGTGTCAAGAAAGGGTGCTAGCTACTTTAACCTTTATTGATGATTTCGATCGTTATGGTTATGTTTATTTACTTAAACATAAACATGAAGTCTTTGAAACATTTAAGGTCTTTAAGAGTGAAGTAGAACCGCAACTAGGAAAGAAGATTAAAGCTCTTCGATCCGACAGAGGTGGTGAATATTTAAGCCAAGAGTTTAAAGATTATCTAGGCGAGTGTGGTATTGTCCAAAGAACTCACATCTCCTTATACTCCACAACAAAATGGTGTATCCGAGAGAAGGAATCGTACATTGCTAGACATGGTGCGATCGATGTTTAATCTTACTACTCTTCCCTTATCCTTTTGGGATTATGCTTTGAAACTGTTGTTCGCATATTGAATATGGTTCCAACTAAGAAGGTTGATAAGACTCCTTATGAAGTGTGGTATGGAAACCTCCCAACTTGTCTTACTTAAAGGTGCAGGGTTGTGAGGCGTTTGTTAAGCGTAACTCTGGCGATAAGTCGCAACAAAGATCATTAAGTGTGTCTTCGTAGGATACCCAAAGGAAACGATGGGTTACTACTTCTACTTTCCACCGAAAACAAAGTAATTGTTGCTAGGTATGGAGACTTTCTTGAAAAGGATCTCATATCTCATGAATTCGATGGGAGAGTATACGATCCGGAAGATGATCAAGAAGATACAACACCTTCTCGAAACACTAGCCAACCTCAAGTAGAACACGAAAGTGCAGGCGTTCCACCGAGATTGAAGTGGTTCCCATTCGTAGATATTCAAGAGCTACGCGTGCACTGGCGTCTATGTCTCAACGTGAAAGCCGAGGAAAATATGTTAGGGGATCTTGGTGAACTCGCTAACTATGAAGCGCCATGATGAGTCCCGAAAAGGAAAAATGGCGAGTTGCAATGAATGGGAAAATGCAATCCATGAAAGACAACGAAGTCGGATAGAGGTTGACTTACCTCCAAATGCTAAGGTAGTTGGAAGTAAGTGGCTCTTTAAGATAAAGACCGACATGGATGGCAATGCACACACCTATAAAGCTCGTCTTGTAGCTCAAGGTTATACTCGAACCTATGGGGTAGACTACGAGAGACATTTTCTCCGTGGCGAGACATTAGAGCTATTAGGATTCTTATAGCCATAGCTGCGTACTATGACTATGAGATATGGCAAATGGATGTCAAAGCGCCTTCTTAAGCGGTCGCCTAGATGAGGACATCTATATGGCGCACTGAAGGGTTTGTGAATCCAAAGTTTCGAGCGTGTGCAAACTTCAAAGATCCATTTATGGGTTGAAGCAAGCATCAAGGCAATGGAACAAGAAGTTTGATGAAGAAATCAAGAAATTTGGTTTCACTCAAAATCTTGATGAGCCATGTGTGTATCACAAAGCTAGTGGGAGTAATGTTATTTTCCTTGTCTTATATGTCGATGACATATTGATCATGGAAAAAGACATTCCAAGTATGCAAGATGTAAAGTCTTATCTTGGAGAGTGCTTTTCTACGAAGGACTTAGGGAAGCAAGATTTATTTTAGGAATCAAGATCTACAGAGATAGATCAAGGCGGTTAATTGGACTAAGCCAAAGTGCTTACATTGATAAAATCTTGAAGAGATTTAGTATGCAAAATTCCAAGAAGGGATATTTGCCGATGCAAGTTGAACATGGCTTAAGTAATAAACTATGCGCGCCAACACTGGCGAGGTGGAATACATGAGGAAAGTTCCTTATGCTTGGTATAGGATCTATCATGTATCTTGTGAGATGTACAAGGCCCGATGTGGCGTTTGCACGAGAACATTACCGTCGGTATCAACGAACCCGTGTGTGAAACACGGCAAGTCGTTAAGAACATTCTTAAGTATCTAAGGGCTACTAAAGAAATGTTTCTAGTGTATGGAGGAAATCCAGATGCGAAACTTGATGTTACTGTTTTTGCGATCGTCATTCCAAACCGATAAAGATGATCTGAAGTCTCGGACGGGTTATGTCTTTGTCATTAATGGAGGAGCATTGATGGAAGAGCAAGAAGCAAACAACGGTTGCGATGTCTATTCTGAGTGCGTACATAGCCCCTGTCGCGATGGAAGCTGTTTGGATTAGGAAATTCATTTCGAGACTCGAGTAATGCCCTCAATCGAATTACCTCTAAATGTGTATTGTGACAACTCTGCAGCAATAACATTTGCCAATGAGCCCGAGTCATGAAGGCCGGACATTTTCCTCGTCGATATCACTATGTTAGAGAACAAGTCGACATAGGTGAAATCAATCTACTCAAAGTTCATACAGATGAAAATCTAGGCGATCCTTTACGAAGCCTTTGCCAAAAGATAAACTTACTTGACCATCTTGATGGGATAGGACTTCGTTTAGCTAGTAGTTTCATGCAGATCTGTGATTAGTATTTGGATAAAGGATGTTATGAACAAATATTACTTTAATGAAATAAAATAGTTGTTATGTTTATTTTTCATTTTCTTAATATTATATCCTATATTTGCATGTTTAATCCGTGAATAACTTATGTTATTCTAAATAGTCCGTTGTTGATCAATGATGTGGGAATGTCATTGAATTAAGACAAATCTGAGTTTTGGTAGAATATACTTTTAAAGTATATTGATGCGTGAGACATACCAGATTCACATGATATTCAATGAATTGAATATAGGACTCATCCCAACTTTACATGATGATACTTTTGGATTTTATCATTAAGTATATCATGAAGTGTTTATCCTCGGACTTGAGATACCGGATAACCGATATGAATGTAGTGCATTTGTGTAAGATAGTCTAACGCTATCCGTAATTGGTAGTTATAAGGGCTATTTTCTAAGTGTTGCAAAATTCATGAGTTATGTTTGTAGTCAAGAGAATTTGTTCCTTTGAATTTGTTTCAAAGCATAATACTATATTTGGGCCCTCGTAGGGTTGACAAGATGTTTGTATGGCCATACCCAAGATCTATCTGAATACGTTCGGATGATTTGGTAATCTTGTTCAATCATATACAACGAGAAGAATATTAACTTATGAAATGACTTGATCCATATTCATAGTTAATGTAGTATTAGTAACAAAGGATAAGTAAAATGATGAATCATTAAATGGTTTTTTCCAGAGACCATGCTTGATTCGATCCGGGGCGTTAGCGTGTGAAAGCTAGACTAACCAATGTCATTACTATATTTAGTAATATCCAAGTGGGGCCGAAAGGTTTTATGGATATTTAAATAATAGTATGTCCGGATTCGAACTTCGAGACTTGAGATTGCACACATTACGTATGAGAATTGATGTACATAATTAATATAAATAAAACGTTATTGTTATTAATTATTAATCACTAAATAAAACATAACAATAGTTAAATAATTAACGAGGTTTGGTTAACGATCGTTAAATATTAACTAGAAGGACTAGAGATGAAATTACAAGTCGGAAAGTTCTAGAATCCTTGGGATTGAATAGGCCGATCGGTGGGGTTTCCAAACCCAATCCCACACAAACTTGGTCACCAAGATATGTTACCTATAAATACAATTCATTGTATTCATTCATAACCCAATCTTGGATCACCAATAACCCAAATTCTCTCCTTCTCCTCTCCTCTTTGTGTGACCGGTCGAATACCCTCACCTCGGGTGTTTCGATTTTGCTTAGCTCAAAGATAAAGTGTTTGGTTTATTAGTGATTCAAGGAACTAGCTTCTCCACATCAAATCGCTATTAAGACGTGTGACAAGAGCGAAGAACAAGCACGTTTGAGCTTGTGATCTTGGTGGTCGATTTCTTGTGGTGGTCGAATTGTTAAACCCTAAAGTTAGGGTTTTGGTTTTGTTCTAGTTCAAAGTTTGTTTGGTTTACTTGAATTCTTTAAAAGTCGCGTTTTCTTATTCTGTTAATTATTTACATATATTATTCCTATTGTCTTCCATTCTTTGCTTTGATGTTATTCCTTGTTTTATGTATAATTGTTATGAGTATAAAATTCCAACAAGAAGTAGTGTGCTTTGTTACGTTAGTTTTACCGCTTATGTAACGGCCTGAGATGTGAGATTTCGCTCACATCCTTTGTACTTAAACGTTTTTTGGAGTAATCTATTCACCGGGTATAACAAACTTTTACCCCAAAAAAATGTGTACTTTATTTGCATTTTTGGTTTGATTTATCTTATTTGATTGATTGCAATCAGACAATCAAGGAAAAACCACAAACTATTCCATCATTTTTGTGCTTTATTTGCATTTTTGGTTTGGTGTATCTGTTATTTGATTGATTGCAATCAGACAATCAACTTGAAAGTTTTCTATGGGCCCTTCTAGGTGTACTACGTAGGTAATGATATAAGACCCAACAACGCACTTGATATGATTCAGCTAAATGAATTACTAAAAAAATATTTATTTAAACAGAAGACAATATAAATATAAGTAACGTGAATATAAACTTATGCAAACTAAGAATTGAAACAAGAGGATTATATATATACGCTCCCTAATATTATAAAAAGCTTATACTACCAAAAAGCATAGAATTTAATCAAAATCTAGAACTTTTGAATAAGCCATTATTCTTCTTCTTCTCTAGTTACGTCAACAAAATATTCCATAAGAGAACATCTAGAATACTAAAATAGTTACCTTACTTGCAAAAAAATCGTAATCTGTATTACTTTTTAGAGGTCAAAAATTTTGAGTGTATATGTGGAATTTATAGAGGGATATATTGTTTCTCACTACAAAAAAGATCTTATTTTACAGTTTATTTGATACATCTTCACACATTAAAGTGTGACAATTTCATTCTCCACACTTTCCTCTCATGTGGGATTTTGATACAAAATTATTGTGAATCGCCACACTTATTTTGTTAATATATAAATAAACTATTCACGCAAGTTAGTGTGGAGAAATAACTTTTTTTGTCACATAATTAGTTGTGAACATGAGAAAAGAAGTTTCACGGTGCAAAATGTGGACAAGACTGAAAAGTCCACACTTAAAAGTGTGAACAAACAAGGAGGAGGTCATGTTATAAAAGTTCACACTTCAAAGTGTGAACAAACCAACAAAAGCCAATTAGAAAAAGTTCACACCTCAAAGTGACACAAGTTATAAGAACCATTCCAAATTCCGTTTTTAAAAATTCCAAATTCCAAATTCCATTCCGAAATTAAAAATTCCATTCCAAATTCCAAATTCAAATTCCGATTCCAAATTCCAAATTCCGATTTTTATAAAAGTTCAATATTCGGATACACTTTCAACTTGAGACCAAAATATAGCATTTCGGATCGACAACTCAATTCTCGGACTCGATTACATCGTATAACCCGATTCAACTTGACACTAAAATCATAACATTTCTTGATACAAGAACTCAATTCGGATGTTTAACTAATGACACCCACAATTACGCAATTACTTCGGATAAAATTCTGCTCAATTCTCGATGTTTACTGTAACTCTATTTTGCCCACTGCTTCTACAAAAATTCTGCAATTCTACAAAGCCACCTGCAAATTGAAATGGATTAAAATTGTGCAACCAATGTTTACTGTAACTCTATTTTGCCCACTGCTTCTACACAAATGACATGATTTAAAGTTGATCAACATGCTATTTAATTGTCCCCTGTTTAAAAGTAAAAGTAATGTCGTATTAAAAGTAATGTCGTATTTAATTGTCCCCTGCTTCTACACAATGTTTACTGTCTCTTGGCTTACATTATGTAGTTTGCCATATATCGTATTAAAAGTAATGTCGTATTAAAAGCATTTCGATGCATATACTTGCACCAAGCCTTGAACTAAGCATCATATGTTAGACATGTTATAAAACACATGTGGCTTAATGAAATCTCTGAATATGACGCAATATTGATCCTGCTTAACAATGAGGTTCAAATGAGTTCATCCGCTTCCTACCAACAGCATAAAACTATCTAGGCACTATTTATAAGCATAAAACATTGAAACTTGATGTTCAGTCTAAATGAGCTCTAATTCTAATTTCACAACTATATGGGATTACAATTCCCAAACATATCCTTATGGCCTCATACATTCATCCATGCCGAGCACAAACCGTAAGAATCACACATGCTAATAATCCCGACCTTATAGACTCAATGGTATCCGCTCCATCTCATAAAGAAGCAACAAATCACCAATATATCTCAAAAGGTACTAAACAATCTAAGCACGATTCGAGTACAACTACAAACCGCAAACATCGCCTTATACATTCAACTCACATTTTTAAAACCCTTACGCAAATAACGCCACAATAAATATACAAAACGCCTAACCAAAACCGAACACAGATGGTCAGTATACTTGTACTAAACTTGATCGGTATACTCGCACTTCTTTTCACCTCAACTAAACAACTTATTGAATGATTAGTTATAAGCTCGAGTCCATCAAACCAGTGACTAACACGTACCTACGATCCATTTCTTAGGTACTCTTATTCTCAATTATCAATAGTGGTTGGCGCGCCCTAATTGTTTACTTTTACATTGATTTTTAACGCAAACTTATTTCACTTCAACTAAACTACAAATTAAAAACCGTATCCCTCCAGTTTTCGATACTTGTACAAACTAACCTCCTTTTTAAGCATAACCACAAATTAGACAGATCGCTAGCTAAAAAATGAAATTAAGCATCATGAGAGTTGCATCACAAACCTGTGCATTTGATGTACCAAGAAAAAAGCCTAAGCGCGGTTTGAGTCATCCTAAGAAGTTGTTCATGTTTTCTTCCATCGTCTTCATTTGTCTACTTTGTTTCTCTATTTGTTTACTTTGAGCAACAATTTTGTTCAATGAAATCGATTTTCATTTGATACACTTTGACGTCTCATTCTTCTCAATTCGTAGGTGAATTTTGTTACTTGGGATTTGGTCACTCCAACCCCATGGCCACAAGGTCTTCCTTCTTATTAGGTCTAAGTTCTTGCATTACCTCCTTGCAATTTCCAACCTTTTCTCGGGATCAACAGTTCTCAATTTCGACCTCAAATAACTTGTTTGCAAAATCGCTTTTGCTTTACTCTAGAACATTAAACAAGCATTCAAGTTCATCTAAGTTTACATTCATATCTATTTATAACATAATAAAAGTAGTAAAATTATTTACGCATGCGAATACTCTTGATCTATCATCAACGTATAACCCTTTCTTTGTTACATGCATCATATCAAATACTTCAATGTCATCAGGTTCTCGTTTATGTTCCACAATCTGTAGATTAACATATAACCATCAAAAGTAGATATGCATCCTTTTGTACTAATTGCATGAATAATCTATTATAAAAAGTAAAAATAGGTTTAATTTATTTAAAAGAAGACTTACATATGCATCCTTTTTCCGAGGAATACTAACAGCACCACACGTGTGAATATGGACTTGGCTACCTCTTGCTTTCTTCCCATTTGCTGAGAATTTCTGTGACTCAGTTAATTGAAAACACATGTTAGTAATTTGTGAAAGAAATGAAACAGTACCAAATTTTGGAGAAACACATGTCAAAAAAAAGGTCCTAATGCAAGGTTCAGTAATCAGTAAGCTAAATGGCATTTCTTTGTAGCGTACCTTTGTTTTAGGTGCTCGAGATAACCCTTGTAAGATTCCCATTGGTGATCAACAAAGTATGGTGGTGGTTCTACTAAGTCGAGTGCTTGCAAAAGTTCCTCATCCGTATATTGCACATCTTCATCAACGTTATTAACTTCTTGTAGTCTTTTGGCGACTAATGCTAACAAACTCTTTTCATCCTATGTTTCTGGTCCTAAACTTTTCGTTTAAATGAGAAAGGACAACCTCGTCCACATCTTTACTTTGAGGAAACTCGAATCTTATTGCAAATATCGATTATACTACTTACTTAGTAACCGATTTTGAATAAGCTATAAGAAATGAGCAGAAGCTACAAAATGAAACCGGCTACAAGAAACTAAGTGAGGCTAAAAGCGACTAGTATCAACCTAATGCAACTTACTTCTACTAGTGAATCACAAACTACAAGCAACTGAGCACAAATCCAATGCTTAACAGGTATTAACCAAACAGGCCTAATGTACTACTTTCCAGCTTAAAAATACCTAGGAAACAAGATAGGATCTCAAAACCAGAATTAGAAATCTCTAAAGTACCTAGCAAAGGACTTATAAACCTAACTTGAGCTTGAGAGAAGCTGTTTTGAACTTTCCACAAGCTCTGCACAAACCTGTTACACACTCAGTTAACACTGAGTGTGTGAACAGGGCAACTTACTTCTACTAGTGAATCACAAACTACAAGCAACTGAGCACAAATCGTATTAACCAAACAGGCCTAATGTACTACTTTCCGACTTAAAAATACCTAGAAACAAGATAGGATCTCAAAACCGAATTATCTGGAGGCATCTTGTGTTGGCGGATCGGCATAGAAGACGTTAAAAGAAAAAGTCATCAATGATGAGGTGAACGTAAAAGAAACCGGTGAGGCTTTACTTAAAAGACTTTCGATTTGGAACAAAGGTGCGTCGCTAGAAAGATCGGAATGAACTTCTACTATTGGTTCCAAAAGAAACTAGTAATATCGAAAATGTAATTTCACATCCAAGCAAAATCAAGGTCAAGTAGATCAACAAATCTTGGACTCGTTATACGAGAAGATTGAATCTCATTCAAAAACAATTAATGAATTACTACGGAGAATTGCTCTTGAGGCGTCAATACGCGAAGATCAAACCACAAAGGTAAATGAAAGATTGATGAGTACAAGGTTGTGATATCGAAATGGAAGCAATGAATAAGTTGAAAGTGGATATTTGGAATGACGATGTTGGAAAGTTAAAAGTGAAAATAGAGAGGTATGAATTAAAATTCCGAAACATGAGCATTCGAATCGAGAAAACAACTTTTGACTTTGAGATGAAATAGTTATATCCGAACTCATAAGTGCTTAGACACCGCATATGCTAAGTAAATATATTCTATGCATATTTTCTTGTTTTTACTTCAATTGAAAATGAAAATTTAAAGTAAAATGAAAGCTCAAAAGAACAAAAATGATAATCAAAGTAATTACCCGTAGTTCCGTTAGCGACTGATACCACAACATTTTTGCATTCTTTCCAGATCCTTTGCATCGAGGGGCATAAGTTGGGTTCCTTCACAAGTAGGGTCATGAATCGTAAATAAACCTCTTGCAGATTTGATGGGTTGATTGTTGTCATTGAAAGGAACCACAATTATTTCACCCGCTTCTAGCTTATACACTTCTTTTGTGGTCATTGTTTGTGTCCTAAGAAAGTTTCCATCACCATCTACAAGATAATTATGCATTGTTAGAATATAATATACACTCTGAAATATGATAAGCACAATGACTCGTGCAAAGTTTACCTATTATCTCAACCTCGCTCAACAACGTCTTCTCATACTCCTCATCCATATCATCTTGCTTATCCAAAGAGGTCTTGAGGAAGGCGAAGGTCATTGCAAAGTTGACTCATATGCACTTGTTTGATTGTAAGGATTGAGAATAGGTGGATGTTGATGAAGAAGAATTATTATTTTGGCGAATAGTAGAAAAAGGGAGGTTTGAGAGGTGTGGGGAAAGATGATGATTGGTGGGAGTAGTCGAGAGATTGAACATTTACTTGAGTACCGATTGTTGAAAGGTCTCGCATCGTGAATTACCAAGGACCATATCGATTTTCTAAGTTTACGCATATGTGGTTGTCTACAAGTATCTATATGTGACCGACCACATGTTTGCTTATATGATTGTATGAGGTTCGCATATGTGGTTGTTCAAAAGCCTCCATATGTGACTTACCGACACTTTGCTCGAATTTCGTCCATGGGTATCAATATAAACTGACACAGGATTTGCTTATTTGATTGTATGAGGTTACGCATAGGTGGCTCTTCAAGAATCTCCATAAGTGACTTACCAATGGTTTGCTCGGATTCTATAAGTGGTACGCATACGTGGTTGTCAAGAGTCTCTATATGTATCGAACTGGGCGGGAGGAAAGTGACTCTTGTGTTTGATTGTCACGGTAGAATCTTGGATGAGTCGTTGCATAAGAATGTAAAGAATAATTTTCACTATGATGGCTTGTAGGATTCTTCATTGTTGTTTGAGATTTCAACATTTTCCTGCTTAAGAACAAGAATAAATTTAGTATATGCACAAACTTTAAGATCGTATGCAAAAGACAAAGAATGTCACTCAGGAGTAGAGTTTGAGCCACGTTAGGATTCGGAGCTAGACTGTAACTAATCTCTACTTAAAATAATACAATGTGTCTTGTCATTTAATTGGCTGCTATATATATGCTTAAACATGTGAGACCGATTGGTACGAACAGAGCCTAAAGTATAACAAAAAACTAAGAAAATGGGTTAGTCTGGGCAGTTTGCTTCACCATGGGTCCAAAGAGGGGAGTTTGTAGCAGGGCTTACGAATTGGGAAGAATACACTTTAATTCACAAAACGGGTCATCTCTGTCATACATCTATTTTAGTAAAAAATGCATTTGTTAGACTTGTAATAATGGGTGGGTCTCACCGCTCACGGCTTAGGTAACATAATCCAGTGTTAAGTTTTACAAGATTTCATAAAAATGGTTTTGTTGCTGCTGCTCCTAAACCAATTATCCAAAACTGATTATTTAATCAGTATGTAACCAGAATCAGTTTCATTATACCCAAAAAGTAACAGGTGTTTAGAATTTAGACCTGCTTATTATACTCGTAAGGTATTTACAATAAACCAAATAAGAGCAATCCCAAACACCCCCAAAACTGTGTATGTGCTGTATCATGACACATTGAGCATATAAGCTGATGGCATGAAGAAAAAAAAAAGCTCTTAAACCCAAAAATAAGCTGAAACAAACATCCCCTTAATAAGCAATCCCAAACATCCCAAGAAACCAACTTTCTGCCATACTTCTACTGTTCTACATCCAATGTTCTTAATCATCAACGACCAAAACAACCTAACCCCCACTCGGGGTGGCCTAGGCTTGTGACTAGAGGTGCCAATATGTTACCATTTACATATGAATGTGTCGATATTAGTTAAGTTTGATCTTTAACAGGTCAAATGAGCGATCTAAAAAAACAATATAAAAATAAAACCTGGTCAAATGGGTCGCCAAAACAGATCATTACTCCCCTAACTTACTTAACAGAAGAATTATAAAAAACTTTAGAGTAACTGTTTTGGGAAAACTGAAGTGAAGTATCTAACATAAGCCCTCCCATACTAAAAAGTAATTTTTTCAAAATCATATAAAGGAATGAACAATACCGAAAATTTAGGAGGAACTCGAAAATACGACTTGTTACCTTGTTATATATCAAACCGGATTGCCTACCTTCTTCTTCCCCTACAAAAACGATCAAATCAAATCATATCAAATTAACAGCTTTGTCAACTACATAAAAACCATCAAATATACAACATATTAACCACTAAAACAGAAAATGATTACACAGACCTATAAAACACAAGAAATAAAAAGGAGAGACTACTGGAGTCTGAAGTTAAAAGTAACATATTACATTAATCAAAACACCAGTAAACGTTTTATCAAAACACGACTGAGATTCCAAAATTTCAACAATTTCAATGATCAGATTCATTAGTAATAATCTGAAAAGCTAAAGTACAATCCATACTACTTACAGCCACAGAACAGCATAAACAGGTGTGCTTATAAGCTCTTAGGATTAGCAATCCAAAACACCCTTTAAGACAGAAAAGTTCATAGTATACTACTTTACTCAAAAACAAAATTTTGGACCAAAATACATAGAAATTAGCAAATGAATTCGAATTGGCAAATTGGTGTTAATGGTGTTATTCGTCATCTTCGATTTCGATGTCCTTCCTATGCCAAATTGGTGCCTCATTAACATCATAAAGTGTTGGAAGATTATAAGGCATGCATAGGGTATAAGACTCATCATCATCATCATCTCTAAGTACTTTGGTCCCCATGTCAAACATATATCTTGGCGACGCTCTAATTACATGTGACCATCCAGCATCTTTTAGATCCTCTATGTAGAAAACTTGTCTTGCTTGAGATGATATTATAAAAGGATCATCTTGCAAGTTTTCACCCGTGTGTATTAACGGCCTAGAAAAGTTCACAAGAGGAAATCCGTATTTATCTTTCTTTAGCCCTCTTGAAGGTCGAATGTCAACCCAATCACAATGGAAAAGCACAACTTTGTATCCACCAAAATATTCTAGCTCGATAATGTTGGAAAGTTTCCCATAGTAATTTCCTCCTTCGACTTCCACAATGACTCCTGAATTTTGGGTCTTTTTAAACTCTTCACGTCTTCTAGTAAGAAATCTATAACCATTTGTGATGATGCCATTATATCGTTTAGCAATAGTTCTAGGGCCACTAGCAATGGACACAACTTCTTGATCAAACTTAATCTTTTCTAAGGATGGAACCTATAGTTTTAAATTCACTTGTTAGTTTATGCACACTAAAGATGAAAGAACTAATATACTAGCTACAAATTTGGTAACCTGCTCTTGAAGCCACCGTGGAAAAACTTCCACCATCAATTTCGCTTTTGTCTTTAGGTCCATGGGTTTATCCTTAAGAGCTTGTTGTTTAGCCAAAAAATGACTACAAAAAATATACCATAACTTTATATACTTTATATAGCATTAATTTAAACTAAAATGTGAGAATATGTATACAAATATACTTACTCGCGAAATGGCTGAATTTTACTATGATTTAGTAGAACATAGCGGTGTGCTTGAGCTAATGAATTGTAATCAAGCTCAATAATCTCAACCTTTCCTAGCTTACGACCACCCGAATTAAGAATATACATCTCTTTTTCAAGAATGTGTTCATCATTTCTAGGAGGGCGATTAAAGATAGTCTCGACACCTTCGAAATATCTTGAACAAAAAGTAAGACATTCATCTTTAATATATCCTTCTACGATTGACCCTCCGGTTGAGCCTTATTACGAACATATGACTTCAACCGCATCAAATACCTTTCAACCGGATACATCCATCTATAATGAACAGGTCCACCAAGCTTGGCCTCCGATATCAAGTGAATAGTCAAATGGACCATAATTGTGAAAAACTAGGTGGAAATAATTTCTCCATCTCGCATAGTGTAAGTGCTATTTGAGACTCCATTTTGTCTAATTCATCAAGATCAAGAACTTTCGCACACAACCCTTTGAAAAAGAAGCAAAATCGAAACCACTTTAACTACTCGAGATTGTGCTCGTGAAAGCATGGAAACCCTAAGAGCTATCGGCAAAATGTCTTGCATTAAATGTGGCCATCATGACTCTTAAGGTTGGTAATTTTACGATCTTTCATGTTCACACCCTTGAAATATTAGATGAATATCCGTCTGAACTTTAAGACTTTTTAAAACATGTAAGAAGTTGGCCTTCTCCACACTAGACATGGTATAACATGTTGGGGGCATGCATGGCTTTTTGTTAGGACGATTTATAAGGTGGAGTTCATGCCTTATTCCCATTTCCATAAGATCCTTGCGAGCGTTTTCGTTATCTTTAGTCTTCCCGTCTAAATTTAATAGGGTTCCGAGCAAATTATCACACACATTCTTCTCAATATGCATCACATCCAAATTATGCCTAATCAAATTATACTTCCAATACGGCAAATCAAAAAACACGCTCTTTTTCTTCCATAACTGGTGCTCAGCAGCTTCTTCTTCCACAAAATACTCTATATCCTCAAATGCACTTGATTCGTTGTTCCCTTCATCATGAGCATTTGTTGAACAACTAACACCGTCCCTTGTTCTCTTATTACTGGATTTATTAGACTTCCCATACATAAAACTTGCACCGCCAAATTGCTCCAAAATATCACATCCCGACAATAGGGTAAAGGGCCCTCTTTCTCAATTGTACCATCAAATTGGTCCTTTTGAAACCGATATTTATGATTTTGCTCTAACCATCTACGATGTCCCATGTAGCAAAATTTTCTTCCATATTTTAACCACCTTGAACGAGTAGAATCCGCGCAAACTGGGCATGCCACACGGCCCTTTGTGCTCCACCCAGATAAATTAGCATAGGCAGGAAAATCATTCACGGTCCACATGAGTGAAGCTCTTAACTTGAATTGTTGTTTTGAAAAAGCATCATAAGCGTCCACACCCTTCCATAATAATTGCAGCTCATGTATTAAAGGTTGTAGATAAACGTCTATATCATTGCCGGGAGCTTTCTCTCCTGGAATAACCGATGAAAGAATAAAAGACTGTCGTTTCATACATATCCACGGAGGTAAATTATAAGGAATCAACAACACCGCCAAGTGCTATGTGTTGTACTCATTGTTCGAAAAGGATTAACCCCATCACTAGCAAGGCCAAGCGACATCGCTGGATCCGAGGCAAATTGTGAATATCGGGCATCAAAATTCTTCCAAGCAAGACCATCTGCGGGTGCCTTAACTTTCCATCCATTGTTCGACCCATGTTATGCCACCTCATATCCTTTCTTTGTTTTCTCGACATGTATAGCCTTTTAATCTTGGAATTAAGGGAAATATCGCAAAACTTTTGCCGGCTTTGTTTGACTTTTTCGACTTTGAACTTTCACCCACGTCATCACCAGTATCATCTTTATATCGCTAAGCTTTACAAATATGACAAGATTTTTGACCTTTCCTTGCACCCCAATAAATCATGCAATCATTAGGACAAGCATCGATTTTCTCGTAACCAAGCCCTAGATCTTTAGTTAGTTTTTTGCTTCATTAACCGAGGATGGTAATGATGTAAGATGAGGAAAAGCATCCTTATTAGCTCTAGAATCATACCAAAAGTCTTGTTAGATACACCACCGATACACTTGACATGATACAAGTGTAACGTGAAAGACAAGTTGAATACTTGCAACCGGGTAAAGTTCTTTATCACATTCTTCTAACAACTTCTTATATGTAGCATCCGCAACTTGACTATAATCGAACTTTGAGAAGATTCACCGACATTCTCATCCTCAACCCTACGATGAGAGCTTTGAGAAGATTCACCAACATTGTCTTCAACCATTGAATCATCTGCTAGAGGTCTATTTGAAGGTAAATGACCTAAAGCATCATGGACCAAATTTCTTATCTCATCTTCACAAAAACGAGTTTTCTGAACAAAATTAGGTTGAGATGGTTGTGAAGGTACATAATTCTCCCCATGAACCACTAGTGGGCTATTTGAAGGTAAATGACCTAAAGCATCACGGACCAAACTTCTTATCTCATCTTCACCAAAAGTAGTATTCTGAACAAAACTAGGTCGAGATGGTTGTAAAGGTTCAGAAGTCTCCCCATGAACCGACCAATTTGTATACCCCGGTAAAAATCCATAACGCAATATGTGGCCATGACAAGTTTTTACGTCCCAATGATCAACGTTACAACATCTAAGGCATGGACAAGCAATTACTCCTCTTATACTTCTAGCACGAGCAAATTCAATAAAAGACTTGACTCCTTCTTTAAAGGTATTACTTGTTATATGAGCTTTAATCCAACTTTTATCCATTTATTCCGCTTACCTAAACATGTCTATACATTTTTAAAAATAATAATAATAATAATAAAATAAATAAAATAAAAAATACACATGTAGATGCTCCTAGTTTCACATACAACTACATTTTATTGTTCCATACACTTATATCATATTGTAACTATGCCATATGGAACAAAAATTGTTTACGTTTTAACAACAGAAACCAGCGTTTCACATATTATACTTTAACACTATCAAAATTTAATCATGAAAAATAACACCATTACTCGAAATATCACGCGTAATTACTTAAGTATAAGACTCACGTACTTAGAGATGAAATCAATTTGGCATACTTTAACACGCTAGTTTCTGTATCATACTTTAACAGAGATGAAAAGCGTTTACATCCGCCACTATATCATACGTTAACACACTTTATCATAATACGTTAACATACTATTTCGAGATGAAATCAATTTGCCACTATATTTCGAGATGACTCACTACATAAACTAGCGCTATGATACTTTAACACACTATATCACGTATCATATTGTAACTAACGAACAATATCACGTATCAAACGAACAATATCACTTATCATATTGTAACAATATCCTACTATATCAAAATTTAATCGTGAAAAATAACAGAAATCGTACCAGATTCAAGCCGTAAATGAAGATAACGAGATTTAACCCTAATTAAGCATCAAAACCCTAAGTATTGAAACCCAAACGAACAACCATATGTTAAGCCTCCAAACCCTAATTAAGCATCGAAACCCAAACGAACAGCCATATGTGAATCGAATTAGCTTTTGTGAATCGAATTAGCTTTTTTGTGTGTGAATCGAATTAGCTTTTTTGTGTGTGAATCGAATTGGTTTGTGTATTATCAGTTAAAGGTGATATATGAATCGGGGATATCTGAAGGTGAATCGAATTGCTTTTTTGTGATATATGAATCGGGGATATCTGAAGGTGAATGAATTGGTTTTATATTATCAGTTAAAGGAAATTATCGCTAAAGAAATCGAACATATTTTCGGGATATTGGGATATTATCGCTTAAAGGGATAAGTGAATGAATTGGTCACTTTTTATTTATTAATAAGAGATGGGTGTATATGATGACACGTGGTTATTAGAAAAGTTCACACCTCCATGTGTTATAAAATTATACAAAAGTCCACACTTCCATGTGTTAAAAAATTATACAAAGGTTTTAATAATTTTTTACATTTAAGTGTGTTACAAAATTATACAAAAGTTCACACTTTCATGTGTTACAAAATTATACAAAGTTTTTAATTATTTTTTACACTTAAGTGTGTTGCAAAATTATATATATATTTTACACATCTTTATGTGTTAAGAAAACAAAATATTTATTCACACTTGTAATCGTGAATGTTATTTAATCACATTTTTAGATGTAAAATTTTTTCTCTACTATTAAAAGTGTGAATTTTGAATATTATAAGTGTTCATAATATATACACATTTACATGTGTGAACAACACGTTACAATTGTTCACATCTTCACAAGTGTGAAAAAAAGTGTGTACTATTGCCACTTTTTTGTAGTGTCTTTAAGGAATAAGTTTAGATAGGATATCGATGACTTCACATTGACTAGCATTATGACCTCATGCTGATTATTTTCTAGATAATTATTAGTTGAATACTTGCTCAATATATACCGTTTCAATTCTCATTCAAAACTAAACTTATTCTGAAATGGAAATAAACAAGAAAAAACTGATGGAAACCCTAATTAAAGGCAGAAATTCTGCTAAGAGGCTACAAACTTTACTTCACCAGAAAGTTAATGATGATAAGTTAGTTTCGGTTGATGGTCTCGTGAACGAAATATCAGAATCTTTCTACCATGGCCTTTTAGTGTTAACTCCGACGAGTACCCATCTAGGTTTGGCGTGTAACCAAGTTTGCCACGGAAAACCACCGGCCCCAGCTACCAAGGAACGGCGAGGATGTTACAAAAGAAGGTATACTGGTTTTTTGCACTTGATGATGTTGTTACTTGATTCAAAGCAAGATCTAATGCAAGTGAAAAACTATACGCAATGCTATTTTAACCATCTATTAAAAATAACAAACTTATAAATACTAGCTCCAATTAGTCATATCATACATTTTTTATGGGATATGGTAAATTATCAACATGTTAATATTCATATCTTTTTTCAGAAAGACCATTGATTCAAGAATGGAAGTTAGTGGTACGATTGGAGATGGTTATTCGTGGAGGAAATACGGTCAAAAGGGGATACTTAACTCCAAATTTCCAAGGTATATTGCCTATATCTGAATTCTCATTCTATCATATGTACCTTGTTATATAGTGTTAATGGTTATTTAAACAAGATTCTAAGGCATATATTTTGGTTACAGATGTTATTTCAGATGCACACACAAACATGTTCTAGGATGCAATGCGTTAAAACAGGTTCAACAACTAGAAGATGACTCAAACATGTTCGAGATCACATATATTGGCCATCACACTTGCACACCTCTTAACACTTCCTCACACAATCGAGTTGTCCTTGATTCTAAGAAATTCAAGAACAGCCACTACTTTCAAAGTAACCCTTCAGTTAGTACAAATAACCGAAGTGACGCCTTTCTCAAACAAGAAGATCTGTGTTACAATGTTTCGTTGGCCAATGATGCACAATTAACCCCTGCTTTGGTTTGGCACGAGATCTAACAGATGATTTTGAATCTTTCAAGAGTGATCAAACTTTAAGTGATATATTTCATTTGATGATGTAATGTTTTCCTAGTTTAATTTGATCGGTTTGGGTCTTATATATTTCAAGTTTAGGTAACATCTTTAATGTAATTTAAAGTGAAACTTACTGCATAAAAAAGCAAGCAAATATATCAAGATCATTCTAAATGTGTTAATCTCTGGTTTTATTATTTCTAGCCAATGTTGCTATAGTGATATACATGCACTAGTTTTTTTTTTGCGCAAAAAGGTGAATATATATTACTATCAAAACAACTTTCAACAATTGAGGAAACATACACACTGAAATGGACATGCCATTCAGTAAACAGAGACAAACATACAAGCTTGTCACATATCATATACAACTAATGCATACATCTATGATAAGCTTCCTATTAAGTCTGATAAGCTTGTCACATGCATTAGTTGTGTGACACTTCTAAATTCGTTTACCTTAATAAGCTAGGATTCAATAATATTGGCTCCTCCGATCCAGCACGATACCTGATAAAATCAATTTACTTCATTACTTCGTAGAGTTTTGTAAAAATTAAGACTTAGGAGTATGCATTCAGGTTTTATGAGACCCAACTCAATTTGCCTTATCATAATTATAAGTTGATTCAGCTGGCGTAGTTTTCGATTTACTTTCAGATGGGCATCTCCTTGGAACCAATATGAATGACCACCACTCATTCACTCAACCCAATTTACGTACCCGAGACCAAACAAGTGAATGCCCAAACTGTTCGTAGATATCCTTTCTGTCAAATCGATATTAGACTTTAGTGTGATCTCAAAATGAAGCGTACAAAATGAGAAAGAGTACAATTAACGTATTTACAAAGTTTGAGTCCGTGTGGCGGTGGGTTCAAACCCCGTGGATTATTCGGCTAAAAGTTCGGAAACCATTGGTTACCAAAAAAATTTTGAATGAGAATTCCTTTTATGTATTTCATTTTCATTTCCAATAAATTTGATCTTCTTTTATTACGTAAAAGTGTTAGTTTATTACACATTCTTGAATGTATGTGTATCAAAAAAGGTTGCTTTATTCAGTAAAGGTGACCAATCAGCATCAACGAATAATTCAAATAATTTAAGAACATGACTTTGACTCATCTAAAAGCGATTGTCACTTAGAATTCCAAGTCTATGTCTAACTTATTTGCATATTTTATATGGTTTAGATGAATCAAAGCATGTTTATTAATTTCATTATGATATGATTGCGAGGTAAAAAAAGGAAAAGATGAATTAATTCACGAAACAACAATGATTGCGAGATTCTTGATATATCTTTCTTTTTTTGAATTAAATACTGTCTTTCAATGTTTAAGCAAACATAAATTAATTCACGAAACAACAATGGCGCGCGTTTTATTTGTTTTACATAATTTTTTTAAAAGTAGGTGTTAATGAAGTTTTGATGCCATCTCTTAGTAACTATAATCTCGTCACGAAAGAAGATTGAGATCGAAATGGCATGATTGGTGCTTGGCAGTTGGCACTGTCGAAAAAAACATGGATCGATATAAACTCATCATTGTAGCTGTAAGCACCATTGGTGCTTGTGCTTTTCAGAAGCCCAGCTTTTCAAGCTTAAGTTTTATTTTCACCCTCGAGTCTGTGAATCATTAGTGTTGAATTATACATTCTTATCATGTTGGGAGTTTCTGAGTCAAAATGTTTATATGTCAACATGAACAATATATACCTTTAAGTGCAATTATTATGCATTGACCTACTTCATACGTAATTCCGACGCGACAATGCTACCTGCTGGCAAGCAACTTGACTGAAGTCCCGCAACGAAAAAGCAAGCTGCACAATGGGGGTGCGGTGGTTTATTGTTTCCCGCTCAGAAGGGCCTTCCTCGCCCCCTCTCTCGCATCACATCTCAAGCCCTAACATAATGTACGTTGTTTTCATTTGGCAATTATTGATTCATATACACGAAAACCACAAACTATTCCATCATTCTTGTACTCTATTTGCATTTTTGGTTTGATTTATGGTTAAACTCGATCTAAAAATACTTAACATACTCACAAATTTAGCTTATTATGTTTTCTTTAATGGTTTAAAACTCATTAATCGTAACATAGTTTACGTTCAACAATCAATATACATAATTAGTTCTCTCTTTCACATTAAAAGACTTATATGCCCTTTTTCTTCTTCCCTAGCCATCAACACCATGTCCAATTAATCGCCAACAACCACTACCACTTACGGCCGTCAACACCACCACCACCACTTACGGCCGTCAACAACGCTGTCACCACCACCACCACCAATTACAGTCAACATCACCACAACCAACACTATTTACGGTCATCAATAGTCAACAACACCAGGGATCAGCCATTAGCCCCTACCTCTTCGTCTTGATTCTAGATAAGTTAACTAGAGGGGTACAAGAAGGCATCCCGTGGAACATGATCTTTGCTGATGACATTGTGTTGGTGGCAGAATCGGCGGAAGGGTTAAACACCAGACTTGAGCACTGGAGGGAGGCTCTTGAAGACAATGGCCTTCGGTGGCAGGAGAAGATCGAATACCGAGGTGTGATTTTGGGAGGATTGAGCGGATCACCACGAACAAATTGATATTCATATCGGTGATCGATCCCGACACCCAAGGAGTCTTTTAGATACCGATCGATTATACATAAATCGGGGAGGATAGACGAGGATGTAACCCACCGGATTAGGCGGGGTGGGCGAGATGGAGGCGGCTTGAGTCCTTTCATGATGTGAACATCCCATTTAAGTTAAAGGAAAATTTATAAGGTGGCGATTAGACCGGCTATCTTGTACGGCCTCGAATGTTGGCCCATATTAAAGGCACATGCTAACGAGGTAGAGGTGGCGAACCGAGGATGCTAAGATGGACTTGTGGTAAACCTTGCTTAACATGATCCCGAACGAGTTTTCGAGCAAAACTTGAGGTCGGAAATATTGTTTCGAAAATGAGAGAAGGAAGGTTGAGGTGGTTCTGGACATGTCGGGAGGAGGCAACAATCGGCGCTGCTTAGAAGGGTCAAGCCCTGAAGTAGATGGCGTGAAGGAGAGGCGCACCCAATATCGGTGGGAGGATAGACTTGTCGGACATGATGGAGCTTAGTTTGACCGAGGACATGATCTCAGATAGGAAGGGGTGGAGGGATAGAATTAGAATTTGCGGGTAGAGGTGCTAGGTGCTTGGCTTTTAGGTGCCCCCTTTTGCCTCCTTGCGTGTTTCGTTTTGTGGCCTCCTCTTTGCTTTGCCGTAGTCTTAGGCCCCGTGTGGTTTGCTTTGCTCTGTTGTTGCTCCCTTATGTTTTGCCTGCTCTGTCTTGCTACATGCGTTTGGTTTTTTTGGTGCTACGTGTTTTTTCTTTATCCTGTATGCCCTGTTTGCTTGTTTGCCTGCTCTCTTTTTACTTCGCTTGTGCCTATGGCTTTGTCGTTTTCTTTCTCTATCATTTTGCACTAGCACATGCACTTGCGGAGGTCTCGTTGAAGCGCCTCTACACACGGGTTTACCACGGTGTAGGGGTAGGATCTGTCTACATTTTACCTCCCCATACCCCCTAGGCGGGATTGGGTTTGTTGTTGTTGTTGTTGTAATAGTCAACAACACCGCCACCACTTTTGAGTGCGCAAGTGTTAAAATTCAGAAGCCAGATTTTGTGCATGCTTTAACATATATTTATTGTGTTTAAATAACCGAACATTTTATATAATATCTCAAACCAATGCATTGAAATCAACATACCAATTCATACGTAGTTTTTGAAAGAATTGGCTTTGCAATTCAAAAAAGGCTAGCGGCGCACCTTGTTGCTCATTTGCCTTGCACTTCTATGTAAATCGAAAGAATATATGTAATTATACGACTATGGTGCTTTAAAACAAGGAAAACAAGGGGAAAAAAAAGGCGTATGGATTGAATTGAAGGTGTTTTGACAATATTTTGTTGTAGTTTTAAACAATGTGATGGAAATATAATTATTGGCCTTTTGGGATGGAATTACTAGAAAGGCAATTATGCCCGGGTGGTGTTAAGAAAAACAACCAATAAATCAAATGGTGCATAATTTTGGTCCCGACATTTTGTCTTGGATGAAACTTTAGATGGCTTTGTGGTCCAACATATAAATAGACTTTATTTATCTTCACTGTTTGTTTCTTAACTGTTTGATAGTACCAGCTGCAAGCCTATGATAGTGGTCTCCTTGAAGATTAGTTTGTCATTCCATAACCAGCTGTCCTTGTTTGAAGTTATTAGATAAAATGATGTTTACCGGAAAAATTAGTGCTTGGCAGGAGTTTGGAGAAAGAAGAAGTTGTGTGAAATGACCAAGTTACCCTCAACAAACAATTTTGGAGATGTAGAATGTGTTAGTTTAATAAAGGCTTTAGGCCTGTTAGTTTAAGCCCGTTTATCTTCTAGGGCTCTCTTATTTTTAGTCTATTTAATATCCTGTATTTTCATGTTCCGAATTATCATTTTATCAATGCAATATTATTAGTTTATTGGTTTCTACATGGTATCAAGAGCCTAGGGTTTGTTCGACTTGAATATGTTTGTTCGGTTCGGTTGCCGTTTGTCGTGATTGTTCGAATCCACGTGCTATTTGTAGATCAATCTATCAACTTGAGACAGATATTCGTGCACTTCAGCAGAATGATACAAGTATTCAAGAATTTTATTCATCTATGTCAGCCTTATGGGATCAGTTGGCATTAACAGAACCTGCAGCACTTAGCAGTTTTGATCCTTACATCAAACGGAGAGAGTCACAGCGTTTGGTTCAGTTCCTTATGGCATTGCGTCATGATTTTGAAGGATTGCGGGGTTCAATTCTTCATCGTGATCCTTTACCCTCTGTTGATTCGGTAGTTAGTGAATTGCTTGCAGAGGAGATTCGTCTAAAGTCTCTGGATGATCAGAAGATAGTTACACAGCAAAGTTCGTCTGTTTTTGCGGCTTCACATCGGTCTTCGAATGGCATACAAAAGGGTCATTGGAAATCTGCTATCGATGAGTGTGCGTATTGCAAACAGAAAGGTCATTGGAAATCCAACTGCCCATTAATACCTAAAGCATCACAACAGCAGCAGGTTTGTCCACCACCGAAGCAACCACCTCACCTTAATAATGGTGTTGCTGCCTCATCTTTGGATCCTTCTATGATTGAGCAATTTCAGAAATACTTATCTTCCCAGAATCATGCTATGACAAGTTTACCTAATAAATGTTTGTTAACATCATCACAAGAAACAAACACGGAGTTTGACTGGGATAAGCCATAGGCTATAGGGTTTGTTACGTATGCCTGCATCCGACTGATTTCACACGTGGTTCTACATCTGGTTCCGCCTGATTTTGTCTGAATCTGAATTTGTCTGAATAAGAATAAGAAAAAGAATAAGAATAAGAATCTGAATCTGAAATTGAAACTGAATCAATCATCGAATCGAGATCCGTCTGTTCGCATTTGTGCGCTGAATCTTCTCTTCGCTCTACCTCTGCTCGCATCTGCACTTTGCCTTTATCGTTGGTTTTGTTTTTATTAGGAGTTTTCTTATCAAACTCTCAATGTAGCATTGTGAGTTTGAGGGGAAATGTTAGTTTAATAAAGGCTTTAGGCCCGTTGGTTTAAGCCCGTTTATCTTCTAGGGCTCTCTTATTTTTAGTCTATTTAATATCCTGTATTTTCATGTTCCGAATTATCATTTTATCAATGCAATATTATTAGTTTATTGGTTTCTACAGAATGTTATTGTTCGCTAAGCATAATGAGTTAAATTTGGGTGAGTACGTTAAGTATTTATAGAGTTTACGCTTGATATTGTTGAATAATAAAACAACGTGGGTATTATGTTTATAATTGACCACTATTTATAATGACAATGAGATGTTAAACCCTAATGGACCTTAATACTACAGACCGGGCTAGGGCCGACTCTATTCCCTAATTGACCTTAATGCGAAAGCTAGGACTCGAGATGCAAACACCAAATATAAAAGCTTAAACTAGTTTGTTCTTGAAAGCATCCGACGTTAAGCAGAGACACGTCTTCAAGTTGCGGCACGTCTTTGATTTTCTTTTTTTTTTTTTTTCCTTTCTTTTCAATCCGAATTACCTACAAGAATAGCAATATTGATGGTGGACCAAATATTAGACAAACCACTCATAGATATAACTCACGTGAAAGAAAGAAAAAGAGAGGAAAAACAATAGAAAAACAAAATATGAAGAAACTAATTAATATAAGATTTTTTGTGAGGGATGCAATTTAAGATTGAAAAAGATGGTAAACCAGTGAGAAACAAAAAATCTTTTTAACCAAAACTACTTAGTAATTGGAAGGAGAAAAAGAAAACTATAAAAAAAAAATAACAATAAATAAAAAGAAGAAAAAAAGAAGATTGTTTGGGGGGTCGGATAACAACCAACACAAACATAGAGAGATTTGACGGGGTGGCAGCCGAGTAGGTTTTAGGATCGACACCCACTCTGATACCATTAGAAAATCATGTGGGTATTGTGTTTATTAGTGACTACTATTTATAATGACAATAACATAAGAGATATTAAACCTTAATTGACCTAAGGGCATCCACTATGATGGACCTTTTAAAAGGTTTATAAAATTGCCACCTCTTACATTGTCATTAATTCTTAAAACTTTTCATATTATGAACTTATTCCCACTATGATTAAAGCTTTAAGATTTATAATTGTTCCAACATAAATTAATGTTATTAAAATCAAAAAATGATAATAAACACTTTGACCTCTCCAAAATCCTGCACCTTTCACGCCACCTCGATACGTGAAATGGTTCTTCATTACAGACACAAAATCTGTGCACTCTTCATGTTTTTAGGCCTATTCTCAAACACCATAGTGGACGCTCTAAACACGCATATCAGGCTTGGACCGACTCTATAATTTTCTAATAGATATATCTGTTATTTGATTGATTGCAATCAGACAATCAACCAGAAAGTTTATCATTATCGCTAAGCATCATTTGCATACATAAATCTTTCTCGTTTTACTGGATGATCACCTATGCATATATACTCCATATTAACTAGTTAAGTAACGAGTGTTCATAGTTACTCAGATCAAAGTTTTCTATGTTGCCTTCTAGGTGGACTACGTCGGTGATGATATAAGACCCAACTCACTTGATATGATTCAGCTAAATATAATCAACATCTAGAACTTTTGAATATGCCATTATTCTTCTCTTGGTTACATCAACAAAACATTCCATGAGAGAACATCTAGAATACTAAAATACTTATCTTACTTGCACAAAAATAGTTCTATTTTACATTTTAGAGGTCAATAATTTTTGAGCGTATATGAGATATTTATAGAGGGGATATATTGTTTTCTTTAAGGAAAACGTTTGGATAGGATGACTTCACATTGACTAACATTTATGACCTCATGCTGATTATTTTCTTGATAAATATTACTACTAGTTGAACAATTGCTCTATATATAGCGTTTCAATTCTCATTCAAAACTAAACTAATTCTGAAATGGAAATAAACAAGAAAAAACTGGTGCAAACCCTAATTAAAGGCAGAAATTCTGCTAAGAGACTACAAACTTTACTTCACCAGAAAGTTAATGATGATGAGTTGGTTTCGGTTGATGGTCTCGTGAACGAAATTTCGGAATCTTTCTACCATGGCCTTTTAGTGTTAACTCCGACGAGTACCCATCTAGGTTTGGCGTGTAACCCAGTTTGCCACGGAAAACCACCGGCCCCAGCTATCAAGGAACGACGAGGCAGTTACAAAAGAAGGTATATATATACTAGTTTTTTCGCACTTGATGATGTTGTTACTTGATTCGACACAAGATCTAATATATACACATAATATACTATATGTAAAATGCTATTTAACAATCTCTTGAGATTAACAAACTTATATATACTCCAGTTAGTCATATCGTACATTTTTTTTTATGGGATATGGTAAATTATCAACATGTAATATTCATATCATTTTCAGAAAGACCATTGATTCAAGAATAGAAGTTAGTGCTACAATTGGAGATGGTTATTCGTGGAGGAAATACGGTCAAAAAGGGATACTTAACTCCAAATTTCCAAGGTATATTGCCTATATCTGTATTCTCATTCTTTCATTTGTACCTTGTTATATAGTGCTAATGGTTATTTAAACAAGATTCTAATTCATATTTTGGTTACAGATGTTATTTTAGATGCACACACAAACATGTTCAAGGATGCAATGCGTTAAAACAGGTTCAACAACTAGAAGATGACTCAAACATGTTCGAGATCACATATATTGGCCATCACACTTGCGCACCTCCTAACATTTCCTCACACCATCGAGTTGCCCTTGATTCTAAGAAATTCAAGAACCGCCACTACTCACAAAGTAACCCTTCAATTAGTATAAATAACCGAAGTGACGCCTTTATCAAACAAGAAGATCTATGTTACAATGTTTCAATGGCCAATGATGCACAATTAACCCCTGCTTTGGTTTGGAACGAGATATTAATAGATGATTTAGAATCTTTCAAGAGCGATCAAACTTTAAGTGATATTTCATTTGATGATGTAATGTTTTCGTAGTTTAGTTTGATAGGTTTGGGTCTTATTGCAAGTTTAAGTACTAGTATGATCTCAAAATGAAGTGCACAAGATGGGATACGCGGGTACAATTAACGTAATATCAAAATTTTAATTTGTTCATCTCACATCTCTCATATCTCGCTTTGGCGAGATTGGGTATTACTCTTGTTGTTGTAGTTCATTTTCACTTCCAATCAATATGATCTTCTTTTATTATGTATAGTGTTAGTTTATTACACATTCTTAATTAACATGTATTACGAAAAATTACTACTAGTAATTCAGTAAAGGTTAAGTTGGGACCAATCAGCATCAACGAATTGAATAATTCAAATAATTAAAGAACATAACTTTGACTCATCTAAAAGCGATTGTCACTTAGAATACCAAGTCTATGTCTAACTTATTTGCATACTTTATATGGTTAAGATTAATAAAAGCATGTTTGTTAATGTCATTATGATATGATTGTGAGGTAAAAAAAGAAAATTTATAATGAACATAGATAAGACATTCTTGATATCAAATTTGGTTAGGATGTGATGATAACCTCCATGTCCGGTATGTTTCAACGGTAGGGAATCGATTGATCATATCTTTTATACGTGTGATGTTGCATTACATATTTGGCGCTTGGTTCGTATTTGGTGCGATATGTCTATTCCTGTTATATATTCTCATTCAAGTTGGAAGTCGTGGTTTGATAATCTCCATCTATCAAGTGATGGGAAGTCTCGATTAAAAGTGATCGCTGCTACAGTTTGGTGGACCCTTTGGAAGTATAAGAACTCCATCACATTTAACTCTCAATGCATGAGGAAATGTGATTTATTTGACAATATTCGTCTTTATTCTTTTAATTGGTTAAATTGTAGAGGTTCTAAATGTTTAATTTGGTCTGATTGGCTTAGAAAACCGTTGTAATATTTTCTAGCTTCTTGCTAGTTTTCCTTTAATTTTAAATGCCGTTCCCAAAAAAAATGGTGTGATGATAATTCTAGATATTTTACCGAATCGTGTATAATCTATTTTTCAAATAAAGTATTTCGATTCTTATTGTCTAGATTACGCAAAATCTCTATTGAAATAAGACAATCAAAGCACTTTGTTTCTACGAACAGAAAACAGAGCAAAACAAAAAGAATTGTGAGATTTTTGTGAATATAAAATGAGACCAAAACATCTGTTATACAAAACAGTTAGAAGATGACAGTTAGAAATGGTTGGATCCCGACAGTCATAATTGTTGGCCAATAGTTGTATCGGTTGGTTTTAGTGGGAAAAACATGTAATTCATTTGAAGCACCAAATATACCGTTTGGGCTGGAGCGTAGTCCCCTTGACTCATGCGTTTTTATCATAGTCGAAAACATGTTAACTCAAATGAGCGTGTACACCGCACTTTCCTTACTTGTATCCAAGTTTAACATGAAATTATATTGCTCTCTAGTAAATCACAATTATTTAAAATAATTGATGACACTAAAATTATCAAGAGATATATGTTTCTTTTTTTCTTTTCTTTTTTTATGAATTAAATACTATCTTTCTATGTTTAAGAAGACATAAATTAATACAGTAGTACCTTGAATTATAATTCACGAAACAACAATGACGCGCATTTTATGTTTTGTGTAATTTTTTATGAGGATAAACGATTGTAATTTTGTAGCCAATTAACTATAATGTTTTATTAAAAACACACAAACAATAAATCAGAGACACAGAAAAAAGAATCAGGAACCCATAAAATTAAACAATGATACACACTTATAATACAAAATTATAGTCAATTGGCTACAAAAAAATTATAGCTAATATATAGTCTTTTTTAATATGTAGGTGTTAATGAGGTTTCAATGTCACGTCTTAGTAACTATTAGGGCCGTCTTTGAGGATGTCTGAGTTGAATGACCACTCAAGGCTCCAAAATTTTAGGGTCCAAAATTTGTCCGTTAATAATTATATGCGTGTGTATATATATTTTCGTGAAGAAAAAATATTTAAATGAGAAAATATCTTAAATAGGTAATATGTTAAAACGTTAGATAACTAATTGCATTATATATTAAAAGCGACGCTTTATATATAAATTTCCTTCTCGAAAGCGCTCATTATGTGATTTCGCCCATGGCCCTAAAAATTTCATAAATTCATGAAACGGCCAGTAACTATAAGAGAATTGATCATACATCACATTTTTGATTAATCGATCACAACTTTATGCATTCACAACAGACTGCATAACATCAGAATGCACAAATCATGGATTAATCAAAAAATGCGCGTAGATCACCCTTAACTATAACCTTGTCGCGAAAGAACATGGAGATCGAAATGGTTTTTATTGACACAAAATAACATTGTCAAATATAGCAAATATATGGCACCGTAGAAAAAAACATTGATCGATATAAACTCATCATTGTAGCTGTAAGTACAATTGGTGCTTGTGCTTTTTCACAAGCCCAGCTTGTTCAAGCTTAAGTTTTTCACCCTCGAGTATGTGAATCAGTAGTGTTGGGAGTTTCGTGTCAAAATGTTTATATGTCCCCTTGAACAAAATTTACCTTTAAGTGCAATTATTATGCATTGACCTACTTCATACGTAATTCAATTCCGACATGACAATAGCAAACAACTTGACTCGATCGTACAAATGAAGTGACAGTCAAGTTGTTCCACCACCTAGCTACATCATATGAATTATGAGAACGGGACCAATTCATATCTATGTGATTGTCATCTTTGTCTTGTAAATTCCCACCGTAAGATGACTATCATGAATACGGATGAGACTGCATGCTAACACGTAATTTTTTAGAAAAGTTTAGATTTAGAATTGAACATAAATTGTTAACGTTGTATTACCTATTTATATTTTACATTATTGTAGTAATACGCGTATGATATAGTGGTATTTATAGATCAATGCATAGTTTATTTTTAGTCTTCTTACCGTGTAATTGCATTTGATTTTCTTTGTGTTCGCTAATGTAATTTATTCAGCATCGGACCTGAACCAAACATCGCCTCCAATGATTGTTTTGATGGTACATGTAATAGAATAAACGAGTGTGGAAACCCGCACGACGCAATGGACGGCTTAAACGACTTACTGCTGCGACACTTAAACCCAGGACTATTTTTGCCAAGTTGTGAAACTTTGCATTTAATGTTTGACTTACTTTGCAACGACGCTTAGACCTCGAGACTGTTTTTTAGAGTTGTGAAACTTTGATTTAATGTTTGAACTTCTGCAACGCCACTTAAACCTCGAGACTATTTCCGCCAAGTTGTGAAAGTTGCAATTAACGACTGTTTCTTTTGATGCACTTGCTTTGCATACAAATATGTACGCTATTTAGTATATATAATAATAATATCGGTTCTTGGTCACATTAAATAATGTAACATTGTTCGTATTTTTCATTACAAGGTGCCAATCATTTTGGATTATAATTAATTCAAAGATGGCGGTGATAAGCGAAAACCCCACAAAACAAACATGGTCTACCACAAAACGAACGGGAATGGAAGTTTTGCGAGGGAACTTGAAAGTGACAAGAGTACAAGACAATAAGAGGAAAATGGCAAAAATGTCGAATGACAAAATTCATCTACTTTTCTTCGGTAGTTCAAACCAATTAAATTGTTGTTCATATATATTAGTCTAGATTTCTAGGTTTTATGTCATACGTTGTTTATTTTGGTTTTCATATGTTTCTTTAAAAAAAAGCTATAACTTGTCTAGTTGTTTTGGATAAAGAGTTAAGTATTAATCCAAAAACGTTAAGTACAACGGATATGGATGAAATCTTATATTTTAATCTGGTACATAGGCGGTAAAACTAAAATAACAAGCAAAACTACTATAATCAATCAAGCAATGACTATAAGTAGATTACATTCGACTCAAACGACTTTACTATTTCTTTCGAGAATGAATCTTAATATCCCAAGTGTTAGTGAAAGCCAATTGATCTTGGGTTAGATCATGAGCATCATACTCTTTTTTTTTTTGGGTAAAGGGTTTAGGTAAATGTATTACACCAAAATCGTTGAAGACAAAAAGTTGTAGGTGAAGTCCTACAACCGAGCCCGATACATGGGCAATAAGAACGCACCGTAGTGCAACAACCAAACGGCATGAGAATGGAAACCAAACTCATGCACAAGCTTACAACAAGCTACTAACCAAACCACTAATAAAGAATGACACAACCATTCTTATTACTAACAAAGAAAAAGCGAGTAACCAACTTTCTATACATCCAATAGCAGCCGTGAACTCACCAACCAAATAGCCACTCCATCCCCATAGTGGTATGAATAGGCCAAACAATTTCTCCGGTTCACTTGAGTCTTAAATCGACATTGAAGCCAATTCCAAATAGCCTCATGACTAACTTCCATAAAGACGAACAAAAGTCAATACCGAAGGAGATTTGTAATATGCATTCCATACACACGCACAAGACCAAGCACGGCCTAGAGTATGCATGACCGTGCCTCACCCTCCAAAGAACTCACGAACCAATCCCTAACACCCATGAAACCCTAACAAGCAGTAGGGTCTTGATAGTAACAATGGTGAAACAAGCGCGCCTCAATCGAATCCATAAGACAAGATTCGAAACATGATTGGATAAATTAATCAAACAAATCAATCGGTCAAATCCCTAAAACAAAAGTGATAGGGTTCCATAGCAGCAAGACGTGCCGTCCCACCACACAAATCGACCACAAGATAAATAGGGTGTCAATAGACAAAGCATTCCGACCAGTAAACCCATAAAATCCTTAAGAAAACTCAAAAGCAATTGTTTAAGCCCCAAGAACGATCATAGATGATAGATTTAGGAGTAATGAACAAGAGGAATTGAGTTATATGGAATGAACGGTTCGGGATTTGATGGCGGCCGGAATCTCCTTTTTCTCTCCCAAGGGGAGAGAAAAAACCCTAATTTTTTCATTCATATTGGATGTCATGAGCATCATACTCATCATCATCATATAAAGCATATGGATCATCATTCTTAGTTTTCTTCCAGTGTTCGTAGAAGTTCTTGGTGGCCATATCCACTTCCACTTGGCTTAGAAACCATAAATGTCCCGGTTCGTCATAAACATGTTCCACTTCGCCCAAATTATCGTCATCGAGATTACAACTCGAAGAACTTGGTTGGTATCACAATAGAAGGAGTACTCTCATTTACCTTTTGCACCTCATTCACCTTTTTTACCAAGTCCACTAATGTAGGCATATTAAGTAAGCCAGTCGACTGCGAAACATTCACTTCGTCATCTTTATTACCAACGTCCATATTGCCAAGTACATGTGATGTATTTTTTTAAACTAAGGATTTGATGTATTTACCACATTGAGTTCCTTGTTTTGTTGTGTAGATGTTGATGCATCATTTGGGTTAGCCTTTGATGTAGACGCCTCATTTTTCTTTGTTTGTTTAGCTACATGTCGATAAGCCATCTTCTTGGCTACATTAACACGAACAAACTTCTGAGGATAAGAACCTTTTTGTTTCACTTCCAGAAAACCATCATTTTGGCCGTGATTCAAAACAACATTAGACTTTGGAACAGTAGTATTCTTCGAACATTCAACATTCGTGTGTCCAAAGATCTTATATGTATCACACTTGGGAGGTGTCCACTCGTACTCCACTTAAATGGAAGTTCGAGTATAACCTGATTTGTCTAGCAACGGGATAACATCAACTAACCGGTTTTTCATTACATTCTCCGCATTTAATTTAATTAGTGCCCTAGCATAATTGTTCCTACCCCACGACTCCTCAGACATTGTAGTCGTATATGAGTCAAGGAGCATAAGAGTATCTAATTTTAACGCGATTATACTTAACCCATCACGGGTAAATGCAGCCACGGGGACATCATGTAGTTTGACCCACATTGATATCTTCCTCAAATCGTCTTTTGATAAACAAACACAAGTCCACCAAGTGTTGAGGATAATAGGTACCGTTCGAATCTTCCAAGGACCGTTAATAAACACAGCCTCCAAGCTTTCTTTCGAAGAGAACTTAAAGGAAAAGAACCCTTGCGAGTTCCTCATGACACGTTGGAGACCATATTTCGACCACATAATTCTAGAAAAATGTTGCACCACGGGAAACGCCACCCTTTTGCCAATAAAGTAGCCATATAATGTATTCACACATCTATTGTTGACCTCCTCAACCGACTATTTAGGAATGGTAAAATCAGCATCATCAATGATATCGTTGGTTTCAATATAACGAAACTTTACATTAATGGTAGAAGTTTCGCCATTTAAGGCAGAAGCATACGAATTGGTACCTTTTAAAGCTTCCTTAAAGCTTTTGCACGCAAAGGAAGTAATTTGAGCACTAGGATCATCAATCTTTTTTGCATCATTACCAGTCACATGTGTATTAATAGACTCCTTTTCTTGTTGACTAGCATTCATCTTATTTGTGTTTGTAAACTGTTCCTCGATATTCATATTCATAGTATGATCCAGGACGCTTCCACCCTCGACATGGGTAACAGACTGTGTCCCACCAAACGGTTCCTTATTACCTTCCAAACATGAGTTCACTACCTCGACATCCCCAACACTAGTAAGGACGTTACTAGCACCAGGTATTATGGTAGGATTCACCTAAGTGGTCGCATTATTCACCTGATCATCAACACCAAAAAAATTGGCACCTTCAATAGTCACATTAATCACCGAAGATTTTAATGGTAACTCATCCTCACCCACAAACACAAGTTATCAGTCTAGTAATTGCTTTTCAATTTCATGAATTTTTTTTCAACAACCTTATCGAATTTTCAAGTTCGACTATCCATAGTTTGACCGACCAAACTATTGTCTTTCTTTTTCTTCTTCTCCCCACTCCATCCCGAACCCAAAAACCCACTTTTTATCCACACACCATGCGCAAACAAACGAAACAAGAAGAAACAATTACCGTCTAAGTCTTCAGATGAAACGGTGAAACCCTAATAGATTAGGGTTAGTTGTGAATAGACTAACAACCTTACATAATGCAAACCCTAAACTGATGTCAAGATTTATTAATCATAACAGTGAATTAGCTTAGTATTACGAAACCCTAAAAACAATTATATAAAAATAATACCCTAACCAGCGAATATGAAACCCTGATAATTAAAACTTAACATCGAGTAATGATATATGATTAAACACGAGTGAATACTCATAAACCAATCCAAAAACGATGCTAGTTAAAGCCAAAAATGACCAGTCTTAAATCGTCGATTAGGGTTTAGTATGGGTCGCCAAAATCGCCAAGGAGGAGAGGATTATAACACGAGTAAATAACCCATCTAGTTTGTTCCTTTTAGTACAGCATCATGAGCTACATAGTACCTAATGTCATTTTTATAAAGAAATTTCATTTTAGTTGTGATTTGATGTTAAACACTGATTTTAGTGATTGTCGAAAAGCATATATGAGACTACAATATAATCTAAGCTTGGCCCAGAACAAGCAGGCCGGACCTGCATGCCCTGTTTCTTATATTTTATTTTCTGAATTCCTGGACTATTCTTCAATTCAGTTAGGTATATTAAAATACAACATATATAATCATATGATTTATGAAAAAACAGAAACATAAGATAATTAAATCACATCATTTTTTTTTATTGAAAGCCCAAATAAATATTGTACAAAAAATGTTGCAGTATAAAAAAAGTAAAGCTAAACTTATTTATATTACATATGGCAAAAGAATGATAGAAAACTTATGTTTTCAGCAGTTAAAACCCCACCAGAGAAAAGCTATTGATTTGTTAGATACCTTAATGTAACCAAACTAATTAATGTCATGAAAAATTGATAGTTTTCTTCTTCCATTTCTTTGGAGATAAATTGTTTCTACTTTTTCTTTTCTTCACCTTCCTTTTTTTCTTCATTAGGAGAATTATTGCTACTACTGCCAGAATTAAACATTGTATCAACCAAATCATTCACTCCTTGATAGTCACCATATCTAGTAGGAGACGATGGACTTGCCCGGTACTAATATTAGGTTGGTTTGATACGTTTGTATGCTTTGACGGTGACACTGTAAAGATCTTCATGTGATTGTCTATTGATTTCCATGGATAGCCATTGAGGAGAGATTGTGACTCGGTATGTGATAAATGGGATGGTAGAGAATGCGTGGTCATAGCCTCGGGTGGTGGTGGTGGCATGGATGGTGCAGTGGAGGACATGGTACATGTATGATCGCCGCGATATGTTACTTCAAAAGTGTAAGGGTCATTGTCAAGTCTTTGAACTTGTTTTTTGGCGAGACAGTTGTACAACTTTTGATGTGTACATCTATAGTAACTCCTGAAATACAAAAGGACCAAATGTAAATGTTATTAGAATGTTCATCTAGAGACTTGAATACCAAGTCTACGACCATGAAATATACATTTGAAATGTTGAATATTCAAACAAGGATGGCAAACATATGTCGTGGCAAGAAGACCATCTTACATACATAATCTTTGAATTCAAACTAATAAAAATGTCCTTCTTTAACCAGTTGCAATCATATACAAGAACCGTGGACTTTCAAGAGTAATTTTGTGCCAAGAAACTTTCAATATGACGTGTGAAACAGTAAAACTGAGTGATAGAAACATATATATATATATATATATATATATATATATATATATATATATATATATATATATATATATATATATATATATATATATCTTTGACTATATATTAAGTTTGATTATACATTTAGGAAAACCCGATAATTATTTTTTTGGAATTCTACGTCCTAATAAAAGGGTTTTGAAACTTCTGTTTTAATTAAGTACCTTGGAAATCTTGAGCCTAGAATTTCTTTTTGACCGTATTTTCGCCAAGTGTAGCCATCTTCTGGTGGAACATCTGTGTTACCCATTCTGGGAGCAGGCACTCGAAGCGTTCGTCTATCTGCTTCATGTTTTCTGCATTTACAGAAACACATATAACATGTTATTACCATCTTTTAATGTTATAAAGTTTACATTATGTTCATTCTGTTGATGGATCGATCAACCAACCTCACTTGAACTATTCTAATCACCAAATCATCATCTGATCTATGAATTTTACCACATGTAGTGTACTTGTATATTAATATTCAAACTAACTATACATTTCAAAGCACATTATTATTTTTTATTTTTGCATGCATATACATACGATGGATTTTGGCGGCAGACATGCATGCAGGGATGGAACCAGGATGGGTCTCGGGATACCCATGAAATTTTGTGGTGTAGTATTAATTTTTGAAAAAAAACTCGATTTTTCCTGAGTGCACATGGTCCAAAAATATTGAGTTCCTCGTTATAATTTTTAGTAAAGCAGCTGATCAAATTGTATTCTGGTTCTGTCCCTGCATGCATGCATGCATAGGCCCATCTTACGAAAAACTTGACACATGAGTTTAGACATTAATCGTATAAAATTTTAACATAAAACTGAAATCTAAATAGGTGACAAAGTAGCCGAACAACATGCATATTCCGTTTCTGCCGAGTTAGACATTGTGGACTATGGATTTCTGTCCAAAACAATCATGCACGTAATTAAATCTAAACAATTTAGAATGTAAATTCATATTACTTTTTCTATATGCCAGTTCCAAGCCCGAAAATGAAGGTATATTGCATGCATGAAGCAGACCACACCATGACATGTGAGCTTTTAACATATTTACTCTAATCCATTAGAAATATAGTACGGAGTAAATATATAGCGGACATGCATGAGAGACTTTGAAAGCGAAGTTTGATTAAAAATATAAAATAAATGCAAGCTTAGTGATATTGATCATTACCTTCTACGTGTTCGTTGCAACGAAGGAGCTACATCAGTTGCTACAGGATCCACATTTCCACCACCCAATTCTTGGCCTGCAATGGCCTCAAGCCCATGATGTTGATGTAGCGCTATTTGTCCTTGTAGCACCATATCCATTGCATGCGAACTCCTCAACCACTGGGCAGTGATCCACCACCAACCTCCATTGCTGGTGGCGGTTCGTGTTGGCCATAATTATGCACCGCTAAGCTCATCTGCTCTCTCACGTTACCAAAAACCCTACTAATCTCATCACATGAACTTATAAGAACATGTGGTTGGTTTGCAATGTTTGGTAGGCGTTCTTCGAGTTCTTTAACTAACTTACACCCATGGAATATCAGAGAAACAATATCCTCCATTGACGTTTTTTGGGCTCTCTTGATTTTTTTATTGTGGTAATGATCAGTATGATTTGGGATCAACGTATATTTAAGTCTTGGAAGGGAAACAACAAAACTTGTGTTGCAAATAATAGGATTAGCATGCATATATGATGAAAATAATTTCAAGATGTCAAGAAAATTGGTAAAAGGGGTTAAGAATATAGGAAAAATGATTCAAAGTATTTGTAATCTAATAGATACGTTGGTTTGGTTGACTTAGTCATGGTCTCAAAAATGTGATACCTTTTGATCGAGTTGGGTCTACAAGACGACTTGGTAATGATCAGATAAAGGTCGTTAGACTAATTAAATTCATTGAATTTTCTAATCTTTGAAACACATGACTAGAAAATTTTGTTGGTCTTTCACAGTATGATTGATCGAGGATATTTTACCTAATCAGAATTATTACCACTGGTCGTTTATCCGGGCACAACGGCGGCGATAAGTATAGTTATATGTGTTTGCTTACCCGTTTAGTGAATTCGTTTCACAACACTTCGAATGATATATGTTAGTTGTATGTGTTTGTTTGAGTTCTGTAGCTTTTCCGTGACATCATTATTCCCGCATATAAAAATACCTGCAATCTCTTACACGCCAAACACTCCCCCAAAAGTATATGATTTTGGCGAATCAAAATTGTATTGATTGAAATAAATGTTAAAGTTGTAACATTTGAATTAAAATAAAATAAACCCACTAAAAATGAAAAACTAAAAACTCATAAAAATATATCAAAATTGATGTTGAATTAAAGAGCATAAAATTTTAGAAAATATGATGAAATTAGATTATAAAAAAATAATTAGATAAAAAGATATTTCAATTTGTAAATAAAGATGAATTTTAAGTTGAGAAGTGACACATGTCAATTTATAATTGGAGCTCCTTATCTTAATTTTTAGTGGTTACTAGTTAGGTTTGGATAGTTTGTTAAAAAGTGACACATGTCATCTCATGATTGGAGCTCCTTATCTTAATTTTTGGTTAGGAGTTAGGCTTGTAATAAGGTTTGGCTTTTACATGCATTATAATATAGTATAGATATAGATGATGATGAGAAGACTTATTTTACATACCAAATTTTTCTTACGTACCAAGGTACTCATCTCTACCATCCATCTAAAAAGAAATCAATGGATTAGATTAAAAACATTTTATTATTTCACCTATTTTTTTATAATTTAAATATCTCTTAAATCGTTAATCAATAAGCAAAAATAATTACACCATCGTGACGAGCATTTAATTATCTTTCTATAGACGGGCACTTTCATATACTTTCGAAAAAAGAGAAAAAAATCGTTTTTTCACGTTTTTTGTCCTTTTTTTCGTTTTTCTTCGAAACTGAAATTTGCATTAAATATTATATATGATTTAACACTAATTTGAATATCACATGTGATATTAGTGTTAAATCAGATATAATATGTAATATCATATGTGATACCGGTGTTAAATCATATATGATAAATCACATATGATATACATATCATATATGATTTAACATTAATATCACATGTGGTATTCAAATTAGTGTTAAATCATATATGATTTTTTTCATGCAAATTTCAGTAACGTAAAAAAATTAAAAAATAAAAACTTAAAAAAAGGTGAAAAACACGAAAAAAAATTTGTCGAAAGTATATCAAAGTGCTTATCTAAAGAAAGATAATTAAATGCTGGTCGTAATGGTATATTTTTTTTCGCTTGACGATTAACGGTTTGAAATATATTTATATTTGAAAAAAAATATGAAAGTAAGTTTTTTCAATTGTTGGGATTAATCTCATGCATTAGATCTAATAAAATGGAATGTGAAGATTCGTCTCGTAAAAAAGTTTTTGTCTTCAAATGATCTTAAATCAAAAAATAGTAAAGATGAATGGCTAGCTTTCTAATTATACAAGGCAAAATACTTGAGTTGTGCAGACCGAGTAATTAAGGAGTTAAAATGATAAAGTTTAAAGGCATTATCACTTGATTCCCAATAATTTTTTTCTTTCTAAATATTTGACTAGTTCAATAAGAGCAAGGGTATTGTGAAGAGCTTTCCTTCTTCATTCGTGCCCTATCGGGTGCCATGTCATTTCAGCACTCCCGACCACTTTAAAATACCTTTTTGCTTATAACACAAACAACATCTTTATTTGGGCTCCACCCACCCTCAATTTTATTTTATTTTTCATTTTTCAGATATACTAAATTCATTTCATTTAAATAAAAATACAATACGAAACTAAAATACACTATGAAAAAAAGCTTAACAAATTACAATACGAAATTTAAAAGACAAATGACGATACGATACGAAAACACAAATCATCTAACGGATTTAGAGCTTTTAGATTGCTCGGTAATTGTTGATGAATTCTTGCTTCTCGTCACTTCTTCCCTAGCGGCCCTCAAGGCGGTTGTGATACGCATATCTGATTTCGAGCTCATTAGCAGAGTATGCAGACCGTAGCTGTTAAGTAGTTGGTCGAGAGGCAACAAATGCACCCTTGTTTCCTCCCTAGCACGGCTACACATCTTGTTGAGATAACGAGTCAGCTCACCTAACAAAGTTTTAGCCAACGTGACCTCCGCTACTTGTTCAGTCTGTAATCGCTTAAGGATAGCCTTTCGTACCTCGGTTGGTTCGTTAGCCATAGTGTTTGTGTGAGAAAAAAAAAGATGTATTTTGAGGTTGTATGTGAAAATGACGATAGTAAAGAGAGTTTAAGTATGAAAATTTTGGTAAAATGAGGTATTGTTTATAGGGTGGGGGTTTAATTTTAATAAAAAAAAATAGAATTATTTAAAAAAAAAAAAAAAAAACGTTTGAATCAAATGGTAAATTTTAAAATGTGTTTTGTCCTTTTCTTCCTCACTTCCCCGGCGAGAGACTAAGTGGAGAGAGGTGTTAGTGTGGTGGCGAGCTGCCAACTCAAAAACGGCGAGATTGCTCGTCATCATACCCTTTGCTCTAACATAGCAACAAACCTTAAGCCATGACATCTTTTTGTTATCATGTCAGTATTTTTTTTCCTTTTTTACATCTCTTTTCATTCACACATTCAAAAACGATTTCCTCATCACTCAAGTCAAAACATCTCTTTAAGAACCCACTATCTTATTTTCTTTTCAATTTTCTCAAACCAGCTAAATTGTCATTCATTAGAAATAAAAAAACTACAAACTACAATACAAATTAGATAAATAGATGGAGAAATTAAAACAAATTACGTAAACGACTACATTTCACGTCTAAATTTTTGTCGGATTTCCTCTTTTTGCATGTTGATGATCATGGCATCCTCATCTGATAACCCCTCGATGCTGGTGGTGAGAAACTCCATTTCTTCCAACTTCATGATAGTCGCGTCCATCACTTTAATCTTCGCGTACATCTCTTAAGTGGCCTCCCGTATGAGTCTTAATTCATTTTGTACACCCTCCCCCCAAATCTTGTAAGTTACTCCCTGTGGTTTACCGTGGGAACGTGCTCTCGGATCATCTCCAATACCTCAGTAAATTCGGGGTCATCATTCGGATTAACGGGTTCAATCGCATCCCACTTAGCGTGTTGGCTCAAGATACCCCATGGCCCTTCTTGATTAAACAAATTTTCATCACTCTCGTCACTATATGTAGTCTTACAACGGTTCAAAAGGTCAACCTTGTTTTCTCTACTTCTACTCAAACGTTTTAACGTTTGCAGATAGAGTTGAACTTTTGGAAATTAGAGTTCAATGTTGCCTACTATCCTGTTAACATATCCTTGGTGTATTGGTTTCAAGAACTTTTGTTGAACTCCAATATAACCCGGGACCACAATGATAAGTCATCTTGGTCATTTGCGATAGTGTTATCCTTAGAACTAGCAAGGATATGATTACGGGGAAATGAGCTACGTCGAACGATAAGTGCCAAAAATTCAACGGTGTCTACAAGCGTTTAAGACGTTTGAGTAGAAGTGTTGAAAACGAGGTTGATCTTTTGAACCGGAGTAGGAGTATGTATAATGACGAGACTAAAGGAAGAAGCTTTACTCAAGACAGGCAATGGGAAATCTTGAGAAAACACCCCAAGTGGGATACGGCCGGCCCATTGATACGGTTGATGTCACCGGATATACCGAGCTATTCGGAGATAATACGAGGCCACTTCCCCTCGACAAACAAAGTGCGGCGCAAAAACAAAATCCTAGACTACATTGGGCACAAAATGAATTTAGACTCAAACGGGAGGTCGCTAAAGATATGTACGCGGTAACTAAAGCGAAGGATGCCACAATAATGAAGTTGAAAGAAATGTAGTTTCTCGGCACTAGCATCGTGGGGTTACCGGAGGTGGATGCCTTCATCATCAAAATGCAAAAGAAAGAAATTCTAGCAAAATAGAAAATGAACTGCAATTAGACGTCTACGTTTATTTTTTTTTATTTAATTTTCGTATTATAATTTTGTTTTGATGAATGAAAAATTAGTTGGTTTGAAAATAAAAAGGAAAAAAATATATGATGAGGTTTAAAAGTTAAATTTTGACTTAAGTTACTAACGAAGGTGATTTTTAGTATGTGAGTGAGCGATAAGTGAAACGAAAAATAAAAATAAAAATAAAAAATAAAAATTGAACGAATAGTGAAGCGACGCTTTTTTGGGTTAAGTTACTCCACCGCTCTTACATTGAATCTTCGGGAATTGGAAAAAACACCCATTATCCACTAGAGAATATTATTATTAGAAAATTTGAGATCGGTATAAATGTTAATTTGAGATCGGTTTAAATGTTTAAATACATTTTAAAATTCAGGTAACAGCTAAAGATAATTTACGTACTTACGTATTTGATTCATTATGAATAATTAAGACAAAAATGACTCATTATAACTAATGAAATCGGTTGTAGCAGGTTACTTTAGATGATGTTACCTGCTATTTCTTGTCAACTCGGTTTTCTTATATTATTTGACAAATTTCGTCCTTTTATATTAATCTTTTTCTACCATTAATGTTAAATTTACTGCCACCACCCACATCCACCTACCACAACCACCCACCGCCACCACCACCACCCACCACCACTAATCGCCACCATCACTCACCATCGCTACCCACAGCCAATACCACCCACCACCACCACCACCTACCACTCGAATATATAACGAGACTAAAAATTTGAAATGGTTGTAAACTAACCACCAAACTATAAAAGATAAACTAAAAAGGATTAACTTTATTTTTTTAAATGCCAATTTAAGGTAAATGCCTTTCCTATGAGTTGTTTCAAAGTATATTTTTTTCTTTTGATATATTATAAGGTGTGTAAGAAGCAACTTCGATTCACCTAAGCTAGCCATCATCACTAATTAACCTTTGTCACAAATTTGTGCACATGCATATCCTTTTAAGATCTTTTTTACAAAAAAAATTATGAAACTTTAGTATTTAGTCCAATCATTCACATTCACGATCGATATAAATAAATTTTCGTTTTATGTTCGTTCATGTACTTCTGAACCAAAGAATTAAAATAATTTTGGTGCTTAAACTCAACAACTGTTTTTGACTTGACATATTTTCGAGTGTTGCGTATCTAACTTTTTTTTTCCTATTTAATACTTAAACTTCGGAATTTTGGCCTTTGTATGCATTTTTGTTAATAGGTTGGCATACAAAGTATCGTATCCTCCATTCGTCTAATCTATTTTAATATTTTAATCACCGATACGATACTCTTGTGTCTCTATCCTCCATTCCAATATCGATCTTGACTAATCTTTTTGGGTTCATTTAATCTCTCTTGTAAAGATCGATCGTGTTCCACACATGCATGTAAATGTTCCAAGTTTATATGCTAGCTATTGTGGGAACAATGATATCATGCGGAATGCGTTCCCATCGCAAAGTCCTTCATTTGCTAAGCTTGTTTTTCAGACACTTTATGGAAAGTACCATATCTCTTTCCTTCTGGACCCAACATCAATGCATCCTCGTACGTCTTTTATACTTATATTAGTGTAAATTGACAATTTGACATGCCTTGTATGGCATGCAAACATATATGAGACAAGTAAAGCTAAAGCCTAAAGTCTAGCTTTTGAGGATCCACATGATGCATGCATGATGCATCTATGCTTGTCACGTAATAGCCCAAAAACAGCTTTGTAGTTGTGATGAATTATTTGCTGATAGTATTTCAAACTGATATGTACACACACGTTAGTAATGTATGTTTTTTTAACAGAACAATATAGATTAATTATTGATAAACGTAATTAGATTTTTTGAACGAATTGAAGCCAAGAGGAAATACCGTGGAGCACAACTTCACCCTGTAAATGAGATCTTATTAGAGATCGATTGGTATGGGTTCAATCCTATCTTTTTATCGACAGGTCACTGTGAGTAAGGTATTCAAGAATGGTTAATTGGTACCGCCCACGAAGATACAAGATTAGGATTTTATTATTATTATTTTTTTTAATAAAACATCACCATTAAATCATAAGAAATTGCGAAATTAGTGGGGCCAAGTAAACTAACTCTGCCCCACTACTCTAAAGATAAGAAACAAACCCTACTAAAAAATATAGTTTATTATTATTATTATTATTATTAATTTATTTATTTATTTTTTTTATTTTATTATTATTATTATTTTTTTTTATCATTAGTAAATTTGAGGAGTTAATTGTTTATCAAGCTAGATTAATTTGCAAAAAAATTTAAATTGACGGAAACATCTTGACTCTGGATGTGTCTTTTAATTTGGCACCAGTCATTATCCACCCCACAAAGTATAGCTCTGGCAACCCTTCAGCCATCGACAGGAGCCGAGACTCGAACCTTTTACCTTTTATCAACAAAATCTCTCCAATAAGCCAATGAATTTTTCGAAAATGAATACTAACTTAGCTAAAGCACTTTTACTTCTCAGATATCTGACTTTATAAGGAAATGTGTAAGGTAATGGCATATCGATATATTTGAATAGTTTAGGTTAACTTATGAACTTAAATATATTGGAGTAAATTACATAAATAGTCCTTGTGGTTTGTCAAAATTTCACTTATCGTCCTCAAACTTAAAGTTGCATGAATGGTCCTTTCGAGGCAAAGAATAACATGAATGGTCCTGACCATAATTTACGATAGTAGACCGTCAAATGGGTGTTTGGAAGGTGAAATGACAAAATACCCTCGTATGTGTTTCATGAATGATCCCTATGGTTTGTGGGTTATCACGATATAGTCCTGATTTTTTATTTTTTATTTTTATTTATATAACTATTTATATAAAAAACATTTTGTAGAAAATTTTATAAAAAAATCCTAAAAATTTATAAATAATTCCAAAAAATTTATAAAAATTCCAAAAAAACAAAAAAAATTCCGTCAAAAAGTATTCAAAAAGAAAAAAATTGTATTCAAAAAGAAAAAATTTATAAACAAATTTTTATAAAAATTCAAAAAAAGTATACAAAAAGAAAAAAAAATTGTCGAAAATTTTTATAAAAATTTCGTAAAAAAGAAGAAAGTTTAAAAAACAAATTTTTACGGAATTTAAAAAAAAATTTAAAACAATTTTTTAAGGAATTTTTTAAAAAAGAAAAAATTTTCTTCTCTTTTTTTTCCAAAATTTTTTACGGAATGTTTTATAAAATTTTGGGCAAAAACTTTTTATAAAATTTTAGGCAAAAAAATTTGTCAAAAAATTTATAAAAAGTTTAAAATTTTATAAAAAAATTTATAAAAATATTAAAATATAATAAAAAATTTATAAAATATTAAAATTTTATAAAAATTTTATTAAAAGTTCGAGATTTTTAAAAATTCGATAAAATTTTTAAAAATATTTTATAAATTTTTATCGAATTTTTATAGAATTTTCAATTATGAATAAAATTTTTATAAAATTTTTGGAATTATTTATAAATTTTAGGAATTTTTATAAAATTTTCGACAAAATGTTTTTATATAAATAGTTATATAAATAAAAATAAAAATAAAAATCGCGACTAATTAGTGATAACCCAAAACCATAGGGACCATTCATGAAACACATACGAGGTATTTTTGTCATTTCACCTTCCAAACACCCATTCGACGGTCAACTATGAAATTATGGTCAAAGGACCATTCATGTTATTCTTTTGCCTCGAAGGGACCATTCATGCAACTTTTAAGTTTGAGGACGATAGGTGAAATTTTCGACAAACCACATGGACCATTTATGTAATTTACTCTAAATATTGGTTGTTGAATGATGCTTGAGCAAAATGTTTTGGGAACTTTTAGAATATACGTTTTGCATAATTGATACGTAGTAAATAGACATTAGTACTTTACCAATTATTAATAAGATTAATTTTTTGGGTAGCCGTACAAACTTATATGGACATCAAAGAATATTATCAAAACCGAGGCTCAAATGTCAAATTTCTAAGAAACTTCTTGATGAAAAGAAATTGGGTACCACTTTGACACTTTGAATCGTTGATTATCTTTTTATCAAAATATGAAGTTAACTAGAAGTTGATAATGGTTTCATGTTAATAAATATTAAAAATACACTAACCAATTAAGTAGGTTTACTTTTTTTATTAGCTAATGGTCACGTTTTGCATACGGGCTATCGTATCTATTTATTTATATAAAATTGTTTTACAAAACAAGAAAGTAATTTTAAATTAATGAAAGTTGTAGTTCCGTCTTTTTTTAATTTTTTCCTCTTCTACATTTGTTCTTGTAGGTCAAATCTACTAGAACTAGTTTACCATGACCATACGACTTGGAAGCAAAACGAAAACCTTTGTCGTGGAGATTGTCTTAAGTTATTTATAGTTATTTAAATTTTCTCTATCATCAGTTATCTAGAAACAAAATACAGTAATGATTAGTATGTAATTTTTTTTTCTTCTAGTTATTTATATTCTGTTTATGTCAGCGTTATTTTAATATTTAATGGATAGTAATAAGCTTATTTATCCTGTGTATGATTCAATTTAAATTAGAAAAAATCAAAAACCTCGCCTTTTAATATTTATACGAGTTGATCAAATATTCAGCTTGCGGTTTCTTTGGATTCATAATCTCGTAAATCATAAAAAGTTAGCTTATTTGATTTTCAATATTATGTAGAGTTGTAGACCAATTATAACCCGAGAGGCGAGAATGCGAGATCAACATATATAGTTTTTTTTTTTTTTTTTTTTAACCTCTTAATGATCACTTGCATGTATAATATTGTTTTTATTAATTTGAGCCCACATATTTTTATTTAATTCACTAGAAAGGGAATTTAGTACTCCTCCTCGAGAGGTATTAAGGGAAAGGGGACCCATATTTTTTATAAACCACTTAATCCAAAGAGAAAAAAAAACACCCTCTTAGCCTCTAAATTCATATATATTTGATCATTTATAGCCTTAAATCGTTTTTATTTGACTTTTAGGTACTCGGGGCGCAAATGCTGGAAAAGAAAATGTTTCGAGCTCGAATGGATGGAAAACGAAGAAAATGACAACAATGGAAAAACTGTCACGAGAAGGCCTCGTGACGGCATCACAGCCACAACATGTCGCTGTCACCTAGAGGGTGCTGACCATACAGGCTATGGAGACCACCTACAACTTATGACGTCAAGGCCAAAAATATGAAGGCTGACGGCGTCACAACCTCAACGTGACGCCGTTACAACTATGTCGGTTAAAAATCGAAACCTTAGAAGACGACCAGCTGACAACGTCACAATCTATAAGTGACGCCGTCACAACTTAAAAACTATATATATTTTCGCATTATTTTCTTTATTGTGTGTGCAACTTTAAAAGAACAAACCGTAAACAAAATTTACAGCTTTTGTAGGCCTTTTGGCCATTGAAGACCTCATGTTTTGTTAAAGATAAGTTATTTAATTAATCATTCAATCATGTATATTTGTTATTATTTGATTTATTTATTTGTTTCTCTTTTCATTACTATGCTAGGCTAAATTAATTAGTGTTTGCTAATATTTGCATTAAACCCTAGTTATTGATTGTTATGTTGTCGTCTCTTGTTTAATGTTGTGTGCGTTAAGAGTTGAAAACTAGCTAGGGAAAACTATATTAGCTTGAACGTCCACTAACCTGACTAGTTAATAACTTATGTCTTAGGTTGATTAATTTGAGGCGAGTATTTATTGTATATGTTAGTTATTGGGTGAGCTTGACAAATCAGATAAGTGTCATTCACTTAGGCTAATCTATAGACGTGGGACTGAACATACCACTACTGGTAATTAGGAATACTCCACATTAGACAAGGACGTGATAATTCGACAACACAATAGGATATAACTAGAGAGTAATGAGTTTCTAAGTAAATACGTTTTTCTTATTATAATAAGTTCACCACCACTTTACTTTTCTTGTTATTTTATTTTCTTTCATTTTAGTTTAATAAGTAGTTTAAAAACAACCTCTTCCAATACCACAGATTTTACTTGCTTTAAAAAAAACATAAAAATACCAAAAATAATCTTCTCTTAGCCCTTAGACTTAATATGTCATACACTTCGAACATACCTCACTATTCCCCTAGAGAACGATCAATCCCACGAGTCTTGCATATATTACACTACAATAGTTAGGTACTCTGGCTAGGAGGGTTGTAAAACTTTGTTGTTACAACAAATCCGCATGAGGAACTTATGACTAAAATCACTAAAATCGCTAACATAATCACTACTGACTTATACAAAGACACACTTTTTTCACTTTTCCTCAATTCCTCCATTTTAGACTTGTAACTGAAAATTCAACTTCAAGAACAACTAACTCATCTTTGCTTTTCATTTCAACTTTAAGTTCATTTCTTTCATTGGGATTAAGAATCACTTACATTTCACGCAAAATGAGCTATATACCAATGATTATACAACTCGGATCAAACCAATGCCATTTACAACTCTTCACTAATTTTTCTCTAACAAAAATAGGTATGGAAAAAGGGTAATTAGGGTTTCACAACTAGATATCAATTAGCTTACATATTTGTTAGCACAAACTTTAAATCTTCTTGCAGGGTTTATAGGGGCCCAAGAAACAGAAAGTCGTCAATGAAACTTCGCATTTACATTTTGTTGGAGTCGTTTGATAACAATTTGACTAATAGGATGATCAGGATGGCATTCACGTTTAGTTGCGAAAAGGATGAGATGCGTTTAACATTAATGACGATGGTTGATGTGATTGGGGGATTGAAATCGGCTACAAAATTAGGGTTAACTAAGTGTAAGTGAAAAGGGGAAGGGAAGGTTAAAAATTACAGTTAACTAATTATTAAGGTGTAACGAAACCAGATACAAAATTCGGGTAAGTAAAACGGGTTAAACTTGGGTATAACTGCTTACATGGATAAAATTATACATGTGGAGTCGACGTGGACTCTAGTTGGTCACATGGTTAGTATTAAACCGTCATAAACAAGTTTCACGGGTGTTTCTGGTAATAAAAAAATAAGTGTTTCAATCCGGTACAAATGGATAAGTACGCCGGTGTTTAGTAGCTTTTAACCTGCCATGTGAGCACACGTAAGTAGGGGTGAGCATCGGTCCCGGACCGGACCGCCAAGACCGAGGACCGAATTAGCCAAAAAGCCTAGACCGAGCACCAGACCGAATGTGGTCGGTCGGTCCGGTCCGGTCTCGGTTGGTCCGGTCTAACAAGGCCAAAATAGTCGGTTTGTGGTCCAGACCGGAGGGGACCGACCGGACCGAGGACCGAATTAGCCCAAAAGCCTAGACCGAGGACCGGACCGAATGTGGTCGGTCCGGTCCGGTCCGGTCTCGGTCAGTCCGGTCCGTTCAAGTCGTTTGCTCACCTCTACACGTAAGTGTCATATAAGTTGTCACCTCAACACACATAAGTTGTTAGTTTTTGCGAGCAAAACAAGTTTTCATGTATCATATTAGCACGAATTTAAAAATTCACGTATTAGAACAATAGTTTTTATACATGTATAATATTGGTGCATTTGAAAAAATAAGTGATTATTCATTATTGTATGACTTAAACCATTTTATTTTTTAACAAACGTAAATCCTCTAACAATCTGAAAATGAGTAGGCAAGTGTATTGTATCCTTACATTCAATCTTCCTTTATGTGTATTATTGGAAAATAACCAATTTACGAGAAGTATTTGCTTGAATTGAATGGAGAAAGGGAGTTGGACCCATTATCCACTAGAGAATATTATTATCAGAAAACTTGACATCGGTTTAAATGTTAGTTTAAATAGATTTTAGAATTCTGTCTAATTTAGATTTTTAATACAGAAAGTTCGAAACATATTATATTGTACGTTCGTCTAACATCCCAGACTTTAAATTCATTTTAATATTTTAATCACCGATACGATACTCCCATGTCTCTATCCTCCATTACAATATCGATCTTGACTAATCTTTTTGGGTCCATTTAATTTATCTTGTAATGATCGATCGTGTTCCACAAATTCAAATGTTCCAAGTTGAAATGCTAGTTATTATGGGAACAATGATATCATGTGGAATGCATTCCCATTGCAAAGTCCTTAATTTGCGTAGCTCGTTTTCCAATAACTTCCATGGAAGTACCATATCTCTTTCCTTCTGGACCCAACAGCAATCGCCATCCTCGTCTTTTATACTCAAATTGGTGTAAATTGACAATTTGATATGCCTTGCAAAGTGTCTTGTATGCACCGGTGGAGACAGGAAGCTGAGCTCGTGCCCCCTAAAGGAAAAAAATTATAATACAAACTTTTTAAAATATCTGTGTATTTTTTGTAATTTGCTTCTCTGACAAACCGATTTGTAATGTAGTTTCAAAAAATTTACCTTTCGATCATAACTTTTTGACTCCGTTCCAGCTTGTATGTCATGCAAAATATATGATTGAGACAAGTAAAGCTAAATTCTTTTGAGGATCAATACTTCATAAGAGAGCTAGGTGCAATGGTGCACTACTGCACCAATAACTGTTATTGGTGTGTCATCTTAGCACACACTCAATAATCCCCAATAATTGAAACAACTTCACTAGCTATAAATGTTATAAGTGCATGTGAGTCCCGTAAAACATCATCAAAAATACTTCACTCACTCAAAAAAAAAAAAAAAGTGCTCGCGGGTAGCCCTAGCGAGAGGACAAATGGCTAGTATGCTGATGCCTGATGGTGGGGTGCAGAACAATGACGGCATTGAGCAAAAAAAAAAAAAAAAAAGCCCGATGACGTGTGGTTGGAGCTGTGCACTCGCATCAAGAGATATACAAGTAGATGATCCACATGAATTACTTGTTCAATGCATGCATGATGCATCACGTAATAGCCAAAAACAGCTTTGTAGTTGTGATGAATTATTTGTTGATAGTATTTCAAACTGATGTACACAAACATTAGTAATGTACGTGTTTTTAACAGAGCAAAATAGATTAATTATTGATAAACGTGATTAGATTTTTTGAACGAAGCCAAGAGGCAAAACCATGAGCACTAACACGCACTTCAACTGGTAATAAATGAGATCTTATTAGAGATGGTATCCAGAGGTCGAGATAAAGGGGGGTCCGGGGGGTCATGTGACATCCCGGCGAAAAAGATTGTTGTGTAAATTTTCAAAATTTTTTGACTATTTTTGTAGTTTGCCCCCCAACGAACCAATTTTTAGAACTAATTTCTAAAAATTATCATATTTTGCCCCCCTCAACAAAAACTTTCTGGCTCCGCCCTTGATGGTATCACTACAACATTTTCTCGCTACTACCTTGTCGCTAATATTTTTGGCGACAAAAAATTATTACTTTTGGCGACGACTTGCGGGGCCCTAGACATTTCTTCGTCAAAGTTAAGCAACCGGGCTCACAAGACTTTTGGCGGGAAAAATTAGAGAAGAAACAATTAAACAAAATGAAAAAGTTGGAGAAAAATGAAATTGGATTAATCGTTTGGTGAGGACATGTCCTCGCTAAAAGTTTTAGTAGGATTTTTTGTTCACATTCTTTCCGGTCAAAGTCTGAAAGGGGATACTTTTTGTCGTTTGGCCGTCGCCCGTTCGAGTTTTTGTTGTAGTGTATGAGTTCAATCCTATTTTTTATGGACAAGTCACTATGACTAATTAAATGATGTTGGTATTTGAGCAATGGTTAATTATTACCGGGTACGAATGTACAAGATTAGGATTTTCTTTTTGCTGATTTAATCGTTAGTAAATTTGAGGAGTTAATTGTTTATCAAGCTAGATCAATTTTACTTCTCAAATATCTGACTTAATCAAAAAATATGTAAGGTAATGGCATATCGAGCTAGTTGAATTGTTTAGGTTAACTTCTGAACTTATAAATATCGGTTGTTGAATGATGCTTGAGCAAAATGTTTAGGGAACTATTAGAATATACGTTTTGCATAATAGATAAATTAACATTAGTACTTTACCATTATTAATAAGCTTAATTTTTTGGGTTGTAGCCATACAAACTTATATGGACATCAAAGAATGTCTATATTATCAAAGTATCAAACCGAGGCTCAAATGTCAAATTTCTAAGAAACTTCTGGAGGAAAAGAAATTGGGTACCACTTTGACACTTTGAATCGTTGATTATCTTTAGTAAATCACCAAAAACGTAGTTAACTTACTATTTTTCTTATCAGATGTAGCTTTTTTTTCTCATTCGTCAATGAACTTCCATCGTTAGTCCTTTGTGTGTCGCCGTTACTAAAAAACGCATCGTTAGTCCTTTACGCTAACGACCGTTAATAAATAACTTAAAATTTGGTTATCTTACGCTAAACTTGCGTCGTTGGTCCTTTATACTAACAATCGTTAAAAATAACTAAAATTTGGTTTCTTACGTTTCCGTCTGCTTTTTCACGTTTTAGACGCTTTTACGTTTTCGCTCGCTTTAACACGCTTTCGCTTCGTTTTTTCACGTTTTACGTTTCATTCGTTTTACGTTTTCGTCTTTTTTCACTTTTCTTCTGTTTTTCCCCGTTTCGTTCGTTTTTCACGTTTTCATCGCTTTTACGTTTTCATCCATTTTACATATTTTCGTCCATTTTTGCATGTTTTCATTGGTTTTTACATGTTTTCATCCGTTTTAACACGGTTTCGTCCGTTTTAACACGGTTTCGTCTTTTTTCACGTTTTCATCGTTTTACGTTTCATCCGTTTTAACACGGTTTCGTCGTTTTCTTCTATTTTACGTTTGCATCCGTTTTGCGTGTTTTAAATCGCTTGCGTTTCGTATGTTTTACATTTCGTATGTTTAACACGTTTCGTCCATTTTAACACGTATTAAATCCGTCATTCACGTTTTCATCCATTTTTTCACATTTTCATCCGTTTCTACATGTTTCCATCCGTTTTTGCACGTTTTCGTCCGTTTTTGCACGTTTTCGTCCGTTGTTTCACGTTTTCATCCTTTGTTTCACGTTTTCATCCGTTTTATCACGTTTTCATCCGTTGTTTCACGTATTCGTTCGTGTTTGCACACTCTATGTAAAAACGGACGAAAAAGTGTAGAGACGGATGAAAACGTGTAAAAACGGAGGTAAATGAGAAAAACGGACAAAACGTGTTAAAACAAAAAAATGTGTAAAAACATACTAAATCGTGCAAAACAATCGGCGTGAAAAAAAGCGGACGAAAACGTGTAAAGGGATGAAAGCGTGCATAAATGAGCGAAATGTGTTAAAACGGATGAAAACGTGTAAACGCACAAATGTGAAAAACGCAAGAAAACGTGTAAAACGGATGAATACGTAAAACGAATGAAAATGTGCAAAACGGACGAAAATGTAAAACGGATGAAAACGCAAAATAGTCGGCGTGCAAAACGGATGTAAACGTAAAACGGATGAAAACATGAAAAATCGATGAAAGCGTGCTAAACGGACCAAACGTGTAAAGGCGATTAAAACGTGAAAACGGACGAAAACGTAAAAGAGATGAAAACATGTAAAACGGATGAAAACGTAAAATGATTTAAAACTTGAAAAGCGGATGCAAGCGTGTAAAACGTATGAAAACGTGAAAAACGGACAAAAGCGTGTTAAAGAACGAAAACGTGTAAAGCGGGCGGCGTGAAAAAGCAGACGGAACGTAAGAAACCAAAATTTAAGTTATTTTTTAACGATCGTTAGTATAAAGGACCAACGATGCAAGTTTAGCGCAAGATAACCAAATTTTAAGTTATTTATTAACGATGCGTTAGCGTAAAGGACTAACGATGCGGTTTTTGGTAACGGTACACACAAAGGACTAACGATAAAGTTTATTGACGAATGAGAAAAAAAGAATGCTACATACAATGGGAAAAATGTCAAGTTAACTACATTTCTAGTGATTTGCCCATTATGTTTTTATCAAAATATGAAGTTAACTAGAGGTTGATATTGTTAATACACATAAGTAATAAAAACGTTTATTTATATTTTACGATCTTTTAATGTTTTGTCAATAACAAACGTAAAATCATTTTAACGAAACAAATAAAATACGTAAAAGGTTTGAGCCAATAATTTACTAACACACTTTTACTAAACCTATTAAAACCATATCAAAACATGTTTAGTGAATAAGTTATAAGTAACATTGTTTACATCTTATAGAAATGCATATGTATAACAACTAGTGTTTATATAATATAGAAATGTACATATATACTTTGTATATATATTGTAACTAGCTTCATAAGCTTCATTATATTACTTGACGAAGTTTAATGGAACGTAAATAAATAGTGAATAACGAAAAATATATGCCTAAACAATCACTCCAAACATGGGTAGCAAGTTGTACCGACCTACTTTAGGAAAAATATATGCCAACTATTTGGTTGAGTTTGAATTTTTTTTGAACGGTAACTTATTTGGTTGAGTTTGATTAACACACTTTCAAGAAAATGAAATTAATTCGTACGATACGTAGAACTTCATCCATAAAAACGATAAACCATGTGACATTCTTTTTGTTTAAATTTCTTATAGACTAACAAACCAAAAATTTCAACACTTAATTAGGTCTTGCGTAAAGAAAGAACACACACGGTTTTAGCATATATTGTGAATTACAAGAGTGATTATGATAAAGTCCTAAGGATCTAAATACTAAACACAAATTTGCTTATTATAGGGAATAAATATAACACGAAAATAAAAACAATAAGGGCAGCCACCACATTTTGAACTTTTACTTACATAAGTTACACAATGAAAGCTGATGCACCTCTTCCTCACTTATACACACCTGCTGCTCCGTATTTACCACCTTTGTGCTTCAAATCCTGCATAATCACAGCTATAGTTAACCACATATATACATTTGTACTCTTACTTTGTTCATTTACATAAGCACCCTTTGATTCACTATGTAAAACTTACCCCCAAAAGAGTGACCAATATGCGAGAACCACTGCAACCTAGAGGATGTCCCATCGACACACCACCACCATGTACATTAAGCTTCGACTGTAAAGTAGATACGGAAAAGATCATTACAAAATGGTAACAGGCTTAAGCTTAACGAATTGTTTATATGCAATTAAGGGATGGTTGGGTTTTGAGTTTTGATACTGATTATTGTGACTTAAAATAGCAATAAAACAAAGACAATGCAACTATCTTACAAAGATCGTCGGCTAAATATAATATCGTAGGTGACAGCTTTTGTGCAAAATTGTTTGTTTGTGCAATAAAAGTAGAGACGATTGACCATTTGTCCGCTTTTAACTTTTGATAAATACGTACGATGCCGATGAAACTAAATAGAGGTAGTAGGACGGGCAGGTGGGTTAATGGGTAAAAAAAGAGTCATTATTAGTTAAGGCGGAACATGTTGGGTTGGGTTGGGTTGGGCTACATACTTTTTTTATCCTTTCATTATTATTAACGTGTTCATAATGATTCCAAATACGCTAATACTTAAATTATAATCTTAACATTAGATAAACAATCATGAAAGTGCATCCTTAATAGGGCCGCAAGGACTTTCTTGTCACTTGTTGCGGCATAAACAACTGCTTTTCTAATTAGTGATTCTACATAGGGCATGTTTTGGCGTAGTAGTTTGAGATTAATTAAGTCCCAAGAGAGAAAAATGCAAATACGGAGAAAGTTATAACACACAAAGTATCTATAGGAAGTCACAAAACAAAAAGGAGACTTGCATATGGATATATAAAATAGTTACAGTATCAACTTAGAGAAGCATACATATATTATTATATCTCAACAGCTTTGTGTTCATTATAACTCTATCTTCTTCTACACATACAATCATTACTATCTAGCAACATCCGATATTTAATTATTGAGGTCAATTTCAATATAGAAAATGAATAAGAAAAATTATTCTTTGGTTTTCAAACTACAATATTAAATCTGATCTTTCACAAATGAAAGGTTAAAAGACTTCTATGTTTGCTTTGAGAGATTTATATGTGAGCAACTGGAGGTAACTTTGTGCACAACCAAAAAAGATTAATCAGTAAATTTATAACTACAGTCGCACACAATGTCACAAAACAAATATGTTTGGAGATGAAGAAAGAAATTTTGTATTCAATACCCTTTAAACGCTCTTGATAGTGCCCGAATGAATAAGTTGAACAGCTAGTGATGTTTGTTCTATATGATTCAACTTCAACGGTTTAGACTCTTGAATTCTAGACACAAGTGATTGCACATTAATCTGTAATAAAACATGGCTGATAAGATACATAAATACATACGTAGTCTTTTATTAACAAAATGTGGGTTCATTTGTTACCAATAGCCTATCTCGCTTGACATGCATATAACTCCTTTAGAGGCATAAAAGGCATGGTAGCCCTGATCACGCTCCCGTGAATTAAACTGGTGTTGCCCATCTGCGGGATAAACATATGCTCAATTATCAAAACCAAATAAAGCAGAAAAATGGGAACTGAAAATCAAGAGAAGATGATAAATGCCCCAATTGAATATTATAGCATGCAATATTGAATCTGAAACTCATTAATTGACTTATTTACATATGCGTGACAGTGAGCATTTGTTGATCCTCCATTTTAAAAAGAGTTAAGATATATGATCTTCATAGCTGACTAAGTGGCAACCTTTTCTCGCACAAATTCAAAGAAATCAACTCTCGGTATGCTTTCCCAGCATATTGGATAAGTTAGTTATCATTTAAATATGGTTAAAAAACCACATAGTAGTCATTATCTCTCACGTTTATAAATACATAATTCTATTGTGTTTCCAAAGTAGCAAACACGATTAACTTTTTAGATATAAAAAAATGCAAACCCCTAATCTAAAAAAGTATGCATCATCCAAGAACAACACTCGATGGGTTCTTAGTTGCAACAAACCCTATAAAGTAATGGTAAAGACTACATTGATTGTTGATTGAACACAGTTTTGTGATGATTCAAGATTGACGTACACTTAGATTTTCGCATATTACTCATTAAATTAAAGTTATATAAATGTACATGCGTAAAATTAAACCAAGATTCTTAAAGTGAGAGTCTTCTTTTTCATCAGACTGTTTACATTCTTCCCAAGTTGGTAGCGCTAAAATGATTGACCCAATAGCGTAATCAAGAGTTAGATATCCTCCACCAGTGACCTATGTAGTCATTAGTTCAAATATCAGCAACAGTCATCACCACTTGCAATCGCGTACATGTGTGGTCTCTCTACTACTCTTCCTGTTGAATTTGAAAGAAATCCAATCAATGAAAAAATGAATTTACGATTTATCATTCTGGTTGTTTAAATCCAAAACTTTAAATCAAACTTTAAGTTTTACAAGAGTGTAACTGTAACAATTCTTCTGGTTGAATAATTCCACGACATGAGCGCATTTTTTGACAAGTAACAGGGTCAATGACAAGATTTATGGCAACAATCTCCAATTTGTAGTATGTGTTTATTTTGTTGTCATCATATACCTACATGCACCACTGAAAAAGAATAATAACTGATAAGAATACACTCATAAAGAGCATAAATAACTTGTACATATCAAGCAAGACTATTGAGATTTTAAATAAACTTATTTAGTTAATTCCATATGTAGAGGATGAACCATTTTCGTATTTAGATCAGTGATACTTAATAAATGATACCTTATACTAATGTTAATATTCATGTGCATTTGATGATACATCAACCTCGACTACATTTCCTAATTCTTTTCTTATGTCGAGAATATTATCTACTAACAAATATAATGAAGAGTGGACAGAGATTAAGCATGTCAAACCTAGCTCCAAATTTGATTCAAATATTCTGCAAACATCAGATATTTTTTAATAAAATCCCAATATCAGTTTTTTACCAAGTTAACTATATAGACATTTTATCAAACACTTGGTGTGCATAGAATCTTAATATGAAATTGATTATAAATCCAAACTATAACTTCACCACATATTAAACATAAATTCAAATCAATCAATACATGTCATGATATAAAAAATTGAAAAAATCATTAGCGTACCTATGCCATTCTGTTTATAATCGTGACAGAGGACCGGGAAACACACAATCATAAACGTAATTCGTCCCTTAATTTTTCACAACATAAAACTCTAGCCGCGCCTGTGATTTGTAGCATATGATTGTTGATTGTTTTGGGATTAAAATTTGCTTTTGATTTGGAGTTATTGATTGAGAAGGAAATGCCAGATTTTTAGGGGAGGGAGCGTGTATTGATAAGTGAGTTATTTTAGGGTGGTGTTGACCGTAGTTTGAAACTTTGAGATCAATTAGGAAAGCTGGTGAGGATATCTTGAGAATGAATACCACTTTCGAAAGAAGCATTTGTGTAACAAAATGTGGATTGCCTCACTGGTTAAGGTGCATATGTTTGAACCTCGAAACCCAAGTTCGAACCTTGTTATCTACCATTTTTTTTTCTTATGTAAACGGATCTTGTGCCTAGTCACCATTTCCACCTCATCAAATAATGCTCCATGTCATCATTAAAGTGCCATGTAAGCAATAGTGACGTGTCATACTTAGTCCCATATATATGTATAGATAGGTAAAAACAAAAGTTCACGATCCATGACCCATGACCCATGATCCATTAACTAGGTACAATGAATGTTGTTGGGTAAAAAACAAAGTCTATAACTCATACCCATGGAGCATGATCCATAACCCATGACCCATTGCATGACATCATGCATGAAGTCATGTTGGGTATTATCCATGACCCATGACCTGTTAGGAATTGAAAATTACATAGTGAAGTGTCGGTCACCCCAACTATAGACTAGCACAAGTTAGCTCATAGACATATCGTTATTGTGACAACTCGTACTTTCAGGTCATTCTCAAATCATTATTCATGCTTCACTATTTCATCGTTTATCGTAAACTAGGTTTACGAGTATCAAATTCGCGTAACCTTAGTGGTTTAGCTGCGAATTCTTGAACAATCATTCAGGACATTTCATGTAGACTAAGTTTAGTCTACATTTCATTAACATCATTGTCATCATATTAGTTCATGCATGGTTTTGCATTTTACGTTAAACGTATAAATTTTCATATTAAATAAACGTTATCGCGTAATTAATTATTTTGAACAATTGATCCGTTACTTCCAAAAATTATCCCGATATATTTTTATACTCATTTTAAGTTTATAAAAATAATATTATGAGTTTACCCACTGTTTTAAATTTATTTTGTATATAAATTGTTATATTTATATAATTACGACGGTTTTCTTAAATACTACACGATTATTATTATATCACTCAAATTTTGTAAGAAATGTATTTTTATAATTTTTATGATCTCAATATATTTTATATTGACCCGTGAAAATTTATTTTTAACTAACGCTACCCTATATACTCAAATGTGTCTACAAGTTATCATTTATCTTCATTTAACTTTACTAAACATTACACTTAAACATTTAAAAAAATAATAATAAAGTAATGACTAAACCTCCTTGTCGACACAAGGAGGGTGAGTCACATTGATTTACAAAATATCTACTAGTATAATGTATAATACTAAAACTTAACTCATTTCACTTCATTTCACAAAGTAAAAGATCAAATCTATCTTTCTTTCTCTCTTGCAAACCGCCAACCTAAAGACCAAGGAGGATCATCATAAAATTTTTCAAGACAAGGTTTTTAACACTCTAGTATCACTTTTGTTTAAGGTTTTGCAATATAAACCTTGGGTGATTAGGAAAATCCATTGTCCATAAACCTCATCAAGTTACTAGTAAGCATTCATATTCATCATAATATTTCATATTCATTGTTATGGTCATTTCATTTTATTTGAGAAAACATGCAAGTCTCATGAGGTTTATACCACTTTTCATTGATTTTAAGAGTTATGTATATATAAGTCATCCTATAATTACTCCTTGTTATATATTATTTTTGGGGATGTCTAGGAACCCATGACACCCTAAGAAGGTGTATGGTAGGATTAGAATAGCTTGAGTTGTTTTGAATGCGTTAGAATAGGTTTGGCGAGAAAACTCATTTCGACAAGTTTGCAAAAGGGTCTGTCCTTATTTTAAAATCTGGAAAATCCGACAGTGGTAAAATTTTTGGCCTAGATATTTACAAAATATACTTTAAAACGAAACGCGGCGCTTGAACGGATTAAACGGAGCTATAACGAATAAGTTATGAATTTTTCAAGTTGGCGAAAACTATAATTTTCTGAAATTTCAGCATGTATTGTTTATTTTATACGAGTCAAAAATGAAGCTTAGGTGTTATAAATTATGTCGACTTATCAAAATATGTTAGTATACTTTGATACAAAGCTAAGGACCTTTAAAACGTAGAAAGCGGACTTGCAACGAGTAAATTACATGCGATAAACCAAGTTGCCGTAACTTTATTCTATTAGCAAAATTAAAATATTTCTATTAGACACATACTACGGCAACGAGGGACCATGTTGAGGGTCGTTTTTAACAATGACGGAGTACTTTTTATAAAATGATGTCTTCTAGTAAAAGTAAGTTCGCCTAGCCTATTTTCCATAATGTCCAACCGTTCATCGAGCGTAGTTGTAACGAATAAAATATAGTCACTTAAAATTTGCCGAAAACCATCTTTAAACTATACTTTGGACTAAGGTACTATACTTAACCTCTATTTTTTTTATGTTCGAGATCTCTAGGATGGAAACTTAAACACTAAAACTTTGAGATAATGAAACGAGCTTCCAAAACCGTTGAGTTTGTTTCCTAACACTCGACGTGCACCATTTCTGACTAGTTTTTAGAGGCCGTTTTAGTCACTTTCATGAAAATGTCAACGACATTATTTTACTGACAAAAGTTATAATTTCTTAATAAATGACTAAATGATTATCGTCGGATATCATTTCAATATAAATACTTGTAAAGTAAGTTATAAATTGTCAAGACGTTATAAGAATTATTTTTCGACGATAAGTATTATTTTCAAAAATTCACAAGTGGTATAGATATCATACGAATTGCATGCATAACATTACATCATAACTTATTATGTATCATATCATTCATAATTGGTCAAGTTTAGTGATTCACGCTACATTTCGGTGTACTCACTTTTGCCATAGCATCATTGTACCAAGTGAGTTTTCATAGCCCCATTTTCAATTGTTTTGGACTATTTTGGGGGAGATACATGCTTAACTAATTTTTATAAGTACATTAGATTTTTATGGATAACTTCTATTATGATCACCATCGTTTCAAAACCGAATGTTGTACTATATAAATTTTCTTGTTTGAGTGGTATAGTTCACGTCAGATAATGTTCTAAATCGGTTGACTCATCGATACATTGAGTCATGTACTATTGATTATGTGCTATAGTTCTACGTCAGATAATGTTCTAAATCGCTTGACTATCGATACATTGAGTCAAGTACTATTGATTATGTGCTATTGTTCTACGTCGAGTTAGGTACTATTGTGAATTTATTTGACATCATGTGCTTGAAAATAAACTATACATATTTTGGCGGTGGGTTGTAAACACACGGGTTGCAAGTTTTGTATGGGCGAAATTGAACCGAGTGGATTTACAATGCCTTTCTCGATAAACGATTTTTGAAAGGCTTTACATTTCAACGCAAACTCTTTGAACTCACTCAACCTTTGTATTGACACTTTTGGCATGTTTTATCTCGTATCTAAGGCGTTCACTTCATGGCATGCATGTGGACATATCATAGAGTCGCGTGACGACGTGTCACTCATGTGATTTATGCACTTTAAAACATCGTTTGACTTGTACTAAACTTATTTTCCGCACAACTTGATTTCATTTGGGACCTATACTTTGTAAACTCGATTGTTTTATTAAATCAAACGATGTGTTTTCCAAACGACACTTTAGGTCGTTCAATATAAATGTGATTGTGATGTTATGACATCAACCCCTGTGAATTCCATTCCACGCAAAAATGTAATTTGGGGTGTGATGGTTATTTACTGTTTATTAGATTAGTTATTAGCTTAGTTTAGCTTAGAATAACACCGTGAAGGAAGGATTTGGTCTTTACCCATCAGATGCTCGATCCATGGCCGGCGGGAGGCGTATTGTTTGTAACTATAAATACCCTTCCATCCTTGGAAGGGTGGTGCTTCTTGATAATCTAACCTTTTCTATTTTGTTTATCTCTCTAGAATCACCCTCTCCTCTCTTCATCTCTCTAAACATGGCTCTCTTGTTTAATCATAATCCTAGACCACCTGAATCATCTGAACAACATAAAATATACGATCCTACAAATAGTACCAGAGCCTAGGTTGTGTTGTTTTTTTATGACTCGTATGGTTTTGATGCGGTTTGTAAATTTTTATGGTGCGGTTTTGAATGCGGTTTGATGTGGTTGTAGAGACATTTGATGTGTGTTTGATGCGGTTGTGATTATTGATAACATCAAATTTTATATATCAAATTCCGTGTTTATGGCCTCATTTGTATTAATATAGTACTTAATCGGTTCATATTCGCTCATATTTGCATTTCATGATAAATGAGGCGTTGGAGCGGAAAAGATGTGATATAAGGCCAAATATATGTTCGATGATTGATTTACAAAGGCCTATGAATTATTTATGAAGGTTACACCGTAATTAGCTAATAATGTTACGGCGTAAATGTGATGGTTTGAAGGATACGACGTAACCAATTCTTATGGTTACGTCGTAATTATTTTTATGGAGGATACGGCGTAACATGATATTAGTTACGCCGAGACAATTTTCGGAGAGGATAAGTATGAGTGCTGGCGATGGATTACGACGTAACCCGATGTTTAGTTATGGCGTAATTAATAACTTTGACGCAAAGTTTTGAAGGCTACTGCGTAATTATAATTTAATTACCAGTAATTAATTAAATGCGGCTATTTTATATGGAGCTAGAAGATTTACTGGTAGAACTTATTAATTTAGTTCTGCATTATTAAAAGCCCGGCCCAAGTTACATGAAGCCCTAAAATAACTACTCCTCCGTCTCAAAATTATTGTCCTTTTTGACTTTTTCTGCTTTTACTTTCCAACTTTGACCTTAAGATTTTGTTTATATTACATAATACTGATCTGAAATATACGAACGGATTGAGTTTAAATGTATTTTCATTTGGTATAATTTTATCAAAATTGATATAGACAAATAAAATATTTATAACAAAGTTGAGAAAGAAAGAAAAAAAAATCAATAGAGACAATAAATTCGAAGACGAAGAAGAATATATATATATATATGACATTATTATGTCATATTAAATTATCAAGTTGGGAAATTCGTTTACGGTGGTCCCTCACTGCCGACGCAAGAAACAAAAGGAGGAACAACTGCTGTACGAAGGTTCTTTCAGGGCAAAATCCTTCTTCTGTTTCTTGCGACTTCAACCAGGGATCGATAAACTTTATCCTTTCGCACGATATGTAATTATTTTCTTACTCATAATATTATTTTGGTTTCATTATTATTTATTATAATCTTGATTATCAATATAATTGTTAGCGAATTAATTCTTATTGTGTTCAATTTAATTGATTATTAATTAGTCAATTAATTATTTGATGTTATATCTTTGTTTATTTATTGTTTTACATGGTAATTATATTTGTCATTCCTCTAGTATTTTGGAGATGTGGAAATTAGGTATTGGCTAGTTTTGATTCTTTTATTATTAATGCTTTGCGTTATTAATTGTTTCAGTGTATCGACATAGTTTATTAGTAGCTACCTTGTTTGATAGTTTTGAATGGCGGTAGAGGCCAATTGCCTAGGAGATATGACCAACCGACCACTAGGTGAGCTGGATGAGACGCCAAGGATAAGATATGACCAACCCACGACCCTTTCTACTTGTGCGATTCGACCAATTGATAATCTACCGCTTGGATGAACTTAAGAATTAGGGGTGAGTGTCTAAGTTCCTAACGGCCGCACTCACTATTATAAATCTAGCATGTAGCGGTACTTAATGACTTGGCTTAGGGACCGTGAACAACAGGACTTATGACGGTCTACCGACTTCTCCTGTGGTGGCATCTTTCTTGATAGGTTAGGCGAATTGACCAAATGATGTCCTCTCGACTTTGACCCCACCAAACAAGAATCTAGTGACTTTTAGAACCCCATGTATTGCGATAGTAAACCCCGCTCTTAATGACTGCTATTAAATCACGAATGATCCCGTGACTGTTCATCTTGGTGAGGATTCTAAGAACCATAGGGTAGGCGAATTGACCAAAGGAGTCTATCGATTGTTGCCACTTGTAGAACATCTCGATTTAAGAATTGCATCACTATCTTTTCCATTAGCTTGTTTACCGAGAACCAAAATTGAATTGATCATGTGACACCTTAAATATTATCAATCCTTTCATTAAAACTTATTTATTTGACTAATTAATTAATTAGATCGTTAGGAATCAACTGTTTTGGGACGACCTCGGTCTTACCATTCATTCACTACATGCGACCGGCACACATCGTCCGTTAGTGCATTAGGTAGGCCATAGGTAGACGAGTTACTATAAATGTAAAACACAGTCAAGAAAACTCGCATCAAGTTTTTAGGCGCCACCGCCGGAACCGCTTCGGATTTTGGTCGTTTGATTAATATTATTCGCAATTATGTCTTACGTCTTGAGATTACGACGTAACCTTGGCCATGGTTACGGCGTAATCTATTCTTATATATTATCGTTTCTTCGATCGGGTTACTGGCGTAGTTATTAATAGGACTTACGCCGTAACCAAGTCTGAGGCATCTTAAAATTATGAATAATGTGTTATATCTCACTTGTTGCTCATGTTTATTTTTTACACATTTAATGCACGAGGTTGTGATAGTGTGCGTCGAGCAAGAAGAACAAGTGGAGGAATCTTGACAAGATCATAAGTCGAGATTAGTTGAGCAATGGACATGATTGGAGACGTCCGATTGATGGTCGCTGCAGGAGTCTAACTTAAAGACTCAAGGAAGTTAAAGAAAAGTGCTCGTCGGGAGACTACCCGTCCCTATCCTAGATTTAGTTTTTGATTTTATTTCATATACCTTTTTGGATATTTTTGTAGTTTTTAGATTTTGTAGTTGGTGTGGCATGTTTTGTTTATCTCGTTTTCAGGTATAAAGACTAATGATAGATGATAGGAGTTCCGATAACTCCTCTTGTAACGTAGGAAGAAGTTGACACTTTGGGAACAACAACATCAGAGATTAATTACGGCGTAATGGGCCGACCCATTTACTCCGTAACTGGTAATCAGTAAGGCCATCTGTCAACTTCATCATAATTACGACGTAACTAGGCCGATCTAGTTACGCCGTAACATCCCCTGCTCCGTATCTTCTTTCTCGGCTTTTTATTACGCCGTAATCGCGGGCGATCCAGCACGCCGTAACCCCTTTCCTGGTACACATTTTATTAAGTCAACTCACCTACGCCGTAACTGGACCGATCCAGTTACGCCGTAACTATCCTCTGATATGAATTTTTTAATAAAAACAGTTTCAAAACATTTTCATAACCTTGTATTAGTAATTAAATGAACTTTGTGGGTGTGTTCCCTGTAAACCCTCACGAGACTTCACTCGTCCACTCGGGACACCGAGGGGTTTAAAAGGCTTGTTGCATGCGCTAAATGCAACCGTGATTCCTACGAAAGTGAGTTAGGTTTTATTTTGTTTTTATTTTTATATGTCTTGCTATTTTTGCTTTTATCCAAAATTATGCTTTTTGGTATTAGTTTTTCTTGCAGCAATACAGATTGATGTTATGGAGCTATGATTGGTTGCAAGAGAACACTTTTTATCCGTCCTAGTTGAGTGACATGATGTCTGCATGGAGAGTTGATGTAAAGTTGGATGTTGCTCGTGGAGGCACAATTGGAGCATGTTTTTGGACATGCATTATTAATCATACCGAGCAAATCCAGGGGAGTTTTTCATTCCATCTCTAACCCTTCCTATTTTACAATTATATGCTTAGTATGACCCAAGTGGGGGGAAGGGATTAGACGTAGACACCCACTTGATTTTACTTACCTTTATTTTTCTAGTTTTTATGAAAAGTGTTTCATTAAAATTTTGACATATTTTCATTACTTAACCGGATTAATCTAAACCGAGCACACCTACCCTATATTTCCATTGTGTGAGGATAAGCCTTCCGCTTTCCCTTATATATAATACCATAAAATGAGTGTGCCGGTGGGTCGTAGTAGACTTTAGAACTTGGCCTTGCATATCTTTTCGAGACCATTATCATGAGCATTACATCGAGGTAACTTGGTGTAATCGGTGCGACTAGGATATAAGGCAATTTTAGGATTAAACCCAAATAGCCCATCATTTATGTTTGTGTATATTGGCTTTTCACATCGATTAGTCAATCCCCCTGTTAAACCCTTTTTGTTGCACTCACCATGAGTGCAAGATATCCTAGATACACCCTTCGAGCCTTTTTATTTCATTTTGTTCACCCAATATTTGTTGTTTTGTTACACCTATCGCCTAGCCTACCCTCAGTAGTTTCCTTATGTCCATGGCCGGTATTGTTGGTTAATTTTGGTTCCACTTGTGAAAGTCGCGGGTTTTGAATAAAGGGTTTTGGAAGAAAATCAGGTTTAGATGATAGTTGATCTCAAGTGGGGGGATGCTTTTTATGTTCATATTGTTTTTATTTTTTATTCATGTATACCTTGTCTTGCAAAAAAAAAATGCAAGCAAGACTTTGTTAGTTTATAGCTGGTGCTATTAATCAGCTTATGTGTCGTATTGTGTTAAGTATTCTCGCCTTGTTCAATTAGGCGCAAATTTTTACAAATTCGTTTTGGTTTTTACGGATAAAATTAGAAACCCGTACATTTTTATCTCGCCTTTCAAATTTTAATCAATATTCGTACAATGGGGACATTGTACATTTCAAGTGGGGGGATGGGAGATAGAAATGGTTGATTATGGTTAGATTATGTGCTGAAAGTACCCAATTTTATAGCACATACTTTTTTTTCATTAATGATGAAGGCCGAGTTAATGCATCTTATTTGCCTGGTTTATGGAGATTATGAGGCACTACGTTACATTTTATATGCATTGACTCGTGTATTGAAGACCCTTTGACTCTTGACCCTCGATTTTTGCTATGGGATTGAATGCGACTAGTGGTGGGGCGACTATGGACTTAGGAATCTATTTGTTTCGTGTCTTTTTGTTTACACCCATTTAATGTGTTCCCATGCCTTATCCTACCCTTAGTCATGAATCGAGTTTAGGTGAGGAAGCGAGCAATCATTTGTGTCTTGGCCATGGATTTGGTCATGTATCATTGGTTTTGTCCCCTTCGTCATAGCTCGTTAGTAATGATAAAATAACCCCATAAGCCTATGTTGTGTCAACCCATTGACTTTTAGAATAGCTGCATCTATAGACTCTAGTGGTGGAGATTAGTATCTTTGCCAAGCCTATGATAGAATACTCGCCATGACTGAGCAGTTGAGTGCTCACCCAAAAATTAACACGTGAATTATGAGAGAGAGTGTGAATTCAATTCCCTTTTTGTGAGGTGCTCGGTTTGGAATTTTCTAGCTTAGGTGATTTTTAAACTCATAATTTTCAATTAATCACGGAGATATCTTTTTATGAATTATTTAAAGTGGTCTACTGAGGACAAGTAGGATTCAAGTGGGGTATATTTGATAACATCAAATTAGCACGATCTTTTATATATCAAATTCCCGTGTTTATGGCCTCATTTGTATTAATATGGTACTTAACTGGTTCATATTCGTTCATATTTGCATTTCAGGATAATGAGGCGTTGGAGCGGAAAAGATGTGATATAAGGCCAAATATATGTTCTGATGATTGATTTACAAAGGCCTATCAATTATTTGTGAAGGTTACGCCGTAACTAGCTAATAATGTTACGGCGTAAATGTGATGGTTTGAAGGATACGACGTAACCAATTCTTATGGTTACGTCGTAATTATTTTTATGGAGGTTACGGCGTAACATGATATTAGTTACGCCGTAGAGACAATTTCGGAGAGGATAAGTATGAGCTGGTGATGGATTACGACGTAACCCGATGTTTAGTTACGGTGCAATTAATAATTTGGGCGCAAAGTTTCGAAGGCTACGGCGTAATTATAATTTAATTACGCCGGAATTAATTAAATGCGGTTATTTTATATGGAGCTACAAAGATTTACGGCGTAACTTATTAATTTAGTTACGCCGTAATTATTAAAAGCCCATGCCCAAGTTACATGAAGCCCTAAAATAACTAGTATATATATATATATATATATATATATATATATATATATATATATATATATATATATATATATATATATATATATAGGGGGCTTTATTTTCGAACCCACTTTAAGTGCGAACCTGCGAGAACCACCTTTTACAACTAATAAAACACAATGTACATCATTTAATGCTTAATAGCATTTTATTATTTTCTTTAATTCAAAAGGGTATAATAGTAAAAGACATTTTCATATTATTTTTGTTTTTTTTAATAATTCCCGCTTTTTAAAAATCCTAAAATTGATTTTTTTTTTTTTTTTTTTTTTTTTTTATGCTAACATGTTTTCAAATAGTTATGGTGCATACATGTTTTTATACCTAATTATTATTGTTTTTGAAATTTCGAGGAGCATGCATGTCTTTTTCTTTTTTTTCAAATAGGCAAAGGTGCAAACATGTTTTTTTTTTTTTCAAATAGTCAAAGTGCATACATGTTTTCAATGTTTTTTTTTATCTAACACTTTTATTTATCAACCTACCAATATTTTTACATGATCATTATTTTTTTTGGAAAGTTTAAAACACAAATTAAAGAACATAAATCATTATAAAAAGAAAAACAAGATTCATATACTTAAATGTTACATTTCACTTGATTACAAGTTCAAAAACACATGCAATAATCATATATCTTCAAAAGTCGCAAATTATCTTCATGTAAAATCGTGTTCATCCACTTTCCGATCTTAAATGATATCATCATCTTCATCAATCAATCTGAAACAAGCATGTACGAAAACAATTAAACCACAAACAAATAAGAATCGAAAATTAAGCACAACAACTAGCGTAACACATATGCACAATCTTGTATATATTAAACTAATGATGTAAACATGCTTTTTAATCATATACACAAAACATATATGTTTTATAATCTAAAACACAAAACATATATGTTTTATACGTAAAACATATATGTATCTTTCCAAAACGTATATGTTTTATAATCCGAACACAAACATATACGTTTTTTTAAAACCAAATCCACAACTACCGGTATAGATTAAACCCACAACTAATGGTAAGCTATAAAGATCCAATTTTGAACCAAACCCACAACTACGAGTATAGATTAAACCATAAAAACATAACTTTATAAAAAACAAACCTCCAAAATTCGTATTAGATCAAGCGTCAAAACAACCTACTTTACATTCTTATATACCAAGCCTCGAAATCATGAGTTAAGAGAATGTTGTTTGGACGCATATCTCAATGAACTATACAACCTACTTTACATTCTTCATAAAGGTATATTAGACCTCGAGCACCACCGGGTCGCAATTTTGTGTGATATTATCCGAACTATACAACCTACTTTACATTTTTATAAAGGTACATTCTTCATAAAGGTACATTATCCGATATTAGCCATCGATCAACTTTTTTCTTAAAGGTACATTAATAAACATGTATGCATCATTCCTTAAAACATGTATGCTCCATTCCTTAATAATAATTTATCTCATTTAATAAACACGTATGCGCCGTTCCTTAAAACATATATGCACCGCTCCATAAAACATGTATGCACCATGATAACATCTACCTGGTTTCAAACAATTGTACCTGATTTCAAACAATTCAGTAACAAACTTCTCGTAATACTTATTCAAACATAACTAATAAAAAATATATAACAATCACATCAATAATAACATATGGAAACTAAAGGCGTGTTTAAAACCCATATCTTGAATAACACAACAAGAAATATGACTCGCTGTCACAACCAAATCCAACGAGTTGCAAGAAAAAAGATAAAATTAACGCATTCTTAGAAAAAAAGATCAGTTAAAGCAAAAAGAATGAAACCCAGATCCATTTTGTATCAAATGCACTTCAAAGGTGGCTAATTATGAAATACTTAACTTGCTAAATGGTTTGGGAGGCCTTGGTCACGAACCACATACAAAGCCGTCGTACGACATGATGCAACCACCACTATCGCAAAAAAAAACCACCACTATCATAAAAACGATGGGTTCGCATTTAATTCTACATGTTTTTTTTTTGTGTGTGGATGGCGGCTGAAAAGATAAGTAGGGTTTAAAAAAAAAAATGAATTACCAACCGACCGATTGTGACAGCTTTTAAGAAAATGGTACTTTTGAAATACCCTAAATGCCCTTCCCGCTTTTGAAATAACTATTAACTGTTTTTATTACTTAAAATGCCACATGCATTTTCATCCATTGATCATTTTATTTAACGGTTATAGATAGGTTCTCGCATTCTCGCATTTAAACTGGTTCAAAATAAAGTTTCACTATATATATATATATATATATATATATATATATATATATATATATATATATATATATGACATTATTATGTCATATTAAATTATCAAGTTGGGAAATTCGCTTACGTGGTCCCTCACCGACGACGCAAGAAACAAAAGTAGGAACAAGTGCTACTTGTCGAAGGTTCTTTTTAGGGTCAAACCTTCTGGGCAAAATCCTTCGGGTTTTGCCCCTGTGACTCAACTAGAGGATCGATAGCTTTATCCTTAGCACGATATGTAGTTATTTTCGACTCATAATATTATTTTGGTTTCATTATTATTTATTATAATATTGATTATCAATATAATCGTTAGCTTAATTAATTCTTATTGTGTTCTATTTAATTGATTATTAATTAGTCAATTAATTATTTGATGTTATATCTTTGTTTATTTATTATTTTACATGGTAATTATATTTGTCATTCTCTAGGGTATTTTGAGATGTGGAAATTATGTCTTAGCCTAGTTTTGATTCTTTTATTATTAATGCTTTTGCGTTATTAATTGTTTCTAGTGTATGCATGCATAGTTTATTGGTAGCTACCCTTGTTTCGGTAGTTTTGAATGGCGGTAGAGGCCAATTGCCTAGAGATATGACCAATCGAGCCTAGGTGAGCTTGACCGAGACGGAAGGATAAGATATGACCAACCGACGACCCTTTCTACTTGTGCGATTGACCAACTCGATCACCCACCGCTTGGATGAACTTAAAATTAGGGGTGAGTGTCTAAGTTCATAACGGCCGGGCAAATACTATTATAAATTTAGCATGTAGCGGTACTTAATGACTGGCTTAGGGACCAGAACAACAGGACTTATGACGGCACTGACTTCTCCTGTGGTGGCATCTTTCTTGATAGGTTATGGCAAATTGACCAAATGTTGTCCTCTCGACTTTGACCCCACCCGAAACAAGAATCTAGTGACTTTTAGAACCCATGTATTGCAATAGTAAACCCCGACTCTTAATGACCGCTATTAGATTGCCGAATGATCCCGGTGACCTGCTCATCTTGGTGAGGATTCTAAGAGCCATAGGGTAGGCGAATTGACCAAAGGAGTTCATCGATTGCTGCCACTTGTAGAACATCTCGGCTTAAGAATTGCATCACTATCTTTTCATTAGCGTGTTTACCAGAGAACCACCCCAATTGATCACGTGACACCTTAAATATTATCAATTCTTTCATTAAAACTTATTTATTTGACTAATTTAATTAATTAGATGCTTAGGAATCAACTGTTTGGGACGACCTCGGTCTTACCATTCCCTCACTACATGCGACCGGGTACATCGTCCGTTAGTGCATTAGGTAGGCCATAGATAGACGAGTTACTATAAATGTAAAGAGAGGTTGATTACAAGTTTGCCAAGAGAGGTTGAAAAGAAAGAGATTATGACGCTTGAACACAACAGTTCAAGCCTCGTTCTCTAAAGAAAAGAAATGTATGCGTTTGCTTTCAAGATTATCTTCGTAAGAAGAGAAATCTTCTTATGACGCTTGAACACAACAGCTCAAGCCTCGTACTTAATGAAAAGAAATGTGTACGCTTGAAGCGCATTATCTTTGAAAGAAGAGAAATCTTCTTATTTATGACCTTCTAATCAACATACTTCATACTTTTTCCATGCGCTTTCAGGTATCAAGTGAACCGGACTATCGTTGCTAGTTCTCCTATTCCACTTGCTCAATTAATATGGCGATGGCGACATCATTTGCAACCTTTGAGAGGGAGAAGTGTGAAGAGACTACATTCTAAAGATATTCACTTGTTCAATCAAGAATTATAATTCCGTATGCAATTCTTGAGGGGGGAGAAGAAGTGTGAAACTGCTGCATGTTGAGTTATATATGAGAATAAATGGTCATACGGCTCCAAACTCATGTAAGAACCAAGCTTCTTTTTATTGGGTCATCTTCACATGGAGTTTTCTTCTAAGAGCCGTTGGTTGACATCTTCACGGACTGATGAGATAAATGACAAAGTGCTTCCAGTTGCGGGGTTGATTTCCTTAATGAACATCTTTCTGTTCTTGTTTGATTTGGAGGGATTTGAGTTAAGGGGATTTGCTATATACAAGTTAACGGAATGCATTTGGTGAGAAGAAGATGTTAACTTTGTATTCCCCAAATGGACAATCTAGAAGAAGGTCGAGTCTACAACTGCTCTACATTTTCCAATCGCATGTTAGAAGACTAAAGACGAGTTGCATTTAACGATCTAAAGACTTCTTCTTAATCTGGCGCACTATCAAACAGATTGTCGGTTTAGGGAGAGCACTAATTGGGGAGAGTGAAATGTCCGATTTAATCCCCAATTAGACTTGCTCACATTCTTCAAAGAAGTTGATTCTCACAAGATCTCTAATGGTCTTCTCAAAAGATTTCAAGTATATGGGCTTACAATGAGTTGCCGATTCAAGTATCAAAACCGTGAAGGGGAAGGAGACACGATCTAAACGCGAGTAAACTTGATGAACTTAATACTTCTAAGTGGTTGAAGATATCTCGGGAAGACGAATGTCATTACCGCAGAGAAACTTAAGGTTTGACTCATGGCGTTTAGTGTCCTTATTCCAACTATGTGGGGGAAGAGATGGAAGAGTTAGTTTCTGAAGATAAAATAGGTACACAAGTGTGTGATGATTTCGATCTCCATCATCGCAATCATCAGGGGAGAGAGATTGTGTACATTGGGGACGCTCAGCTGTTTCACTTGAGAGCTTAATTAGTGATTCTGTGATATATTCACTTATTCCGGAGTTGACATCCGCAGAGATAATCAGTGATTCGGCCTGCTTCTTCAATGTTATCGGTTATTCTCTCTTTGGGCATTCGGGTACTTCGGGTCCTTGAGATTCATACACTTTCTTCGTGGGAGTGAAAAGTATACATCGGGGTTATTCTTTGGCTATCGGACTTAACTGCTACTGATGGTATAAGTTTCTCCGCTCTTCGGTACATGTGTATTCGGGTTCGTGAGCTCTAGTCTAAGAGACTGACTGCATCAATTCATCTACTTGGGGGAAGTGGTCTCTTGACAACTTTTTGGTATGGATCGCTTCAGACTTCAGTGGAAAAGGAATTTGAGAAGATTATTCAAGTGTGGGATGATTCTTTGTTGTTATACTTGATGATATAACCCCGAACGGAGACTTACGATGATCATTCTTATATGGAGCAGCAAGATCGATGATATGGTGTGCTTCTTTGTGCATCTGGCTAAGGCAAGCTTGAAAGAAAGCTTAGAACCTGCTCAATAAGAAGATTTACGGTTTGGGGAAGCTAGCAAGTCTCACTTTCAAATGGCTCAATTTCTCTTCGATTCAAGAGCCTTTGAAGCTTTGGTGGTGAATGTTTAAGAGATGATGACTTATATCTTCTACAACGAGGTCGCTCGATATCCTTATCTCTGCATTCGTATCATCATCTTCTTAAACTATATCATCTACTCTATCTTTGTAAATATTTATCAAAAACCAAATACAAAAATATAAAACCAACAAAAGAAAATAGAAAAATATAAAATCAACAAAAACCATAAAAATCGAAAAAATTGAAAAGACCAAAATATGTTTTCTCAAGACATGTCTTCTGGTATCGATAACATCTACGGTCTTAGAAATGTCATTCAATAATGGCACGGGACCATAGATGAAGTTCGAGCAGGAGGTGTAAATATTATTTTCAAAACATGTCTAAAATTATGGCTTACAGTTATTTCAGACTGTAACCCGCGCTTAAACCATGGTTTGCTATTATTTCAGATAGCAACCGCTCTTCAAGAAAGGAAAGTGTTGCGCTAAAACAATTTTCAAATATTTCATGCACTTATCCTAAAAACAAAAATGAGGAAAGTAAGTCGAAGGACTGTTGTTCCTGCACAAATGTTTTTCCTTCTAAGATTCTTTAGAAAAAATTTGTTGTTTCAAAATGGTGGTAATTGAGTTGCTTGAAAATCAATCAGAATCAAGTTTTCATTAAATTGCAAAAACTCAATCAATGACTTCAGCGCTTTTAAAACTTTTCAAGAGAAAGAGTCATCTATCGGGCTTATCTAATTATCCCGTATGCTTAATCGAAATGATGTTAACCTACGTTGAAGGACTAGGTGCCTAGGATATGATTGTTAGGATTAGATGATTAGAGTTTGATGAACACATTATTCCCATGCCTTTACATGATCCGATTGATATGTTGAAATTGACGCTTATTAGTCGATTGCTATTTGGTGTTGTCGACCACCATATCTCTCGTATCTATGTCCACTAACATATGCGTAAAATATGGTTTAAAAGAATGTTCCCATCCGGATCCCACAATTGAAGATGATTGGATGCCGAAAGGAAAGGGCAACTATATCTTGGGTCGACAAAAGAAGAAACGGAGCTTAATTGGATCTCTCCATAGATAGTTGGCACGTTAGATGCAACTTCAAAGGTCTCACTGCATCAGCAGACGGTTTTCTTCCAAGCCCTACAACAACAACAACATAAGCAGCTTCTACACCACCTAACGTATCTTTGTGCAGGATAATAGTGATGATACCATTTTTTAAACAATTTTGAATAATATTGTTTTGAAAAATGGAAAAATATTGGTTTTGAAAATAAATTTGACTTAATTTTAAAATCACGGACTTCATTTTATCAAAACTTAAGTTACTCAATCAACGACTACGCTCATCGATTGAGGGGAGAGTGATTTAAAATAAAATATTTTCAATCGATATTTCTTCATAAAAAGTTCGATTTATGCGAAACAAAGTGTCGATCTAAAGATTTAATGTTATGTCATGGTATGATGTTCTTTAAAACTCAAAGATCTTTCAAATGAAATTTTTCTCGTTCTTGTTTGATTGTGAAATTGTTTTATTTTGCTTAAAGATCTCTTAAAACTTTCATACCCGACACTAACAATCTTTAATGTCTAAAATTGATCTTATCTCATCATTTTTCAAAATTAAATTTTGCCACGCCTTTCCCCAAAATTTTCTAAATGATTTAAATCAATCGTGATCCAAAATCTCAATTGGTTTGAAATTTTGATCGGGGAGAGATCGTGATTTAAATCTCAAATCGGTTTTAAAGGGTGATTGTTTCAAAAGCACTCCTTCCTTCATGTGCCAAACGATTTTGAAATACATAATGCACATGATTGTGGAGGAGCATTTAACCGTAAAACCGTAAGAGTCATAAACCGCATACATTTTCTCCCATGTTTTCTAAACCTTATTAATCACTTGGGATCCAAAATCTCAAAGGGTTTGATATTTTGATCGGGGAGAATTTGTGATTTAATAATGAAATTTGATAAAAGGTGATCATTTTGATTCAAATGTGCATATCGCTTTCCCATATGTGCTAAACGCTTTCAATCTCGAAGCACATATTGAGGGGAGCATTTCAAAAGAAATAAACTTTCAAGGTACAAAGATTTCTATGTTTCAACATAAAGTACCTTGATTGATTTTCTAATGGTTTCTTAATGGCTTTTGTGATCGTGGATGTACTTCAAAAGAACTCTTTCCTCTATGTGAAAAATGATTTCAAATATCCCACGCACATATTAAGGGGAGAATTTACCAAAGAAATTCAAATTGCTTTTTCTAAAGAAATTGTGATCAAGAAATTGTTTCAAAGAACTCTTGCCTCCATGTGCTAAACAATTTCATAATCATATGCACATGTTGAGGGGGAGCATTTCTAAATGATCAAAAACAATTAAGGTACAAAATGCTTTGATATTATTTCACAAGTACCTTGATTGGTTTTTTCAAATGATTTTTTCAATTGGTTTCAAGAAGGAAAGAACAATACCAAAAGACCGACCAACTTACTTTATGCATGTTGTTATAAGGATGGTTAGGTTAGGTATTCGCTCCCACGATCCCGCCAGAGTCGGAGGGATCTACCTGTGACAATCCACTAGATAGTGTAGAAGTCCTTAGGTATGATGAAAAAGGAGAAAATGAGAATATGGGAAGAGTGTCGATCGAGATAGAGCTAGAACCGAATAAACCCAACAAGGTTCTAGTAATGAAGTCTTGGTAAGCAATCAAGGGTTGAGAATGAAAAGAATTGAAAGAGAAAGGGTGAAAAGAAATAGCCTCCAATAATTCAACCTTAGGGCATAAACCGGGTTCAATACATATGCTACCGGTGGTTACTAAGGTAACACCGGTATTGAAGACAAGACTTCATGGATCCAAAGGACGCATTGCACCTAACTTCCTAAGCTACTCAAGTTCCTCTTAAAGGAGTTGTTTCATTCTCACGGGAACCTACATAATCTATCGACTTTCTCGTAGAGATTGTTGATATTGAATAAGGAGACCCTCTCCTAGTCTCCGACATAGGAAACCAATTGTGTACAATTGAGTCTAGATCCAAGAGATCATCCACAATATCTCATTAGGACACTAAATTAATGAAGACTTGTTGCTTTCACACAATGTGGAAAGTAAGAATATACTTTAAGAGTCCCACGATTATCCTTGTGATATTGCCGTAACATCCGAGTGATATGTAAAAGTATTCACGATGAAGATGGAAATCCTTCTAGAGCCAACATCAAACAAGGTCTTGGTGGGTGACATGTGAGATCTTTCCAAAAGATCAAGCTTGTGACAAATGGATTGAAACGATGGGCGATTATTCTTGAATCAACCTTGGTCCAGAAATGAACCGAGCGAATACTTTTGAAAAACCGCTCGATGTGCAAATTTTCAAATCTCTAGCACATCGAATGTGTATTCATTTTCAAACACAAAAGTATCTCGATTGAAAAATACTTTTGAAAACCGCTCGATGTGCAAATCTCTTCTTTTCTAGCACATCAAATGTGTATTCATTTTCAAATACAAAAAGTATTTCTAATTGAAAATTGATATTTCTCATAAAACCTTCGTCGTATTGCAAAACCCTTTCTTCTAAGCAATACGCGATTTTTTTCAAATCAATTTTTCATCAATAAGTGAATCTCAATTGTTGGTTCACTTACTCGTGTTGTCTACTTTGGGACGCTCCGGTTTGAGAATGGCTAGATCAGTCTGCGAAACCTCGCAAGGAGATTCTTCGAATTCTACCGATCACAGCAATATTTATATCGATCAACGGGAACCGTGGTTCTTGCAACTATATTGAACGAAGTTAACAAAGACACTTTTGTGTGTTTTAGTGCTAATTGTTGTTTGCAGGAACATTGACGGTTGCATCTGGTCGTTATTGAGAAGTCAATTCACGGCCGCATGTTCACGAGATTCACACTTAATCAAGAAAATCACGACAATCAAAGATATACAAAGATGCTTCCGCTACTCGATGAAAAGATGTCATGATCCGTAGTGTGAGCATGTCTCGTCCAAAAGTCACAACATCACATGAAGGCAACACAACAAAGGGTGATCCAGAGATTTACGTGGGTGATGATCTCAAAGAAAGCTCAAGATCATCAAGATGTGGATCGCTTAAAGACCTCCATTCAAACTACAAAATAATCGGACTATGAAGAGTCACTGCTAAAGCACAAAGATGCGGAAGTTGAAGAATTAATGTCTACGAGCTCAAGACTGAAGATAAAATGGAATGCTAGGATTTGAAATGTAAAACATGGGGTGACCTCCCTTAGGGAGAGATTGTTAGGAATTGGAAATTACATAGTGAATTGTCGGTCACCCCAACTATAGACTAGCACAAGTTAGCTCATAGACATATCGTTATTTACTGTTTATTAGATTAGTTATTAGCTTAGTTTAGCTTAGAGTAACACCATGGAGGAAGGACGGGTCTTTACCCATTGTATGCCTGATCCACAGCCCGACAGGAGGGCATATTGTTTGTAACTATAAATACCCCTTCCATCCTTGGAAGGGGTGGTGCTTCTTGATAATCTAACCTTTTCTATTTTGTTTATCTCTCTAGAATCACCCTCTCCTCTCTTCATCTCTATAAACATGGCTCTCTTGTTTAATCATAATCCTAGACCACCCAAATCATCTAAACAACATAAAATATACGATCCTACATGACCCAAGATCAATAACCCAATATCTAGGTACATTGCATCTTGTTGGGTATCCATAATCCATTACCCATAACCCATAACCCGGTTTGCAACCCGAATCCAAACTAAACTGTACTCAAGAGTCGGATCCCTAGGATTGTGACTAGCCGATCCTCCGAGGAGGATCCGTGGGAACCGTGGGACAAGAGACAAGTTTTGTCTATAAATAGTGAGCCACTTCTCTTGCTCACTACCATTTCACATATACTTTCTCCCAAGATTCTAACATCTCTAACCTCGCGGACGCTGAGGGCCTAACGTTGAAGGTTCAACCCGCTATGTACCTCATGCGCATTTCAAGCCCCGGGCCATGGCTAATTTAGTCATTAGGCTTAATGTCGGCTGTGGTTTGTGATTGTTGGACCCGAGTCCAGATTTACGCTATTGGGCCCGAGCCTAGAGTGGGCGTAGAGTATGTTTTGGGCTTAGTAGGCCTGCTGTACATATTATATGTCATCAAGTCCCCGCCTAGTATGTTCATTACGTGCGGATATTGTCGCATGCGGTGGATGTCACTAGACTTGAGTTGACTAAGGATTTCGCCATGCGTTTTCCTTTCTCGAAATGCTTTTTAGTATGTGCACCGTGGGGATATTGTCGCACGCGTGGATTAACTTAGACTATATCTTGTGGGTCGATTTTTCTTCCGCTTTCTGCTGCCCTTCGACGCCCCTTTCCTGGGAAGTGTTTTTACAACGTGGACGCTTTTACGGCTTTTCATGTTCCGGCCGATTTGATTCTCAGGCCCTTGGTCTTCTACCATCCTTATCCGTAGCTTTGAATTTGACCGTTGATTAGATTTTTTGGACGCGTGTCTTCTCTTAGGGTTTTCTAGGTTAATCGTCATTCCGCTTTGTATAAATACCCCTTATGTCGGCTTTAGCCATTTTTCTTTTTATCGCTTCTTCCGCGAACGCTATTCTTCAACTGGTTTTACTTTTGGGTGTATCTGCTTTCCACGCTCCGCAAAAGTTAGGTTCTTGATTCCCTTTTCCTTTTTCCGTTATGGGTACTTTTTCTTCTACCAAGTCTAAATTATCCCAGAAGGCACTTGATCGTTTCTGTATTGACTATTCGATTCCGCGCTTGGTTCATCGGAAATTTCCTGATCCGGACAAAAGTATTCATGAAGCGCCAGATGGAAAGATCGGTGTTTATACCCGCTTTTTGAGTTTGCTAATTTCCGCCTTCCCTTGTCTTCTTTTCTTGTTTCGATTCGACTACTATCGATTCATATCTCGCACTTTCTCATCATTAGTGCCGCTAAGGTTTCCAATTTGAAATTCTTTGTTTTGCACTTGGTATTGAACCCTCGCTGGTTTGTTTAGGTGTTTTTATATCTTATCTCGGAGTCATGGCTTGCTTTCTTTTAGTAAACGTGGTTTGATAGCTTTGCTTGCTATACCAAGCCCCTCGATTGCCTTAAAAGTTGGAACGATCGCTTTTTCGGATCGACTCATTTGCTTGTCCTTCTATTCATCTTTTCTTCACAGGACATCTTCCTAAGGATACTACCCCTAGAGATACCGAATTTGATGTTGAACATGTTGCCTCCTTGTTACCAAGGCTTCTTCCTTTGTTAAGTTTCCTGAGCCTTTCCTTTGTTTGGTTGGGTTGAGCCATAATTACACTTTGGGCAATGACTTTTATCCCGTGTTTTATGATCAAGAGAATCGGGTGGTATGCCGATCTATGTTTTTTCCTTTACTACTTTATCTTGATTTTCTTTGATCTATGTTTCTTTTTGTCTCGCTTGTTGCGCAATATGGATTTGTTGTCGTTGGTTAAGAATAAAACCCGATGGAATTGCTTGTTGATACTCGCCACGGAAAGATGATGAAGTTCCTCCGCTAAAATCGATCAAGGTCGACTGCTCTCTTGTTCCTCCTTCCTCTATTGAAGTTGAGCGTAGTCGCTTGTCTCGGAATCGGAGTTTCAATCATCCGGTGGTGTTGTTCCGCCGACCGATTATTCAGTTCGATGTTGGTTTTGACAGTGGGGTGGCTTCGGTTCGGTAGGAAGAGGAGGAAAGTTGGTATCAACCTCGCTCATCCTCTAAAAAGGCAAGGAGCGACCTTAACGATTCTAGTAGGGCCTCACCTGGTGGTAAGTCTTCGTAGTCCATTAAGAAGTTGCTAGCTCAAAGTTCGCAAACTCTTGAATATTGTTTAAATGCTTTGCCCACTCATTCTTCTTCTTCCCCTTTATTACCAATTACTCCCCTTTATGAAGCTGGGATGCCCACTAATTCTAGTTTTGGTTTACTCCATCCTGATGGTTCTCCTTCTAGGTTTGTTTTTTATATATATATTTTTATTTTTTCGCTATTTTTTTTTATTTACTTGTTATTCACTTGTTTATTCATAGCCTCGCTACCGTTATGACGGATGCCGCCATTACGCTTGTTTATTCTATTGGGAAGGGAAGGATCAAGTTAATGTTCATTCCTCTTCCAGTGGCCTTTCTCCGCTTGGTGGTGCTTATCCTATTCTTGATGACCTTCGTGTCTTGATGTCTCGACCGAGGACATTCGCACCGCTGATGACCCGGACTCTAGTTCTTTATCAAGTGTTCATATTCCGAAGTGGAATGTTGCCAAGAGTTCGCTTCTTGATGATGTTGATGAGTGTCGTTATATGGTGGACTAATTTGATCCTCCTACCTTTTTTCCTCTATCCGTGATATGGGGTATGAACGCCCCGGTTAGTTCAATGTTGTCGTGGCGAAAATGTGCTTTAGTTCAAGTCCACAAGATTTAGAGTATAATGCTATGGAGCGGAAAAGCTTATTTTCTTTGTTGGCAGTAAGGACAAGGAGATTTTGACTCAAGTCCGAGGTTGCCAATGCTATTTCTTCCGAACGCCCTCTGCCATCGCATCTTTGGCGTCACGCAGAGCTTTCATCTTTGAAGAACCGTAGTTCTCGCTGAGGAAGAACGAAACTCTCTCGAGCCGAGGTGGCAACGCTCGATCGCCTCGATGCTAAGGATTCGAGTCCTCTACATTGAGAGTCGAGGTCGTTGTTCTTAAGTCTCGAATTCTAGTCTTCCCGGACATGTGCATCTGCCCCCCCTTTTTTGTTCTTTTTTTTTTAATTTTATTTTATCTAACTTTGTTTTGTTTGTAGGTACGGACTTTGGAAGAGTCATGTTCGAGCTCCGCAATGAGCTCCGCCTCATCGCTTTGGAGGAGGAATTTTGTAAGATTCGTGATGCTAAGATGGCCGGACTTATGCGTAAGGTTGATTCGGCCGTTGTTGACTTGTATGCCCGGCTAGTCATCTTGATGAGGAGTTTTATCCTTGATTCCTTACACTATTATTCAGCCGTGGTGGTTATTAACGAACGGTATGAGCCTCACCGTGTTTAAGTGCTTAAACTCTCCAGAGTATACTGCAGCAATGGCAAAGGTTATTGAGTGTGTCGTTGATAAGGGTATGCAAGAAGGTTTAGTTGCCTGCATCATCCATGATAAGGGTATGCAAGAAGGTTTAGTTGCCTGCATAATCCCTCTGCAGAAGATCACTATGTTTCCGCTGTGAGGGCCCTTGAAAATGTGGAGTTTTCTTTGCTCTCCGTGCTTAAGTCCAACAAGAATGCCGGTATTGCAGAAGTTATGGACCTTCTCCGTGTTAATGAGTCTTCCGCTAATGCTCCTATGCTTGCGTGGTTACAAATGATCTTGAGCAACTCATTGTCCTTGTTTATGATAAGGCAAGAATGTTATTGTTGGCAACAACTCTTTGTCTTGCTCGTTGGAGGTTATTCAAAGGAGGGTTGATCAGTTAGAAAACGCCTTGATGGTTACTTCCGCTGTCTATTGCCGATGTATACAATTCTTCCATTGATCTTCGTCCGCTCGTAATGCGACGGTGTGAAACATCTTCACCAGTGAAATGGTCTCTGCTTGTACCGCTTCTTTCCGGTTGCGCTCTTCCTATCGGTACTTTTGATATTTCCCAATACCCTTTCTCGTTGAAGATTATGATGTTGGTGGGTCCAACACCCTTGTTGAGGTTGCAAATGACCCATCCGTGGAAAACTAGAAGGGGGTTGAATAGTTTTGCCAATTAAAACTTACTTTTTATCTATTTAGATCGACTTATGTCAATCTATTTGGATGTGTGTTGGATGTTGATAAACAAGCGATAAAGGTTAGTAATGAAAGATAAGAGTAAGAAGCACAAAACCACAACGCAAGTATTTATAGTGGTTCGGCCACAAGGACACCTTCCTTGCCCTACTCCACCCCCGAGTCACCTACTCGAGAGTTCGTAAACACTACACCAATTTCCTTATGGCGAGAAGCCTTCACAACGTCGCCACCATTTTTCCGTGCTAGGCTAACCACCGTGTTCTTTCACTCCAAGGTGAACCACACCTACACAACGTCGCCACCCTTTATAAGGTACGAGGCTAAGTACCTAGTTCTTTCACTCCAAGGTGAAATACACCTTCACAACGTCGCTTACCCTTTATTAGGTACTAGGCTAAGCACCTAGTTCCATTGCAATGGAGGAACTACTACCACACTACACCAACGACTAATCCCAAAGGAGATCTACCCTTTACAACATCATCAAGGATATCAATATCCTTGGATCTAATACTAGTCTATCTTGTACATCAAACACACCATATCGAATGTACATCTAAGGCACCTTTCACTAATGCCTTTGACTAGATCTACAAGACACCCTTCACTAATGTCTTGTGTCTTGACTTCTAAGCACCTTTCACTAATGCTTCTAGTCTTGACTTCTAAGCACCTACCACAAGTGCTTATGATATAGACGATAGATACCCTTCACTAATATCTTCGTCTTGACACTTGAGACATCTTTCACTAATGTCTTCAACACTACACTTCTTAGAAGAAAGAAAAGAATCATCAACAAGAAGACTTCAGTAGCCTTGATGATGAGGAAGCATGGCAACTCATGGACTTGAGCTTGCTCGACTTCAAAGGTGGTGATCTTGCCTTTAAGAGGAACCTAGAAGATCACACAAAAACAAAACTTGTTAGGAATCAGAAATTCCATGTATTGAAGAGTCGGTCACCCCAATATTACATAGCATATGTTAGCTCGTAGACTTGTCGTTATTTACATTACTTAGCGGTGTTATTAGTTAGTTTATAGAATATATTAGTTTAGTGTAACACCATGGAGGAAGGACGGGTCTTTACCCATTGTATACCGATCCACGTGCCGTCAGAGGTCGCTTATTTTGTAACCTATAAATACCCTCTACCTTTCAAGGTAGAGGGTTGATGTTCACTTGAATCTAACCTTCCATGAGTTTTCTCTTATTAGAACATTTCTCTCTCTCTTCTAAACACACTTAAACGCCCCACATAAATTAATGTTTAATGGTATTGTGAAACCTATATCTTACAATTGGTATCGAGCCGTGTTTGATCACTCATCTTTTATGCTCTTTGTTTTGGTGGATTTCATAAGGTTTTGGTGTTTTAAGGGTTTAGGAGAGTTTGATTCATTTGGACAAATTCTAGTGGTAAAGTTTGAATTTTGCTTGTACTTTTGTGTTTAGGATCATCATAGGTGTTTATGTTTTGAATTGGAAGGCTTAAACCATTGTGCTTTGGTTGTTTTTTATTGATAAAGTGGTTATATTTGAAGTTTGTACAAAGCAAGTTGAGTCTCGGATTCACATTTCTTCAAAGCGAGTTGCTTTGTTATTGGATGCGAGTTGGTACATGCGACTTTGCTGTTTAGCGAGTTGATTTTTATGCGACTTGGGTTCTAAGCGAGTTGTTTCTATAAGTGACTTGAGATCTAAAGCGACTTAGCTATTGAGCGAGTTGGTAAGCTAGCGAGTTAACATAAGCGACTTGGTGTTTAATCGAGTTGATTGTGTTGCGAGTTGATATTAAAGCGAGTTGGCTATTTAGCGACTTGATTCATTAAGCGAGTTGATTGTGTTGTAGTTGATGCTAATGCGACTTGGCTATTTAGCGAGTTGATAGATCAAGCGAGTTGATAATTAAGCGAGTTGTGTGGTTAGCTACTTGTTAATTTAGGCTTGTTACTTCTTCGTGATACATTCTTACGGTTGTTCTTGTGATTTAGTAAAATCCCGTGAAAGAATCAATTTCCCGGTTTAATCAAAGAATAGTAAAATCCCGTAGAATCCAACGTTCATGGCTCAATCTACCGATCCAGTAATCTCTAAAGTGCTCGAACTTTATGACTTAGTGGACTGCAGACAAAACATGTGTTCTTCTGAATGTTTGACATTAACAGACCCTACAAATAATGACCTAAACCCATTACACTCTGAGTCCAACCCAAAAGTTTCCCAGCCAAAATTACATGTTGAATGTAGTATTGAACCTTACTCAATGCTTCATTCCCATATATCACAAGTGTTATCCACATCCATGGAACGGACATGCAGTGCCCTTTTCCGTCAGGATTTACCCTCACTTCAGAATACATTGTTTAAATACCCTCACATGCAGTGCCCATACCGGAATGGAAATTCATGAGTTCATCAATATATTGATCCAATTAATGGATAATATGGAGAGGTACATTGAGGAAGCTACTAAAGCAAGTGAAGCCCGAGATCAATTGAAAGAAGATAGAGAACCTGTGGGATGCCGGGATCGAAAGTTGAACAAATTCGAGCATCATCGCTGATTACAAACGATGAAATTGGAATAGCATCAAATGTTATATCTGCGCCGACGATGAATGCAAAGAATCGTAGACCGAGGAGCCCGAAATGTCAAGAGTCATTGATGCCCAGTACTTGTAATAAGAATGCAAGTGTCAGACCAATGGATGATCTTATGTCATCTGAAGTGCTACCCTTGAATGATCAACACAATGCATCTGGTAACGTATCCAAACCATCTGAATTTGTAGATTCACATGAGTCAGATTATATTGAAATGGTTGAGACTAAGTCTGTATGTTCTAAAACTAATGATGTGATTTCAAAAAGGGCACTTGAGGAACTTTCTTACAAATATTCAATTCTTGAAGAACACTGCATTTCCTTAGAAATTGCACTACAGCAAAAGGAAGAAAATTCTCTTGTTTCAAATGCATGCACTAATCCGAATTCCTTAATTCGTGAGTTTTTGAAATTAATCGCTTAAAACTCGATTCTATACAAAGACTCAACCATTCGTAACCCCGAAAACAAATGTCGACACTAAATTGAACATGAATGCGGATATTAATTATGATGCTTGTAATGAAATTAAGTCTAGAAATGAGGAACTAGCCATATGTGTTGCAAAATTGCTAAGAGAAAATGAATCCTTAAAGAAGAATCTTCTGGAGTGTAGGACCAAACAGATTGATAAAATCAACTCCATGACATCCGACATAGATGCCCTCAAAGATCAAGTTCATGATAAGAGTTTCACTATCGTTGCGTTAAGAAATGAGATTAGGAAAATTACAGGAAATAGAGTGAATACTAAGCTCACAAAACCATCAACTTTGGTGAAATCAAATGTTTATAATGCCTCTAAACGCCCTGTAACTAGGCAACCCAATGCATTTAAGATGTAAAGATTTAAAGCATCAAAATCTAAGCTTGCCCCCGTGTTGAAAATAATAAGGTTTTGTCGAATCCAACACTTCACAAAGTCATTCCAACCAGGAAAGACAATTTCCACAGATGGCTCGTAAATCTAAGATCGTGAATTTAAGGAGTCAAATGACGACTAATCCACTAAGAAGCAATTTAATTGCAAAAGGACCAATGATCGAACAGAACATAACTTCATCTAACTTTGTTAGCAGCTTGTTTTAAGTGGGTTCCTACCGGCAAACTCTTTAAGTTTACAGTACCAAATGGACTTACTCACCCGTGTTGCCCTTTATGGATCCCCACAGAAAAACTTTCAAGAATGTTGAGCTTAAAGAGATGTCCAAGAATGATACCTCAAGATCCGACTCTATTAATTCAAAAATAGAGAATATACCTGCCACTAACCCGCCCATTTGCAATAATACATGTGCTACTAGTGCAAAGTGTCCTCAACTGCTTGTATTATGCTCAATTGCTCATGAACCTCATGACATGGTTTCCATCGATCAAGAATGCTCACTCGAATGGTAGCCTGTCAAAATTGATACACTGCACTCGACTCTCGATTATCTCAAGTCGACTCGTACTCATTTGTGTCTTAAAAATTAAAAAAATTACTTTATTTTTTATTATTATTATTTTATTTATCTTTATTTCACTTTAGTTTTTATTATTATTATTTTATTCATTATTTCTCCTTTACACTAGCTTCTGTCATCGATAACATCTACGATCCTAGAAATGTCATTCAACAATGTCACGGGATTTTAGATGAAGTTCGAACAGATTTTTAATAACCCTTTCTATTATTTTCTTTCACTTATGCTTCTACCATTGTCATCTCATAACACTTAATCAATCAATGATTTCTATTATCATCATATCATTGATTGAGGGGGAGGAATGTGTGCATACTTTATGTGATTAAGTTGGCTGTTGCATACTATGTAGGGAGGATTATGTTTGAGTAATTTAATTTGAGTATGTTGGTATATTGGTATATTGGTATGATATGCGAGATGCTCTTTTATGCGTGATTAGTATGATTTGCGAGTTACCTTACTGATATATACGAATTGCGCGTTGGTATGACATGCGAGTTGCTTTGACAAGTTGAGGGACCAAAAGAGTTATTTCCTATATTTGTGTACCTTTTATGCGAGTTGCAGTTACAAAGTAGAGGGACTTATTGTGTCAACTCGCTTAAACTATCTCATATGTATGCGTGTTGAGTCATAGTCAAACCTAAATTACTCATTTGGTCAAAAACACGCATATCTCTCTCTCTCAACCTTCATTTAAGCGAGTTGCTATTCAAGATTGTGGTAGGTCGATTGTTATGTGATCACTTTATATTCATACATTTAAAAGTCGTGTTCCTAAAACATCCAGCTTCTCAATCCTTTTGCGATTTTCCCTCGCCTCTCATCTTGATCAATTGTTTGGACATTAGGTTTGTATTCTTGTGTTTAATTGTTATTGTTTTACAGCATTAATACTCTCATTTAAATGATATCTCATACTTTGCCTATGCCTCGTTATAACTCTTGATTATGCTCGAGAGATTTTTTTTTCGAGTAGGATTAATATGTGATAGTTGGTCCGAATAGAGGATTTAGGATTTACTATCTTTGGTGTTTTTGATCATGGGTTAAACATGTAGTTGTGGTCTCGTGATATTAAGTGATGTTACACATTCTAAGTTGTTAATAGCGAGTTACATTGGTTTCTTGTATGCGAGTTAATGATGATTTGGTAATGATATTCTTACATGCGTGTTGGTTCTAACTGTGGTGATAAAACGAGTTGCTATATGCGAGTTGCTATCGTCGATTATGCGTGTTGTCATCCCTATGCACTCGCCTAGATTCAATGTATCTTATGCGAGTTGCCTAAGCGTGTCTACTAAGCGTGTTATGTTCCATCATATGCGAGTTGCCAAATGCGAGCTGCCATATGCGACTTGCTTCGCCTATAATGCGAAAGAAGGATATATTGACCATTCACCGCTTGACCAAAGCGAGTTAACTCATGCGAGTTGCCATATGCGACTTGCTTCTCATCTATAATGCGAAAGTTAGCGTATATGTTGACCATTCATCGTTGACCAAAGCGTGTTAACTCATGCGAGTTGCCATATGCGACTTGCTTCATATGTTGTAATGTATGCGAGTCAACTATGCTAACATCCGCCATCATATGCGAGTTGCCATATGCGACTTGCTTCATGTTTGAAATGCGAGTTGACATATATGTTGACCACAAATTGTTTGACTAAAGCTTGTTGACTCACGCGAGTTGCCTTAAGTGACTTGTCTTATTTGCGTGTTAACCGTGATTATTGAATGTCATGCGAGTTGCTTTGTTTTCTATGCATGTTAACTGATTCTAGTGGTCATATTATATGTTCATCTTTCATCAATTAGTATGCATGTCACTGGTGTAGTGTGTTATGTGAGTTGCTCAAATGATAATTCCAATGCTAATTATAGATTGTGTATGATTCGCCTTTGGTATTAACTTCCTTTCATGTCTTCTTCAAAATAACATGCTACACTCATAAGTTTCTGCATGCTAATCACGGTTAATTGGCCCCTTCCTTGATCTCCATATTCACCATAACTGCTACTTACCCTAACAGTTTTTTTGGATATGGTCTATGTTGTCTTTGTAACATTCGATCTCAATGGTCGACATCACATCCTCTCGAGGTTCATGACGATCCGCACAAAATGTCATTCTAACCGACGTAAGAGTTAGTTCCTCGTCTTGAATGGGTACCAATTGCTAAGAGCAATCGCTTCTTAGATGTTGACAGAGGGCAACATAACCTACTTACCGCTCTAGTCGTCGATATCTTGAAGGACACCAATTTCTTTAATGCACTAACCAAGCGGTGTCCTATCCCATCCATCTACCTTCAAGAATTCGAAAACCATCGTCACTGGGAAAAGATTTCGCCTATACTGTGTATGCTTGAAGACAAGTGGTATAACATCTCGTTGAAACCTCGTGGATGCTCTTCAAATCACACCAAGAAACCCCTCAAACAAATTCATCTCCCCACCTTCTATTCATGACATTTTAAACTTTGTCGACGAGTTGGGGTACCCGGAGAAAATAACCAAGATCTCTTCACTCATCAATGCAGAAATATATCAACCATGGAGATCAATTGTCACAATCCTCAACCTGTGCCTAACCGGTAAAACTTCAGGGACAGACCGAGTTCGAGCTCCCATTATGCAGATACTGTGGGGAATTGTCAAAGGAAAAAATGTTGACTTTGCTGAACTTATCTGGGAAGAATTTACCTTGTCCTTGGATACTTTTATCTCGATGTAATCACCCGAGAAGAAAGTCAAAGGAAGAAAAGTCTTGGTAAAAGAGTGATTCCCAAGATCGATTTTCAAACTAATTATCCATCATTTGCTACGTATACACCAAATCAACCCACGTAGCTTAATCGCCAAGCATGAATCCAATGATGAATATGTTCTTGGCAACCTTAAATATAGGGCCAAAGGACATGATGGGAGATTTTGGTATGCCGCCTCAAACTCGCTTAGTGATAGAATAAAGAATGCGGATTACTCAAGAGTTATGTAAAGAAAGCATCCGCTATCACAGCTTGAGATCGCTACACTCTTCCAAATCTAAGCAATCTCAAACCTCATACTCAAGCCTTCCTAAGAAAAACAAAGGCCCGGCACTCGCTTCTAATGTCTCTCCATCACAACAAAGAAAAGAGAAGAAAAAGAGACGGTAAGGGAAATAATGAAGGATCCAAGGCTACCGAAAGAGTAACAGGATTAATTGATGAAGACGATGTTGCACTTCAACAAGGAATTCAAAGAAAGCCTTGACAACGAACGAGTCTCAGAGACCACCAAAGGAGGTATCACATTAAGAGAACTCCGAGTCAACATCTCATCATATCAACCTCTTACACAAGACAAAGGTAAAGGAGTTGCAGAGGAGAAGGTAATGCCGCACACATGCTATCGACTATTTCTTCCCACCTTCCAAAACAACAACCCGGTTTATTCTCAAGAAAAGAGATGTCGATCTTCATCTACACTAGTGCAAACTAAATGGACGATGAGGAAGAAAGATCGCTTGAATCTCCGTCCTATGAAGCACAAGAAGAAGATCAGAGACTCTATTTCTACAGAGACACCGGCCTTTAAATCGATGAGTGATACATTGATCCACAGAGGAACGTCGTGGATCGGATCTCAAATGCTCAAGCGTATTGATGAAACAAACATGTCAACCGGATCACTTTCTTCACTTAAAACTGGATATGTGCACCCTACTTACGGTGACCAATTCTTGAAAGACGGTCCTCCGACATTGAATCCGATAAGCAAACGAATGAAAAGAAGAAGTTCACCCATGTTCTCGATCACTATTCAACAAGATACTTTTTTCGATTCCTCCGTTGATAAGGTTTTAAAAGGTACCATTTTGAGGGTCGTTTAAGTCCTTATTTGATCACTTTGTATCCGTTATTGCTTAATATCGCTCTTTTCACTTTTAGGTCTCGTGAAGGCAAAATGTCGGAATGGCACTTATTTGGACGAAAAGGCGCGAATATATGAAGAAAATGGCCAAAGTCGAAATCGAGACACTCACAGCTGTCGAAAGTAGAAGGCGACGGTCTCGTCAAAAGAGTTATTTGGACGACGCCGTCCCAAAATTATTGTGACGGCCGTAACCCAAAACTCAGATTTTCAAGAGACGGCGCCTAGTTGTGAAAGAGTAGGTCGTCGCTACTCGCACGGCCTAGATGCAATCCGCACGACGCCGGTCAAGAGGACGGCGCCACGGACATAAGGTGACGCCGCCGCAAGGTTAACGTGGCCAAGACGAAACCCTACGAGTGGCGACACGACGCGCCACTAAACATAAGGTGACGCCGCGCAATTGTAATCTTATATATAGAATCCGAATTTTTCGCCTTTGTGTGGAGAGTCTTTGGAGTAAAACCTAAAACCGAACCTAAGGTGTCTTGTACAAGATTTTAGGGTTTTAAACCCTATCTTACACCAAGATAAGTCTTTACTTCATTAATTCAATTATGTCTTTGATTATTTGTGTGTATGCTTGCATGTTCTCCATGTCCCGCTAATTTATTTGTGTGTTTGCTTAGGAAGTATGAAACTTAATTATTAAATATTGATTGGTTGTTTCTTATCTTAGTTGATTAATGATCTAGTAATGCGATAGGTCATTCGTTGTGTACTTAATGCTTGATTCATCTTTGTGAACCTTAGAGTATAATTACCGAGTAATTGTAGGCTAAACCATCCAAAGAGCGCCTTAGAGTAGGAGTCTATAATCTCTAGTGGGTTTGTAGACAAGACCCTTTGGTAAGTTCAAGAGTTAGGAGAAACGATACCCTACAACTTTAGACACACAACGCAACTAGGAATAAGACGTGACACTCAACCATCAATAGAGATAATTAAGGAGTAATACAAACTAAGTAAACACATCTTTAAACTATCATACGAGCACACATTAATTAGACATAGACTCCCACAACCTTAGTTTAGATAATTAGATAATAGTAGAGTAATCGGTAGAAATACCAACCCCCAAATCCAATACCCGAGATTCGTACTTTCCATTTTTCATAAAATATAAAAGATAAAAATAATCTTCCTCAACCTTAACCTTAGCGTAGTAACTCCCTACTAGCATTCCTATTCCCTAGAGAACGATATCAATACCCGTGGCTTACCCTAATTACTACACTACAACGATTAGGTTCATCGCCTAGGTGTTATAAAACTTGCTCAAGAAAAGGAAGTTCCTTTGACCCCAACGACGCGTAGCGTTATCAAGTTTTTGCGCCACGCGGGAATAGAATAGCTAGTTAGTAGTCCACCTCGCTTAGGTTTCTTTGCTTGATTCCTATCAAGTAAACTTTTTTTTCTCATTTTAGATTTCTCTTAGTCTATCCCCTTCTTCGTGACCTTTGTTCGTAACCTCATCACTTTTCATCATGGAAGGTGATAACCCACTACCATTCATCAACCCACCACCAAATGACCCGCCAAGAGCCCGTACTTTGGTGAATACTCGAGACCAAGCCACCTAGGCTATAGGAACACCATTGAGCTTCCCGACCAAGCCCAAACTACGGCCTTGCGATCCGACACCATCCGGTTGGTGCAAAACGGATGTGATTCCATGGACTTCGCTCAAGATCCAAATCAAGATCCGAGGATTTCTCAAAATCGCCGATTCCATCGACCTTGATGCTACTACTCGGGAGACCACGCTACCGCCTCTTCCAATTCTCTCTACGGGACCAAGCTAGTAATTGGCTTGAGCGACTTCCCACCGGCTCCATCTCAAGTCGATGATCTTACTTCTCGCTTCCTTGCTCAATTTTTCCCACCGGGAGAACCACTGCTTAGGAATGACATCTTGATGTTCCAACAACGCCAAGGTGAATCTCTCTACGAAGCATGGACCCGATTCAAGGACTTACTTCATAAAGTCCTCATCACGGCATTGATCTTTGGCTCCAAGTCCAAATCTTTATGATCATGTCAACTTTCCCACTAAGCGATCCATTGACCAAGCGGCCGGTGGAAAACTTAGTGATCTCACCGCAGAAGAATCATGGGAAATAATAGAGGACCTCGCCTCTATGACAACGAAAGTTGATGACCCCGTGAGCTGCCCAAACCGCCAAGGCAATCTCCTTGCCTCCTCCCGATCAGGATGATCGAACTTGAAGATCAAGTTAAATTCCTCATGAGTTCCTACAAAATCCTAAGTCCTCACGACAAGTGAATCAAATCACTCTACCTTGTGAGTTATGCAAGGGTCCCCATGACACTCGTGATTGCACAAGGCCTCCGAACAAGCTTTTGGACTACGCCCATACGCATCGACGGAGCGGGAGAGAAGTGGTACACTTTCAAACCCGAACAAAACAACTTAGGAAACTCATACAACCCCTCATGGAGAAATCACCCTAATCTTAAGTGGAACCAAAACTCAAGCACACCCCAAAGCTCATCTAGTTCGCCTAATAGGTTCAATTCTTCTAATACCGGAACCCCACTAATCTTGAGGCAATTGCATCTAGATTTTGTCATCCCAAGAAACTCGATTGAATAAGCTTGAAGCCGATTTTAAGCAAAAACAAAGCGAGATGACAACCAAGCTTGATGCCCTCTTAAAAGCCTTCAATGAGCGGAAGTTGGAGCACCCCAAGTGATACCATTAAGAACCCAAAAGTGAATTCGATTGCATCGACTTCATGTTCCAGCTCACCATGGAGAGTGCACATCCATGCCCCTCTCACCCAACGGTTCACTCGGTAAATGCTATCAAAAGGGTTCCAAGTCATCCAAGAGATACCAAGGCCCGAGACCTTTGGTAAAGCCTACTTGAGAAACCCGTCACCAAGAATCCAAACCTAGTTTAGAGGAGGAGTACAAGGAACTCCATCAAGAAAACCGATTCTTGAAGTCTTAGCTCATGCACCTTATTATAATGCTTTAAAAGAAAAATATGAGTTAGAACTTAGGCTTGAAAACATGGGTCCGCCTTTGTGCGAAACAACTTACCTAAGAAGTTAGACGATCCCGGCTATTCACTCTTCCGTAGACTTGGAACTTCCAAGCCACTCGATGCTCTAGCCGATTTAGGATCATGCATCAATCTCGCTCCGTTGTCCCTTCATAGAAGCCTCAACCTAGGTAAAATTGAACCAACGGAAACTATCTTAGGTCTAGCGGACGGTAGTATAGCACGTCCGTAGGAATAATAAAGGACATGGTAGTACATGTAGGAGAGTTGACTCTTTGGCCGACTTTCATGTACTAGACATGAATAAGGACCCGACATGCCCATTACTAGTTGGAAGAGGATTTTAGCTACCGCTAGTGCCATCATCGATTGTAAGATGTCCAAAATAGTGGTAGGAGAGGGAGTGCTAGATCCGCTTACGATGTTAAAAAGCATACATACTATAAGGATGAGGAAATCCCACAAGAGATAGGGTTGGATAGAGAGCCTTCTCGATATGGACCTTGGATTGATAAGAACATCATAGGCCCCAAAGACCTTTTTACCTAGATAAGGCCTTTGCTAGTGCAAAGAACTTTCCAAGAACAAGAAATGGCTAGGGACATAGAAGTGAACCCGCTCGAGGACGCCTTAGTATTTAGGAAGATGACCGAGTTCCTAGGAAGCTTGCCCGCTAACCTTGTCATGAATAAGTGGATAGTTGAGAACCGAACACATGTGGAATTGGAATAGACCGCCTAGTGATGGTAATGGAAGGTGGCACATTAGGATACAAATCTATGATCCCGATGGTGAGATGTTTGAAAAGGCATATTTAACCGAACGTACTACTAGGAACTTGAATGATAAGTTTGATCCTTACGACATTGTTGAGGATAGACTTACGATATCGGCACGTAGGAGCACGACTACGAGTCTAGCTACAAGACTCTTTAATAAAGAAAAGCGCTTCGTGGAGGCAACCCATGCTTAATTGTTTGCTTGTTAGTGTCATATATCTTTTATTAATTGTTTATCCTCATGTTTAAATTTGTAAAATGCTTTATTTTGTTTTTAACTTCGCCTTAATTGCATATAAAGGTATTTTACATAAGGGATAAGTGTAGGAGGATTACACACGCTTTCAAAAGAAACGTAAACATGAGAATAACAATTAATTAAAAGATATTTATGTTTGTTTGTTCGAGTCAAATGCTTGTATCGAGTCATAATGGATGTTTTGCGTAAATTTTTCCAGATTCTAAAGATGTAAATTTTCCGTAATTTTTCCGTAAAATCGCACCGCTTTTTGTCAGATAACCGACGGCGTCAGATTGCAACCGACGGCCGTGAAGGAGTAAAACATCGATTACTTTTTCTCGCTTTCGAGCTACTTATAAATTTTTGGAATTTTCTGTGTCTTAATTTTCTTAGAAATTTAAAACATCCATTCCACAAGCATTATATCCTAGTTTAAATCGAGTCTTATATATATTATTACCACCGATTTTACGCCAAGGTTTCGCTTGTTTTCTTCAAGTGTGCAGTTTAGTTTGTCAAGAAGAAGTTACATAAGATTGGAAGGAGCTTTTCACGCAATAATTCTTCTTGAAAAGAATTTAACCACCACTTTACACGGATCCTACCGAGCTAATCGTGGAGTATTAGTTTCTTCGCTTTTAATTACCTTCTTTATCATAACTTTGATATTTCGGGAACATTGGGGACAATGTTCGCTTTAAGTGTAGGAGGAAAATAAAACGGAACTTTGAAACTATGCTTATCCTTGACTATTTGCTTTGTCCAATTGTGATTGTGTAATAAACCATGAGAAAATGTCGGTTAGGGTAATTTTGGCACCAAATTTAAAATTTTTCATGACATATAGGAGTGGGCCATTAGTCTTAACAAAAGCGCCTCACTGGATAGGAAGTTGCATGACTAGCACAAAACCCTTTACCACCCAAATTCCACCCAAAATGCGAGGATCGCCTTAGATTAGTAGGAATTAAAGCATTCATCTTTAATGCTTAGAGTGTGAACCGGTAGTATATTAGATTCTAGAACTTGTTTTGTGATGCATTCCGAGATCGCAAGTGAGGCTACACTTGTGTAGTTAGGAATAACTAAATGATAAGAGGCATTAGGAAAACCCTTGTTTGATACCCGTAATATAATTACTTCTTCCACTTCGGTTGAGTAATTCCCCCACACCCTTTGCGTTGTACTCATCTTTAATACACGATACCCCTAGTTAACCCCTCAGAGCCTATCCTTTTCGCGGTTCTCGTGATGTTTCGGTTTTTCCGGAATATCAATGAAGAGCATTGTTTACACCCCACCCCCAAATATACACCCAAATCGCCTTAGCCTACCCCTTATGCACTCACTTTTAGTGCAAATGTTTGTTATCACCCTAAACCCTTAGTTCAATTATCTAGTTGCTTGCATAAGTTGCTAAGTCGAGTCATATCCTTTGTATACGCTTTGGGATGATTGGGATTCATGGAAAAGTTAAAGTTTATGAAATGACGGAAGGAACGTTAAATTCAAATTCCCTTTGTTTGCGTAATAATGTACCCCAAGTGTTTTGATCTTTTCAATTCGGGTCAAATTAGTGTTAGAGTAATAAAACTCAAGTGTAGGGATATGCCTATAAACCCTAGTATTTTGATGTTATCATAGAGGATGGTAGAGTAAAAGTGTATGAAAAAAAAAAAAAAAAAAAAAAAAAAAAAAAAAAAAAAAAAAAAAAAAAAAAAAAAAAAAAAAAAAAAAACATACTGCTACCATCCTACATCTATCCTTTAAATTTATGTTTGTTTATTTCATTATCTAGAGTTTAGAGTGTCGAGTCTTGGCTTAGCAACGCCATTCTTCATATGCATTTAACATAGAGATTTTGACTTACCACCACTAAATAGCCTATCCCACCAAACCCTTATTTCCTACCGTAAGCCTAACGTTACAACCCTTTAAAGACCTCTTTGATAGTCTTTCCTAGGTGCTTACGCCAAAGCGATGGAGGTTTGATCTATTCTCAAGCCTATGGTAATCTATGTACTAGGACCGTTAATGAGTGTTTATCTTCCATTTCCTATATTGTTATATTTCATATATACACCCGAGAGAGATGTGAGTATCCAAACACCCCATGTGAGGTGCTAGTATGTACTTTCCGTGCTTGTTATGACTTTTATGGGCTTATATGTGTTGTGGACCGCTTTGAATTAATGCTTCATGACCCCTAACTTATAAATTAATCAAAAGCACATTTGCTTGAGGACAAGCAAATAACAAGTGTAGGGATATTTGATAAGGTTTTAAAAGGTACCATTTTGAGGGTCGCTTAAGTCCTTATTTGATCACTTTTGTATCCGTTATTGCTTAATATCGCTCCTTTTCACTTTTTAGGTCTCGTGAAGGCAAAATGTCGGAATGGCACTTATTTGGACGAAAAGGCGAATATATGAAGAAAATGGCCAAAGTCGAAATCGAGACACTCACAGCTGTCGAAAGTAGAAGGCGACGGCGCCAAAAGACATTGCGACGCCGTCCCAAAATTATTGTGACGGCCGTAACCCAAAACTCAGATTTTCAAGAGACGGCGCCTAGTTGTGAAAGAGTAGGTCGTCGCTACTCGCACGGCCTAGATGCAATCCGACGACGCCGGTCAAGAGGACGGCGCCACGGACATAAGGTGACGCCGCCGCAAGGTTAACGTGGCCAAGACGAAACCCCATCGAGTGGCGACACGACGGCCACTAAACATAAGGTGACGCCGTCGCAATTGTAATCTTATATATAGAATCCGAATTTTTCGCCTTTGTGTGGAGAGTCTTTGGAGTAAAACCTAAAACCGAACCTAAGGTGTCTTGTACAAGATTTTAGGGTTTTAAACCCTATCTTACACCAAGATAAGTCTTTACTTCATTAATTCAATTATGTCTTTGATTATTTGTGTGTATGCTTGCATGTTCTCCATGTCCCGCTAATTTATTTGTGTGTTTGCTTAGAAGTATGAAACTTAATTATTAAATATTGATTGGTTGTTTCTTATCTTAGTTGATTAATGATCTAGTAATGCGATAGGTCATTCGTTGTGTACTTAATGCTTGATTCATCTTTGTGAACCTTAGAGTATAATTACCGAGTAATTGTAGGCTAAACCATCCAAAGAGCGCCTTAGAGTAGGAGTCTATAATCTCTAGTGGGTTTGTAGACAAGACCCTTTGGTAAGTTCAAGAGTTAGGAGAAACGATACCCTACAACTTTAGACACACAACGCAACTAGGAATAAGACGTGACACTCAACCATCAATAGGAGATAATTAAGGAGTAATACAAACTAAGTAAACACATCTTTAAACTATCATACGAGCACACATTAATTAGACATAGACTCCCACAACCTTAGTTTAGATAATTAGATAATAGTAGAGTAATCGGTAGAAATACCAACCCCCAAATCCAATACCCGAGATTCGTACCTTTCCATTTTTCATAAAATATAAAAGATAAAAAATAATCTTCCTCAACCTTAACCTTAGCGTAGTAACTCCTACTAGCATTCCTATTCCCCCAGAGAACGATATCAATACCCGTGGCTTACCCTAATTACTACACTACAACGATTAGGTTCATCGCCTAGGTGTTATAAAACTTGCTCAAGAAAAGGAAGTTCCTTTGACCCCTCAACGACGCGGTATTCCCAGCGTTATCGTTATCATGAAGCTCCAATGAAGACTCTCTTCTTCACTTCACGGTGGATATGGGAGCTTTATAAAGTGGTTCTGTGAGAAGAAGGAAATCACATCTATCACCCCTAAAGATCTTGAAGGTCCAAGCTTATGAAATAGTTAAAGTCTTCCACCTGGATGCTAATCATCTTCAATATCAAATGGAGGAATGCTATAGAATGTTGAATGATCAAGTTGGTGAACAGATCAATAGGTTTGATGTGAACAACCTCTTCCTCTCGGCGGTGAACCCGGATTTATGACTATTCAGCGTAATTCTTCTTTAACCATGATCCGGACTATCTCGTGGACATACTCACGAAAGAAGACCCGCTTATCAATTTCAAAGATGAAGCGCTGCTACCTACAATGATCAAGGTCTCGAATCAGCTTGGTTCCGATCAATTTCGACAGATGAAGAGCACCAATATGACATTGCCGCTCATATGGGATCTCTCATTGGTGGTTCAAGAAGAAGAAATTCTACATCGAAAGACATAGTGCCGATAAGAGACGCAGAGTCGTCGCTCAGAGTCAAATTCTTAGTGTTAATGGTTTAGAGATCTTCCCTATCTACGGTATGATTACCGAAGAAGATTGTTCTTCAAGAGCGACTTGAAAGAGCACATCATAAGAGAATGACTTCAAACATCCGATGCCAAATGACTTTGAAGATCTCTATCTTTAAACCTCCAAGGTCACCTTGATCATCTTCCTTCTCGTGAGAAGAAGGCCTCTCACCGTCAATCTCTCGGATCGAGGCTTGGTCATTCGACTAAGAGTTGGAGACTTTCAATTGGGAATAGAAAGTTACCAAACCAGTCAATCTTACAAGACCAAAATGGGAAGCCAATGGACATGAATACCATCACGAATATATAGTGATTGACAACCCTAGAGCCATCTTCACCGACAGATACGGGTCAAGGATGTTAATGAGATTATGTGAGTTATACAAATTCAAAGATGGCACACTTAGGATGGTTGAAGAAGAGTTAAACCTGTGGTGAAAGACATCAAAATTAATATTAAGCCGGGAACAAAACGAAATTTTGTCCGATGAGGATGTGAAGAGGTGTGAAGAGTTTATTGTCGCAATCGATCGAAGATTGAAGACTAGAATGATCTATCGCAACCTTGAAAGCTTTGTTGGTGGAAGACTTCGTGATGGTCATTACAAAATACTTCAAAGGACCGAGTGAAGACATCTTCCGAATGTAGTTTATGTCTTGTATTGCTTACAATTGTGTAATATGTGTAACTATGTGGTGTACAAACTATGAACAACTATAATTCATGTAATAGTGGTAGGATATGTACTGTGGATTCCTTTGTCTATAAAGGAACTTCAAAGGTCCACTTTCGATCATATAAAATTGGACACATTTTCTCCATCAAACGTTTTGTCTCATACATATTTAATTACACTTGAGATCCAAAATCTCAAAGGATTTGAAATTTTGATCGGGGAGAAAATGTGATATAAATATGAAAGATGCGATAAGATGACCACTTTAAGTGCATACGGCTCTCTAATATGTGCTAAACAATTTTGAATCTCAAGCATATATTAAGGGGAGCATTTCAAAACTAATTCAAACCTTCGTGGTACAAAGTTTTAAATGCTTTTATATAAGGTACCTAGATCGCGTGTTAAATGGTTTTAAATGATTGGTGATTATGGTTGTACCTTTCAAGCATTTCCCTAGTATGTGCAAAAAATCTTTTCAAACCTTGATGCACATATTGAGGGGAGCAAATTGTGAAAACCTCATCCTTCCCGAAAATGCTTTATCTACTTGATTCGATTAGGAAGTGATGTTGATATCGCTTAGAAAATGGTAATCAAAGAAGTTAATTCTTCCTTTACTCCATGTGCAAAACGATTTCAAACATTTGATGCACATGTTGAGGGGAGCACTTGTTCTAAAAATATCAAAAAATTCAGGCACAAAATGTTTTGACAATATATCAAAAGTATCTTGACTGATTTTCAAATGGTTTTCAATTGGTTCCAATGGCGTATGAACAATACCAAATAGACCGACCAACTTTACTTTATGTACGGTGATATAAGGATGATAAGGTTAGGTATTGGTTCCCATGATCCGCCGTAATCGAGGGATCTACCCAGGACAATCCACTAGTTAGTGTAGAAGTCCTTAGGTATGATGATAAAAGGAGAAAAGTGAGATATGGGAAGAGTGCGGATCGAGAGCAAGCATCGAACAAACCCAACAAGGTTCTTGCTATGAAGTCTCGGTAAGCAATCAAGGGGTTGAAGAATTAAAAGAATTGAATGAGAAAAGGGTGAAAACAATTAGCCTCCATTTATTCAACCTTAGGGCGTAAACCGGTTCAATTCATATGCTACCGATGGTAACATCGGATTGAAGACAAGACGTCATGGACCCAAAGGACGACCGCACTTCAACTTTCCAAACCACTCAAGTTCCTCTTAAAAGGTCTTGTTTCATTCTCACGGGAACCGACATTATCTATCGACTTTCTTAGAGATTGTTGATATTGAAGAAGGAGAACCTCTCCTAGTCTCCCAGACAGATCCAAATATGCACAAATTGAGTCTAGAGCCATGAGATCATCAATAAATCTCATTAGGACACTTTCAATGAAGACTCTCTGCTTCACACAATGTGGAAAGAGAGATTATATCTTGAGTCCCACGATTATCCTTGTGGTTTTGCCGTAACATCCGAGTGATATGTGAACATATTCACAAAGGAAGATGGAAAACCTTCGAGCTAACATCAAACAAGCTCCGGTAGGTGGCATGAAATCTAATAAATAGATCAACCATGTGACAACCGAATGTAAACAATGGGGCGATTCAATTTCTTGAATCAATCCCGTTCGAGTTATGGATTGACGGATACCTTTGAAAACCGGTCTTTGTGCTTAAAACTCTTTCTATAGCACATCGACCGTGTACTAATTTTTCAAATCAAAAGGTGTTTTTATGATTGATAATTGATTTTCAATAAAACCTTCGTTGTATTGCAAAACAATTTCTATTGAGAAATACACGATTGCTTTTCAAATCTCTTTTCATCAATCGCTGGACTTAAATTCACGTTCACTCACCCGTGTTGTCTTCTTTGAGATGTTCCAGCTTGAGAACAAATAGAGCAAATGCGAAACCTCGTCAAGGAGATTCTTAGGAATCCTACCGATCACATGCAAGATTTGTAATCGATCAACGGGAACCGTGGGCCGTGTACTTCAATTCAACGAAGTGATCAAAGACACTTTCGGTGCTTTATTGCTAACTATTTTATGCGTGTACATCCTATGTTTGCGCTAATCGAATGAAGCGGTCAATCCATAGCCGCATGCTCACACTACACATTCATCTCAAAGGAAATCATGATAAGTGCATCAATGACTCTGATATTTTCACTCCATGCTTCGGCTATGCTGCTGCCAATATCATGAATCAACGAAAGCTTCCGCTACTCTGATGAGAAGATATCATGATCAAGAATGTAAGCATGTCGGTCCGAATGTCACAACTTCACATAATATCAACACCACAAAGGAAGTGTCAGAGATTTAATGTGGCTGATGATCTTATAGCTGGCTCAAAACTCATTATCATGTGGATCAGCTCCATTACCTCCACGAAATATGCATTGAATATGAACATTGATGTATTCACCACGTAATCACAAAATTTGAATCCTTTAATGAAGCAATGTCTACGAGCTCAAGAACAAAGTCAAGAATAGAATGCTAGAATTCAAAATGTACAACATGAGGTGACCTCCTTGGGGAGATTGTTAGAATCGAAATTCCATGTATCAAGAGTCGGTCACCCCAATATTACATAGCATATGTTAGCTCGTGAGACTTGTCGTTATTTACATTACTTAGTAGTTATTAGTTAGTTTATAGAATAGATTAGTTTAGTGTAACACCGTGGAGGAAGGACGGTCTTTACCCATTGTATACCGATCCACAGTGCCGTGAGGTCGCTTATTTTGTAACCTATAAATACCCTCTACCTTTCAAGGTAGAGGTCGGATGTTCACTTGATAATCTAACCTTCCATGAGTTTTCTCTTATTAGAACATTTCCACTCTCTCTCTAAACACACTTAAACGCCCCACATAGATTAATGTTTAATGGTATTGTGAAACCTATATCTTACAAAACTACAAACATAGGTCTCTTTGATCCGAGGTTAGTGAGTTTTAACTCGTGGAGAAAGTGTGTTATAAAGGGAGAAACAATGAAGAAATGGCTCACTATTTATGAAGAAAAATCTAATGTTCCCTGATCCCTTCCACAAGGGATCCGTTTAGCGTTAAGCTAGTGATCCGGGACGCCCTTTTACCCATGGGTATTTTGGTTATGGGTCATGGGTCATGGGTTGAACCATGGATCTTTAGCTAGATACAATGTATCTTTTGAGTGCAATGCACTTGGTCACTTGGGTATGAGTTGATCCATGGGTTATGGATATTATCCATGTATGATATAAGCATGATGTCATGCAATGGGTTATGGGTCAAGCTCCATGGGTCATGGGCTTTGGGTTGTACCCAACTATATTCAATGTATTTACCCAATGGGTTGTGATACTTAAGTTTCTACCCATTTATATTACCCAATATACTACATACTAGTTATGTGTATATTTTACCCAAATATGTAAATACTAGTTGTTGTACATATGTAATATTAAATCATAAAATCACTTATACTTGTTTTAGTGTTTTATGTGAAAATATGAATATGTTAGAAACTATTAGTTCAAACCATTTACGATTTTATTTGTTTCATTAACATGATTTTACGTTTGTTATCGACAAAACATTGAAGATCAGAAATATAAATAAACGCTTTTACGGCTTATTTGTATTAACAATCTCCCCTTTGTTGATGACAAAACATAAAATTATTTTAAGGAAAAGCAAAATTGTAAAGTTTGAATTTGTAGTTTACTTTCTTCTCCCTTTGTCGAAACAAAAGAGCTTCGAAGAAAGCAACACATTGTTTTTAAGAAAACATGTGAAAGATATAAAAGAAAAATAGAGAGCAAGTCACGGAAATGATCTCGCCTTTACCCCCTTAAAGAGTTCATCCCTATGTAAGGCGCCAAGAAAGTGATACTAATCTAGTTTGTTTGCAAGTAAGTTTGCAAAAGATTTTGTCTAAGTTGACGAATGTGCTCCCTTTGATGATTGCAATTTTGCAGGGATATCACGAATGTAAACCTAATATTGCAAGTAATTTGCATGTATTGCTTTGACATAAAGCCCCCCTAGCTTTAGGATGTCAAAGTCTTCATGTAAATTGAATAACTACAAAACAAATGTTAGATAACAAGTATAATTCACAATTTCCCGCAAATGTGGTCCAAGTTAGTAGAAAATAGTTTTTCACATTGATCCCACGGTCCCTCCTAGTAGGGATCCGTCTAGGCAATTCTAAGTGGATCCGTATTAGTCGATGATTAATTTCAAAAGGTGATATAACAAGGAATGTTATCACAAAATGAGATATGAATAGAATGTAATCATATGCTCGTAAATATAACAAGTAGCATGTAATTTCATTTAATGAAACTAGAGTTATGATATACATGACTCTAAAAACTAAGAAAATAAGAAAATACATAACTAGGAATTTCTAGACCAACTATCGCTTGATGCTAGGACACCACTAAAATCTTTTAGCTCAAGTTTTGTTTAGGTTTAATCTCGTCAAAACGTTCGAGGAGATGATAAAACATGAAACGTTGGTCTTCTCGTACTTCATGTATCAAACTTTCAACATGTTGCAATGATAGCAATCTTTGTCATGGGTAGGTAGTGGTGGTGGAAGAAATGAAATGGCTTGATGCGAAGGATCAAGTGAAGCGGCTTGTGGAGCTTCAAACGATGGAAGGATTGGTGGAGGCGCATTTGAGAATGGCTCGACCAAGAATGATGGTGGTGGTAGAGAAGTGTTAACTTCCATATGGTCGGGTGGTTGACTTTTATGATTTCTCATAATCCAAATAGGATTATATGATGGAAACATGCAAAAGGAAGCCGGAGCAAGTGTTGACTCAACATCTTGATTTTGTACCATTATTCCTCCTAATGAGGAGAATGTTGTCATGGTGGTGGATGAGACGGCCTAGAGGCAAACCTCTAAATTGTAGAGGTGTGCCGATGATAGTGGAGATGTAAATGAAATAGCTCTAGGAACCAATGGTGATGGTTTAGTGGAGATGAGATTGTTTGGCCTAGAGGTATGGTGGTGTTTGGCATAGGTAGTTTGTGGGTACTATCCTTTTAGGAATTGGTTTGATTGGTTGAGGAAGGATCCTATCATTTGTTGGCTTGACCGAGATGATTCGGTTGAAGAGATTTCGTGTATAACACCAGCCTTTTCATGGGTGGTTCTTTGGTGGATAGGTTACTACTTGGAGTTTTCCTCATGATGAGATGACTTCAAGAGGTTTGTAAGGTTTCTAGAGTGCCGAAAGTTAGGATGAAGGTGATGACTATGAAGTCCTAACAATGTGGTTTTATAAACCAAGAGATTTGGCAAGTGCATTTAAGCCTTAAGCCACTAAGATTCATTGGAATGTGATGATTAACATGCACAAGAGTCAACTTCGAGTTTGTAATCGATCTAGGAATTCATTTAAGATGAGATTGAGTGTTTGAGTTAGAAAGATGAGTTGAAATGATTGTTTTAGCAAGATTTGACATAAACCGTCATCCGGATCCCACTTGCCCTCCTCATAGGGATCCGTCTAGACTAATCCTAGGGATCCGGCTCTCAAGACTATGAAGAGTAGAAATGATGTTTCAAGATCTAAGATCAATATCACCTTGAGTGTCTTAGTCCTCCTAAGTGTCTTAAGTGAAGGGGTGCTTAAGTACATGAAGGAAATGAGGATGTAGCTAATGATTACCTTTATGGAAGGAATTGGAACTTTCATGAGTACAAATGAATGAGCAAGGATGACACTAAAGATGAGAGTGTCAATTGAAGCTAAATGATCCTAGAGATCAGGTTGTGACTTAGGATAGTGTTTTGGAAAATATCCTAAAGGTTTTGAGATGGGAAAACTAGAATTTGATCAACTTTGATCAATTTTGAGGTAAGGATGATTTATGATCATTTTTGCCATAATCGAGAGATTTCTAAGACTAGATGTGAGGGATCATGTGAGAATGATGAGTGATCTAGAGAGCGGAAGAGTAATGGGTTTAAGTGAAAACGATAGATCTACAAGCATCTTGAGTATGATCTAGGTGAGTTGAGTGTGAGTAGGAAGGATCTACTTAACTTGATAAGGACTTAATTTGCCTTAAGACACTATGTTTGGCTTAGTGTGAGGTGTTCTAAGGATATGTTTGAAATACAATGCTTGCAATTGCATTTTCTGTTTGCCGGATCCCACGGTTCCCTAAGTGTAGGGATCCGTCTAGCACAAACTTTGGGATCTGTCCATCTGCTTAGCAGAACCTTTACTAAAGGTATGCAATGATCTTGACAATGCATTATATTCCAAGTTTAGTTTAAAGGGGTTCTAACACTAAGATATCAAATGTAAGATGTTTTATTTCATGAAGGAAATAGGATTACATTGATAAAGCACGAGTACAAGAGGATTGATCCTATTTGAAATACTACTAGGTTCCTTAAGTGTTTTTGCTAGGAGGATCATCATGTTGTTGATGAGTGTTGGTGGAATCAAGAATGAAGAAAGTCTTCATGAGAGATATGTTTAGCGGTTCCATCATCTTGTTCACAAGCACGCATAACGGACTTTGAAATTGAGGATGAAAGTGCATAACGTTATGATAGAGGCATGTCAAGAACATTCCATAAGGGATGAGTTTATTCTTGGAGCCTTGAAGATTTACAATTCCCTTGCTGAAGAAGTAGGCGAGATTGTATGGTTGTTGTGTTAGCAAATAATACAATATGTGAGCACAACAAGCGGGAAGGATTTCTCGATTTCTAAGACTCCAAACATTTTCACGAGGGATGAGTGCAAGGGGCTTGTACTCTTCTCGGATGTCCCGTGTGAAGATAATGTTTGGATTGGAGTAACATGGTCGAGGTTTGCATATTATGCGATGTAAATCTTTCGGGGAGGGTATGTGATAACAATATGGACTATTTTCTTCACGAAAGTTGAAGAGATCAAGTGACCAATCTTTGGTGAAGGCACATTGTCCATGATTTGGAATTCGGAGGATGGTAACGCTCAGATTGTGCATGTTTTTAGTAGCGTTATGTGTGCTTTTATATATGTTATTTGGTTATATTTGCGTAATTATAGTGCTTAAACGCATCAAGAGATGTTTGTCTAGTGTTTATAACCAAGTGCAAGGAAAGTAAAGAAATGTTCAGCAAATAGAAGATTCCCGTTTCAGTAAGGCCTAAATCAGTATCTCAAGGACCTTTGAAGACCCTAGTGATTAAAGAACCAAGTTCTACAAGATAAAGAAAAGAAAAGATCAAGTTTCCGTAACTCAGGAAATCCAACCGGATCGGTTACAAGTGTAACCGGATCGGTTGGAAATTGACCAGAAATGCCATATGACCATCACCAACCGTTCGGTCGCCACCGCAACCGGAACGGTTGGCCCTTTAGAAGACCAACCGGATCGGTTGGTCATATAACCGATCCGGTTGGAGAAGTTACATCCGCCAAATCTTCATCACTAAGTTTCCCCTTTGCATCCAAACGATTCTAGGTCCTTCTCTTGGTGTATTATAGTCCCTTCCTTACTCCTTGGAGGCCAAGTTCATCAATTAATACCCTAGGCTTTGGAATTAGTATGAAATTACACTTCAAATACAAATCTCTCTACTCATAAAACAAAGTTTTAAGCTCTCAAATTCGTCCTTAGAAGTCCAGGGGAGTTTGGAGTTCCAGAAGTTTAACATTTGGAGGCCAAATCACCAAGAAGTCTACCCCAATACTTTGGGAATCATTACTTCACCATTTGTAATCTTGTTCCAAGCATTGTAAGACTTTTAATCATGTTTTCTAATGTTCAAAGTTCTGAGTTTATGTTCATGTTTGCTATGAGTGGCTAGTTTCTTTATACACTTGCTTAAATGATGTTGATTATCATATGATTAGTTAGTGATTGTGTTAACATGTTTTAATTCAATTTCAAGTTGATTCTAAGATCCAATTGTGCTAAAGTTTCAGAGTGACATTTGTTAATCAATTTTGGCTAATTGATAGTAATCGTTGAGGTCGAAAGAACTTATTGTTATTCAATTAGTCATAATCATTTTGTCTATGGATGATTGTTTTTACCCATTATTCTTGATTATACAAAGGAACTAAGGTGTGGTTGTAATAGAAACGCTTTTCGATTATCAAATTGGATTGGTTGGAAACATCTAAAAGGTCGTAAGATTAGTTGTTGAGAATCAATTGTAGCCTTTTGTCTATGATCGGTTACCTTTTGTATTGACCATTTCTTAAGCAATTTGATGAAACAAGTGGATGTTTTTGTGTTTAAGTTTATAGACTTATGAAACTTGAATTGATCTTGAATTGATTGGTTAAACGTAATGCTTGTTTTTATGAACTAAAATCTTGACGAAGGTTTAACTTGTAAGAACAATAGATTAGTCCACCAACTAATTATCATAACCAACATGTTAAGAGGTTAACACAATCATATTAATCTATGATATGAAACTAGTTTAAGCAAGTGTAGTTTTTAATCATCTGAATTTCATTATATCTATTTGCTTTGTTATATGTTTTGGATAGACTCTGTTGATTCAAACTTGTGTTTAGATTCACCAAATCTCGTGAACGATCCCGACTTACCTTCATAATCTTGCTATAACGGACGAGTATACTTGCTCGTATGTGTTATTAGAATATTGGTAATTCACCTTTATAAATTTAAAACTTGTACACACGTAGCACATCAAGTTTTTGGCGCCGCTGTCGGGGATTTGATTGTGTTTCATCAAGTTTTTAATTTCCTCGGTCGATTCAACCAAAATTTTCTCTCGAAACCTTAATCGGATCCGGTTGTCCTTCAACCGAATCGATTCTGGTTTTACCCATAATCAATGGTCTAACCGATCGGTCGCAACCATTGAACCGATCCGGTTACCAACTGTCCCAAAAAATCAGATTCGTTGTTTATCCGTGTGTTTAGATATTGCTGGATTCTCTAGGACATTGTATGAACACTCGAGCAGAGGAATAGAACAAATTACACCTCTTACCAACCCCGATCGTTTGATTCGAAGAAGAAGAAGAACATTTTCATACCATTGGAAAATCGTGTACCAAGAGTACCAAACCCACCATTTGATAACCTCGTAGAAGCCAAAGTTGTTTACAACCCTTTCACCAATTACCTTTTCCCATGGCGGACGATCAACCCATGTGGGAACTAACGAGCCGTAGCACCAACCCGGAAGTGCTATTGTTCTTGTCGATCTTGGTGACAACTTCACCGTGAAGGGACATCACCTTTCTATGATCAAAGATCGTCGATTCGATGGCGTGCGTGGCCGATCCGCACAAGCACATTGCCGAATTCATCGAAATTTGCGGCATGTTCCGTTATGGCGACACCGATGTCAATGCCATCAAACTCAAACTTTTCCCATCATCACTCGCCGGAGATGCTAAAGTATGTTATAATGAATTAACCCGGGAATCATCAATACTTGGGAGGAGATGAGGCAAGCTTTAGTGGCGATTCTTTCCACCGCCATGTTTGATCGATTAATGGGAGAAATTCGTCTTTCACCCAAAACCCAAACGAATCACTTGTCGAGCTTGGCGAATGAAAGATTTGATTCATAGTTGTCATGGACATGGACTATCCAAGGAACCATTATCTAAATCTTTACCATGGACTAGATGAAATCTCTCAAGGCATCCTTGATCTTTGGAGGAATTTTTCTCTATAAGACTCCCAACGATGCACATCAATTGCTCGAAGATCGAGTACTTATCAAACTTGATTGGTCCAAAGATTCCAAAACTAAACCTCTCCGAAAAGCTGTTGCTTTTGTCGAAAACACCGATACCTCAAAACTCATGGAGAAGATGGGCGTTAACCTCAAAAATCGACTCGCGATACAAAGATATCAAAGATGAAATGAAGGAAATGCGAGACGGATGCAACAATTATGGAGGAAATCATCCTCGTCCGAATGCGACGATAAACTTATGGGTGGACGAAGGAAGGAGAAGCGAGTTACGCTCGAGGAGGATACCGTGGAGGAGGATATCGTAGTAATTATTACGGTCGAAATTCGAAGGCGGCAAGATCGCCGACCAAGGGATGACAACCGTGATTCTCAACCACGAACCGATGATCCACCACCACAAAACCCGGACAAAAGATGGAAGAAACCGAATTCGAGAAAACCATGAGAGAATTCGTGGTCGCTCAAAAATCTTCAAATGATTTTATCAAAATCAATTTTTCAATCTCAAAGCCAAAGTTGAGCAAGGACGGAAAAATCATCAAGCATCTATCCAAGATCTTGAAAACAAGTTTAGCGATTTCGACCAACATTCCTCTGAACCATCGGTTCATTGCCAAGTAATACCCAATCCAACCCAAAACCATCAAATGATAAGGCGTGCAGTCCACCACAAACAAGAAATGAGCATATCAATCTTTGTCTTCACAAGAAGTGGTCTCTTGTACGATCCACTACCAAATCCTAACACTCATCGTCACCATTGATAGTAAGGATGAAAGCGAGGAACCAAACACAACTCAAACCACCAAAAGAAAAACATTCCATCCGTCAAGGCGTACACCAAAAATTCCTTATCCTCAACGCCTAAAGAAAGAAAAGATGGAAGAGCGTTATAAGTTCATTGAAATAATTAAAGAGGTTAGACTCAATGTTCCTCTCGTTGATGTCTTAGGCGGAATGCCCAATTACGGAAATTTTGAAAGAACTTCTAATAACAAAAGCAAGCTAGAGCAAATATCACTACTTTCCTTAACGAGGAATGCTCGACTATTGTCCAAAACAAGATCCCACCAAGCTCGGAGATCACAGGAGCTTTCTTATTCCATGTACTTTCGAATAATGTTAAATGTGATGCTTTGGCGATCTTGGCGCAAGTATCAATTTGATGCCTTATTCATTTGTATTCCAAGTTATGCAACAACGACTGAAACCAACAAAATGAGCATCCGATTAGCAAATCATTCCTATCAATATCCTGTGGGAATCGCGAGAATATGCTTGTTCAAGTCGGTAAATTCATTTTCCGTGGACTTTGTAATCTTGGAAATGGAAGAAGACGATCGCTACCCACATTCCGGTGATGACACTTTTTAACATCGATATTATTGATGAAGTCACCGATGAAGAATTGGACGCATTACTTAATCAATCCATCCATTCATGACTATACGAAAAAATCAATGAAGCAGATTTTGACAAAGAGTTTGATGATTTCATGAAAGTAGAATTCGAAGGAGATAACTCAGAAGAAGAAGAAATGGATGAAGAGGAAGAAAATTTTGAAGAGATAACTTTCAATGACGAGATGCGAATTAAATCCTCTATCGAAGAACCACCCACAGATCTCGAACTCAAACCTCTCCCAGATCATCTTGAATATGCTTACTTAGAGGAAAACTCACTTCTTCCACTAGTCATATCTTCATTGCTCGAGGATAGTGAGAAAGAAAGTTTAGTTTACGTCCTCAAAATCACAAACAAGCTTTCGCTTGGATAACATCCGACATCCGAGGAATTAGTCGTAATTTACGCAAACACAAAATCAATTTTGAAGAAGGGATTAAAGCGTGGTAGAACATTAACGTCGACTAAATCCCAACATGAAAGAAGTTGTTAAAAGGAAATCATAAAACTTCCGATCTTTGAATCATTTACCCAATTGAGGATAGCCCTTGGGTAAGTCATGTTCCTTGTTCCCAAGAAAGGAGGAATGGCGGTAGTGACTAATGAGCAAAACGAACTAGTTCCAACTAGAGCGTCATTTGGTCAGCGCGTTGTATTTACTATCGTAAGTTAAACAAAGCCACCGAAAAGATCACTTTCACTCCTGTTCATGGATCAAATGCTTGAAAGGCGGCGGAAATAAATTCTTTTGTTTCCTCGGATTTTCGTGATATTTCAAATTCCTATCGATCCTAACGATCAAGAAAAGACCACTTTCACTTGTCTATTGGAACCTACGCATATCGGCGTATGCCTTTTGGTCTTTGCAATGCACTGCGACTTTTCAAAGGTGTATGATTGCCATATTCAAGACATGCTAGAAACCTCCATGGAAGTTTTCATGGATGATTTTTCGATCTTGGAGACTCATTTGAAACTTGTCTTTCTAATCTCGATAAAATGCTTGAAAGATCTTGTCGCATATATTGTCCTATGAGGAAAAATGTCACTTTATGGTAACCAAGGAATTGTGCTTGGCCACAAAATCTCCAGTGCGAGGAATGGAAGTAGATAAAGCAAAGGTCGATGTCATCTCGAAACTTCCACCACCAACTAACGTCAAAGCAGTTAGAAGTTTTTAGGACATGTTGGTTTCTGTGGATTCATCAAAGATTTTTCAAAAATATCTCATCCGATGACAACTTCTTGAGAAAGAATCTATCTTTGACTTCAATCTTTGATTGCATAAAAGCTTTCGAAACATTGAAATCTCAACTTACTAGTGCTCGATCATGGTTTCACCTAATTGGTCACTACCCTTGAACTTATGTGTGACGCAAGCGATTTTCTTTGTTGAGCCGTCTTAGCCAACGTGAAGGAAAACACTTTCGGCCTATATATTTTGCTAGCAAGACACCGAATAGTCGTTTTACCGATCATTCGAGACTCAAGTATCTGATTCACCAAGCGGGATGCTAAACCACGTCTTATTCGATGGATTTTGCTACTCAAGAATTTGACATCGAAATCAAAGATAAGAAAAGGAGCGAGAAAATCTTCTCACGATCACTTATCTCGTCTTGAAAACCCCAATCTTGAGGTTAAAGAAGAGGAAATCGATGATTATTTTCCGATGAAACTCTCATGACCATCGATGGGCCGACGATCCTTGGTTTCTTGACTTTCGAACTACCTCGCGGGAGGAATTCTCGAAAAAGGTCTAACTCATGCTCAAAGAAGCAAATTCTTTTGAAACTTAAATAATATTTTTGGGAAGAGCCATATCTTTTCAAAATGTGTCTGACGAATGATCCGAAGATGTGTTTACGGTTCAGAAACACCAAAATTCTTGACGAATGTCATCATGGCTGAACCGGGGACATTATGGTCCATCCACCACGACTAAAAAGTTTTTGATCTTGGATTCTATTGGCCAACAATATTTAAAGAACCACACACTTGTTCAAACCGTGACGCCAAAGAACCACCGGTCTCTCGAAGAGATGAAATGCCATTAACAAGTATCCAGTGTGTGAAATATTCGATATTTGGGGAATAGATTTCATGGGACCTTTCCTTAAATCCCACAAATTCGAATACATTCTCGTTGCTATAGATTATGTGTCCAAATGGGCGGCTAAAGCTTTACCAACGAGCGATGCTCGTGTCGTCGTTAATTTCCTCAAAAGCTTTTAAGCTCGTTATGGAATTCCCAGGCATTAATAAGCGATCGAGGAACTCATTTCTATAACCAACAAATGGAGAAACCATGAAAGATATGGAGTTCATCACCGGTTCGCGACGGCCTATCATCCACAAACCGGTGGTCAAGTTGAAAATACCAGCAGCTCTCAAAAGAATACTAGAGAAAGCGGTGAAGGAAAATCCTTCATGTGGGCAAAAAACTTGCGATGCTACGTGGGCATTTTGTACGGCTTATAAAACTCCAACTGGCACAACTCCTTACATACTCTTGTATGGAAAACTTGTCATTCTTTGTTCGAAGTTGAACATCGTGCTTATTGGGCTCTCGAAACTGTAACACCGATCTCAAAATAGTCGGAGAAAGAGATTCTGCAATTGCACGAACTCGATGAATTAAGACTCCAAGCTTATGAGAATTCCAAACTGTATAAAGCTAGAACAAAAGCTTATCACGATAAAAAGCTACGAGTTCGAAAAGAATTCAAAGCCGGAGATAAAGTTATGCTTTTTAACATGAAGTTCAAATTCAAAGCTCCTAAATTACAACCAAAATGGTTTGGACCATATATCGTTAAACATGGATATCCATCCAGGTATGTCGAACTCTATGACAAACAGGGTGGAAGTTTCATTGTTAATGGGCACCGAATCAAGTTATATTACGATAAGGAGCAAATGAATGAAGTTTCGGTTAGCAGTTTTCCACGAAAATGAACTCAAACTATCACCTTTGTAGCACCATTTCGGGAAGAATCCACAAATTGTTCCATGGAAACCATCTGTTTGAATTCGTGCGGGGCGATATTGAAGCTCTTGGTGAAGAATTCATGTACATCCCGAACTTTTCAAAATGTTCAAGGCTGCTCTTGTGCCAAGTAAATTCGGGAAGATTCAGTCGGTGATGACTCATTAATAAAACAAGCGCTTCTCGGGAGGCAACCAAGTGTTTGATTTGATTTTATGTGGTTCGCCCCAAAGTTTAAACCTTTGGTTGAACTTAAGTGGGGGGTGCCACCTTTAATAAAACCTTTGTTTGTTTATAAGATTGTGTGCATGTAATGATTTCTCGATGGGGCGCTAGGAATGAAGAAAAGAATTTTAAGTCGATAAACTCGTTGACATATCTGGTTTCATCTCTATTTTCCCAATTTCTATACTTTGAAGTTCGTTTTTCATTGAGGACAATGTCTAACTTAAGTGTGTGTGTGGGGGGGGGGGTGAATAGGAAAAATTAGAGTTTTCATGCTTAAATTTTAAATTTTGTTTGCCCTTGTGATCTAGTTGTTTTCACACTTTTAGGATTATCTATTAGAATAACTGGATCAAACCACTGGTAAAAATTGGTAATATTTAAAACTTCGAGATGTGTTCCGATTACTATTGCAATCCATTCTGGGATCAATAAACATTTGCTAGCACATATTATACCTCTTTTTCACTAAATTGTGAGGATTTGAGCCTATTTCATAAACAGCATACATCTTTTATGCTTGGATCTTTTGCTATGAGTGTCTTGGGTGATTTTATTTATTCTAGAACTTGTGCTTGTAAATCATTACCGACAGCGGTGAGATCGCATTAAGTGCGATATAAGTAAATTCGATGTGAAAAGAGGCACCTTAGGATTTAACCCAAATGGCCTTCCATTTTACATCTAATGATATATTAGCTAATCGCATTGGTTAGTTAACCACCCACATGGACCCATTTGTAGTGCTCTGAGCCATCCTTTTCATTTTTGCTTCACCAGAAAATACAAAAAGATTTTACACCTTAAACCTTAGCCTACCCCGTATCAATGTGTAAACGGTTGGTTGCTAGTCGCCTGGAAAGTGAAGATTGTTCAAATGATTATGAGTACCACATCCTGTGAGATTGATTGAGCCATGCATTATGTTTTGTTCAAAAAAAATGTGTTGAAAGTATGGAAATAATAGCCAATGTGCTATGATCGAAGAACAATTGTCATGGCAAAGCAAAAAGCTGTGGAAAGCGGAAAAGAAGAAATTGAAGCTATAATAATTTATTTGGTTCGTGAAATGTTTGGTACCTAGCAACACGGGTATTAGACTTGATTTCATTTTTATTTTAACACCAATTTCATAAACATCTCCATGCCTTATCCATACCCTTAACCCTAAGCCATATCATTATAACCCGAATAACAGTCCTCTTTAGATGTTTTTACTTGGTGCTCACACCACGTCGGTGGAGTTTTGTTTCTTGTACAAGCTTATGGTAATAATCTAATCATGACTGAGCAATGAGTGTGATTTATCTTGTTACTCCACTAAAAATGAGTGATTGAGTGAATTATATTTAGTTCCTTTTCGTGAGGTGTTTTGAAATGTTAATCATGCAAGAAAATCATTGGATATTGTCAAACATCTTGATGTTTCACCTTTATAAAGCATAATTGATGAATCCTCTCTCGTATTTATACTTGGTTGATTTGCATCACATTTTTCATAATCACGATCTTGTATCAGTGCATGTTTTTCCTAGATTTGCTTGAGGGCAAGCAAAGTTTAAGTGTGGGGGAATTTGATAACGCTCAGATTGTGCATGTTTTTAGTAGCGTTATGTGTGCTTTTATATATGTTATTCGGTTATATTTGCGTAATTATAGTGCTTAAACGCATCAAGAGATGTTTGTCTAGTGTTTATAACAAAGTGCAGGGAAACAGAAGAAAAGTAAAGAAATGTTCATCAAATAGAAGATTCCCGTTTCAGTGAAGCCTAAATCAGTATCTCAATGACCTTTGAAGACCCTAGTGATCGAAGAACCAAGTTCTACAAGATAAAGAAAAGAAAATATCAAGTTTCCTTAACTCGAAATCAACCGGATCGGTTACAAGTGTAACCGGATCGGTTGAAATTGACCAAATGCCATATGACCATCACTAACCGTTTGGTCGCCACCCGTAGCCGAACGGTTGGCCCTTTAGAAGACCAACCGGATCGGTTGGTCATATAACCGATCCGGTTGGAGAAGCATCCGCCAAATCTTCATCACTAAGTTTCCCTTTGCATCCAAACGATTCTAGGTCCTTCTCTTGGTGTATTCTAGTCCCTTCCTTACTCCTTGGAGGCCAAGTTCGACAATTAATACCCTAGGCTTTGGAATTAGTATAAATAGAGGCCATTTGTGAGCATATGAAAATACACTTCAAATACAAATCTCTACTCATCAAACAAAGTTTTAAGCTCTCAAATTCGTCCTTAGAAGTCCAGGGAGTTTGGAGTTCGAAGTTCAACATTTGAGGCCAAATCACCAAAAGTCCACCCCAATACTTTGGGAATCATTACTTCACCATTTGTAATCTTGTTCCAAGCATTGTAAGACTTTTAATCATGTTTTCTAATGTTCAAAGTTACGAGTTTATGTTCATGTTTGCTATGAGTGGCTAGTTTCTTTATACACTTGCTTAAATGATGTTGATTATCATATGATTAGTTAGTGATTGTGTTAACATGTTTTAATTCAATTTCAAGTTGATTCTAAGATCCAATTGTGCTAAAGTTTCGTAGTGACATTTGTTAATCAAGTTTGGCTAATTGATAGTAATCGTTGAGTCGAAAGAACTTATTGTTATTCAATTAGTCATAATCATTTTGTCTATGGATGATTGTTTTACCCATTATTCTTGATTATACAAAGGAACTAAGGTGTGGTTGTAATAGAAACGCTTTTTGATTATCAAATTAGATTGGTTGGAAACATCTAAAAGGTCGTAAGATTAGTTGTTGAGAATCAATTGTAGCCTTTGTCTATGATCGGTTACCTTTGTATTGACCATTTCTTAAGCAATTTGATGAAACAAGTGGATGTTTTGTGTTTAAGTTTATAGACTTATGAAACTTGAATTGATCTTGAATTGATTGGTTAAGCGTAATGATTGTTTTTATGAACTAAAATCTTGACGAAGGTTTAACTTGTAAGAACAATAGATTAGTCCACCAACTAATTATCATAACCAACATGTTAAGAGGTTAACACAATCACATTAATCTATGATATGAAACTAGTTTAAGCAAGTGTAGTTTTAATCATCCCGAATTTCATTATATCTATTTGCTTTGTTATATGTTTTGGATAGACTCTGTTGATTCAAACTTGTGTTTAGATTCACTCAAATCCTGCGACGATCCCGACTTACCTTCATAATCTTGCTATAGCTGACGAGTATACTTGCTCGTATGTGTTATTAGTAATATTGGTAATTCACTTTTATAAATTTAAAACTTGTACACACGTAGCACATCGAGAGAATGTGAGCAAAATGCCCGAGGTTAAAGTGAACTTTTGGTTTTGATATAAAACCAAAGAGATGAAACAATCCTCGTTCTGAGCGAGTTCAACTTGACGGAAGAATTACATTATGAACCTTGGACATATCTTCCGTTGATTTCAAGAAGACATTCTAGTCCTATGGCTCGGAAGGAGGTATTGATACCTTCTTGAATTGTAGAGAGGTGTCTGTCGTCGTCATTCGTGGAAGTGGCGGTTTTCGAGGTTGTTGAACCCACGGACATGAATGCCGGGTGTGTTGGGTTTAATGGAGATGTTCGGTGTGACGCTAGTGAGTGAAAAGTAAAACTCATATTCATGCGTCATAGTTGAACCTATAGAAATGACGAGTTAACAAAAAGTGATGTTTGTGGTCAACCTATGATTATCTAACGTTTTTATTAGATTTTTATTAACAATGGTTTTTAACAAGAAAGACACTTAACTCACATATGGTTTTGACATTCTAGTAGTATAACTTTTAGAAGAAAAGTGGTTTTTAATTTGCATGAAAACTGTTCTCCGATGGGGACGGATCCGGTTCCTTTTCAAAATGGATCCGCTAGTATAACTTCGGGATCCGTGGAAATGTAATGTGAAAGCATTTGATAAAAACATAGGTTTTACAATTTTATACCACGAAATGTGTTTTATCCTACATTTTCTTTTAGCATGCATACATGACTTCTAATGTATCACGAAAGAATGTGAAACATATAAATCAAAAGAAATGACAACCACATTATGATAATAATAACCTAGATAAACTAGACTATTAATAATATTTCATTTCAATGTTAAGAATGATACAAAGGATTGGGTATATAACCCCGATGTAGATTAACAACACAAAGTAAATGTCTCCGTATGTGAACTTCATCATAGGGAACACAAGTGCTATGAGTGTTAAGGCGACGAGCACGAGGGCGATGTAAACCATGTTGAAGAGGATCCTTCTTGGTTTCGGTTGAGACGAAAATGGAGAGGAAGATAAAGTTTTGAATGAGAGAAATTTTTGAAATTTGGAAGATTTGAAAAAGTGGGAATAGAGTGATTGACAGTGGGAGTATTTATTGGATTAAAAGAGATAAAACATAAGTTTTATATACCACTACTTTTGACGAGAAATATAACACGTATGTGAGAAAGAGGCTTCCTAATGAGGTTTCATGTAACACATGTATATGCACAAAGGATAATCATATAAATACCTAAATAGGCATACTTAATTATCAAGCAAAAATAAAAAGAAAATCATACCTCTAACGCACTTAGGAATGTCTTTACAAATGACACAACATATGTCACTTAGACGATTCCCGCTCCTTTGCGTTTAAGATACCTTCTTAAGGAAGGTATTCTTGTTACCAAGCGATTCCTATAGCTTGGTGGGTATGAGCTTTGACTAATCAACATGACAAAGAAGATTAGTGCAATTAAATGAAACAAGTAAAATAAAAAAATGTTGTTATCAACTCAACATCCAAATATATAGTTTTAAAAGACATGGTGTTTGTTTTTATGAAAAACTTTCTTTGTAGTTTTCAATTAACTATGGATCGTATCAAGTTTTTAAAGTACAATATACTTTAAGAAACTTGGTAACGAAGCTCTGATATCAATTGTGGAAAACTAGAAGGGGGGGTTGAATAGTTTTGCCAATTAAAACTTCCTTTTTATCTATTTAGATCGATTTATGTCAATCTATTTGGACGTGTGTGTTGGATGTTGATAAACAAGCGTATAAAGGTAAGTAATGAAAGATAAGAGTAAAAGCACAAAACCACAACGCATGAGTATTTATAGTGGTTCGGCTACAAGGACACCTTCCTTGCCTACTCCACTCCCGAGTCACCTACTCGAGAGTTCGTAAACACTACACCAATCTCCTTATGGCGGAGAAGCCTTCACGCGTCGCTACCCTTTTTCGGTGCTAGGCTAACCACCGGGTTCTTTCACTCCAAGGTGAACCACACCTACACAACGTCGCCACCCTTTATAAGGTACTAGGCTAAGTACCTGGTTCTTTCACTCCAGGTGAACTACACCTTCACAACGTCGCTACCCTTTATTAGGTACTAGGCTAAGCACCTAGTTCCATTGCAATGGAGGACCTACTACCACACTACACCAACGACTAATCCCATGGGAGATCTACTCCTTTACAACATCATCAAGGATATCAATATCCTTGGATCTAATACTAGTCTATCTTGTACATCGAAACACACCATATCGAATGTACATCTAAGGCACCTTTCACTAATGCATTTGACTAGATCTACAAGACACCCTTCACTAATGTCTTGTGTCTTGACTTCTAGCACCTTTCACTAATGCTTCTAGTCTTGACTTCTAGCACCTACCACAAGTGCTTATGATATAGGCGATATATACCCTTCACTAATATCTTCGTCTTGACACTTGAGACATCTTTCACTAATGTCTTAAACACTACACTTCTTAGAAGAAAGAAAAGATCATCAACAAGAAGACTTGATGGCCTTGATGATGAGGAAGCATGGCAACTCATGGAATTGAGCTTGCTCGACTTCAAAGGTGGTGATCTTGCCTTTAAGAGGAACCTAGAAGACCACACAAAACAAAACTACAAACATAGATCTCTTGGATCCGAGGTTAGTGAGTTTTAACTCGAGGAGAAAGTGTGTTAGAAATGGGTGAGAAACAATGAAGAAATGGCTCACTATTTATAGAAGAAATAATCTATTGTTCCGGATCCACGGATCTCTTCCACAAGGATTAGTCTAGCGTTAAGCTAGGGATCCGTGGGACGCTCCCTTTTACCCATGGGTATTTTGGTTATGGGTCATGGGTTGAACCATGGATCTTTAGCTAGATACAATGTATCTTTTGAGTGCAATGCACTTGGTCACTTGGGTATGAGTTGATCCATGGGTTATGGATATTATCCATGTATGATATAAGCATGATGTCATGCAATGGGTTATGGGTCAAGCTCCATGGGTCATGGGCTTTGGGTTGTACCCAACTACATTCAATGTATTTGCCCAATGGGTTGTGATACTTAAGTTTCTACTCATTTATATTACCCAATATACTACATACTAGTTATGTGTATATTTTACCCAAATATGTATACACTAGTTGTTGTACATATGTAATATTAAATCATAAAATTACTTATACTTGTTTTAGTGTTTTATGTGAAAATGTGAATATGTTAGAAACTATTAGTACAAACCATTTATGTATTTTATTTGTTTCGTTAACATGATTTTACGTTTGTTATCGACAAAACATTAGAAGATCGTAAAATATAAATAAACGTTTTTACGGCTTATTTGTATTAACACCATCTTCGAGTTAGCGAGGTCTCCGTTGTTCCATCCGAGACTTAAGCAAGTACTACCGCTTTAGTCGGGTTTTTTTTTTTTTTTTTTTTTTTTTTTTGTAATCATCTCGAACAATGCATGTCTGTTTGTTTCGTGGTACTTCTGATGATTGTTTTCAGCCTTTTTTGTTTATCTTTCCGCATGCTTTCTTTGCTTTGTATTTATGCTACAACTTTTCTCTATATTCAAGTTCTTGATGCCTTCGGTGCATGTTATTTTCCACTTTTGTTTGCAATTTTTAACGTTATACGGATATGCACGTTTTGTAATAGTCTTTTGCGCACATACTCTTTTTGTCTGTGCGGTGCTATTTTTAACGTTATACGGATATGCCCAATAGTCTTTTGCGCACATACTTTTTTTGTCTGTGCGGTGCTATTTTTAACATTATACGGATATGCACGTTTGTAATAGTCTTTGGATAATTTTGGGCTATCCTCCCAGTACTGGGCTTGCAATACCTCTTACGTACTTTGGTGATTAAAATTGTTCACCGGTTGTGTTATTAAGTGATAACCTTATGCTATTCGAAAATAACATATTTTGGGCGTACCAATTCATGTGCTTGCGTCTTATGCACTTAATAAAAATAAAAACATTTTAAAGAATAAAATAATGAAGGTACCTAATCTTCATCATTCTTTTATAAGCGATCATATTTTTTAAATACATTACAAAAATAGGTAAATTCAAATACATTTTATACTTCCACACTATCGGCTTTACTCTTTTATTTACGTGTAGCTACATAGTTGCTTTCTCTTGATTACGCTAATGACAAACATTGTGTTCTTTGGGAGATTTCTTGTATTACGGAAATTTGTTTTGCTTGTCATCCGTATGCTATTCTTGTTTTTGCCTTGTGATGGTGATAAAGGTTTAGGTTATGTATGTTTTCTTGCCATTGTTTTGGCGATATGTTGCCATGGGAACAAGCTTCTTGACCTTTTCTTTTAGGAATGTTTGATTTTGGAGGCGGCTATTATTGCTTTTGTTTTCTTGTGTCTTCCTTTTTGCTTGGCGCATTTATAGCGAAGATTTTCTTGTTTTTCACGCGCTAGCGTTTGTCTTTCTACCGGTTGGTAGGTTATTACATGCCTAGGTTCGTAGCTTTGAGTATTTTTACGCTTTATTTGACATGATATTCCTTGGGAAGGAGCAGCGTATCGTGCTTGCATTTCTTCCTTTCTAGTTCTCGGATAAGGTTTATCCTTTTACCTCGCACTTGCCTTTTTGTTATTTATTATCTCCCTTTTCATGACTTGTGTTTATCATATCATGTCATTGCGACTTCTGCGTACTTCTACGGTGTGTTACCTCTTCGAGCTAACTTTTCTGATTACGGGTTTACATTTCTTTTTATCCTCACGGGGCTGTTTTACCTTGTTTTCATTTCGCATTCGTAGTGTGTTTCCATCCTTGCTTTGTTACTCCTTTCTACATATATATATTTTTATATGCGTGCGATTCCGTTTATTCTTGCTATTAGTAAACTTCTACCATCGGTTCTTTCTTTTTGCTTCTCTACCTTCTTCAAATGCAAACATTCTTCCGTGGTATGCCTTGCTTTCCATGGAATTCCTGAACTTTCCATCGACCTTTTCTTTGATCACCGTGTTTGAGGACGGGCACGGGACCTAGCTCTTCTTGTCATTGGTATTTCCTCGGCGGCCTTATCGGTTCTGGAAACCTTGCGCCTTTCCTGGCTCTTGATTTATTCTTAAGTTCTTTCCTAAAATCATCGACGCTTGATGTTGCTTGTTCCTTTGGTCTTTGTATCCATGGCCTTTTCTATCACGTCTTCCCTTGCTCGCTTCCCTTTAAGAAAGGAAGTAGTTATGTTCGTCACCGACCATTGACTTGGGACGTGTCATGCGACCGCTTAATCGATTCGGATCGATGTCGCGTGCATGAATCCGAGATCTTCATAATTTATGGGGCTCCCTTTACGTTCCTTGTCTCTTCTTTGAATCTTTGTACGGAGTCTTCCGTTAGTTCTCCATCGTTTTTCTTGATGTGATGAATCTCTACAGGGTCTTTGATACATTTCTTTTGTTGCAGGAAGTTAGTCAAGAAAGCCTCTTTTAGCTTGTCGTAGCTATATATTGATTCGGGCAGAAGGTCATCAAACCAGACCCTAGCGGATCCGGTGAGCGTGGAGTTTAACATGTGACACCATGTTGGCATGGCCCATCGTTCCACCTTTGCTGCTGCCTGGAAGATTTTTAGATGATCCTCACGGTCTCCGCTCCCATCGTATGTTTTCACGTTGGTTGGCATCCGCGTTTTTACGGGCATTTCAAAGTAGCGGATACGCGGGGTGAACATATCAGTTTCCTTGCGGACCGTGGTCCGCGGTCGCTGATCATAATCATTTGGCTTCCACTTTTTGGCTTTGGATCCTCGGCCTTTGCTTCCGTGAGGTTCATCGTTTAAACAGTTATTCGCCTTCCGCGACCGAGTTTTTTCGGTTTCATGACTTCTCACCCCTGATCCTATCGGCCATGGTTGAGAACCCTTGCGGTTGCTCCTCTCTTTTCTTCCGGTGCCGTTGAGGACTTGTTGCCTGCGGTCTTTGGTACAAATGGAAACACTTCCTTCCCTATCTCCGAGTCGGTGGAACACACTTTGGCGCAGCCTTTTGAACACCGTTTCCCTTACGTCCTCCTTCCTTTTGGGTGGCTGGATCGGGTATGTCCTTGGGCGCCATCATTTTGCGTGTTCTGCCGCCGCTATCTCAATTTGTTTCGCGGTCTTCACTTAGCGTTTCCTCTGCGGTGATCTTGGGTTTCATGATAATCCTTAAATTTACGCTACCTTGGCTCTTTCTTCTCGTTTCTGAACTTTCTCCGTCACAATAGGCCAGATCTTGTCGAAATGCTTATCACAATACCTCCGGAGGGCTGCGACGGACACATGTCCCTCAAGGTCCGTCGAGACCGTGTGGTCTTCTCTTTCTACCGTACTCCGCAACGTAGACATGAAGGCAGGAGTTGGTCCAAATCTAGTGCTCATGGTGAGTATTTTATGGAACGCAATTGTGTACTGGCTCCCACGGATGGCGCCAACTTGTTAGTACAATTTGTGCGACGGGTTATAGAAGGTCTGGATGTAGCTTACTGGACTGGGTCGGTAAGCCTTTGGTGAGCATGTTTTGTTCTAATCCAAGTAATGAGAGTGGTGTTCTGCAAGAAAGGTAAACCGTTAGTCTTACCATGGGACGAACCCCACGATTAGACTCGGCGTGAGGTAAGTACACATTCTTGAGAGGAAAGTAAAAGTACGTGTGTAATAATGATGAGAGAGAAAGTTGTTGTACCTTGTATGGGATTAGAGCCCTTTTATAGGCGAGGTTCTTCTTGGGGCTTCTGGATTATCGCATATAGTGGTTAGTCGTGGGGCCGGGACCCTTGGCGGACAAGGGTTCCGTGTTAATCAGCGGATGCGGACGTGAGGGCCTAACGGTTGAAGGTTCAGCCCGTTATGTACCTCGCACGCATTTCAAGGCCTGAGCCATAGCCAATTTAGTCATTGGGCTTACTGTCGCCCCAGAGTTTGTGATTGTTGGACCTTAGTCCAGGATTTGCAGTTATTGGGCCTGAGCCTAGAGTGGGCGTAGAGTATGTTTTGGGCTTAGTAGGCCTGTTGTACATACTATACGTCATCAATTATGATTATGACTTAATAAACTAATATAAACCGAAAAATTTCAATATAAGCCACAAAAAGCAAGTGTATGACTCAAAAACAAATAAGTAGTCCAGAACGAGCCGAAACAAACACCCGCGTCGGACCGTACCGACCAAGACCAAAACCGAATTAGCCTAAAAGCCGAGACCGAATGTGGTCGGTCCGGTCCGGTCTCGGTCGGTCCGTCGGTAGGTCCCGATCCATTCAGGTGGTTTGCTCAGCCTTAATCACATGGTTCTAAAAGGATCGCAAAGACATGAGGCTTTGTCATGCCGCCACGCTGCCTTATGTCAAATCTTTTTGTAAACTTGATATATATGAAATATGATAAAAATATTTAAATATTTTCATATTTTGTGCCGTTTTATGCCACACCTTATAAACACAAAAGCTTAATCCTTAATCGCAAAACGTAGCGCCTTGCCTCTTGCCTCACTACCGCCATGACTATTTATAACTTTGCAGTAACGTCGAGGCAAAGGCAATAAAAGTAGTGGGCAATTTAGAAAAGGTGTAAAAATATGGGGGCAAAAGATAAAAAAAAGTAATAATTTAATTGCATTTGGTCTCCACTTCCTTCCTTCCTTGTGTATGCTAGTCTGTACAAAATCAATCACAACACACTGTCTCTGTTGTTCCGTATCATTGAGATCGATTATTAATTAATTAGAAGGAAGGAAGGAAGGAAGGAAGAAATGTTTAAATTTTTGAAAGACGTGGTATCTGGATCTGGTGCGGGAGTGAAGGATTTACCTTACAATATCGGCGAACCTTATTCTTCCGCTTGGGGCTCCTGGACTCACTCTCGCGGCACATCCAAAGTATAATAACCACCTCATCATCACTTTATTTTTTATTTTTTATTTATATTATACGTTTCGTTGTTGGAGCAACTGCTGATTAATTAGATTGGAATTTGATCGCGCGATAGCGAATATTATAACATTAGCTACACTCTACTCAGTAATTAAGTAACTTGTGGTACACCAAACATCTCAACTATTATCGGTGGGATATAATAAATTGGAAGGAGTGTTATATTCCTCCGTCCAGATCGCCTTGACATCTGCAGTTTATGTTCCTTCTAGTCGTTAGTACAAACTGCCAATAACTAGCAAACTAATGCAGAATGCTAACGTTTCACCATATTCGATCACCATGCTCCAAAGGATATCCCAAGAATAAAACTACATTTTGACCAATTTTGAATTGCACACGTTATTACCATAGTGTAGTCTGCCCAACCTCACACACATAGTAATAAAGGAACAAAGCATAAGGAGGCATCATTATAGTCTTAGGATCACAATGAGCTAGGTCAAACAGGAGTAGGCTACATTTCCATACCGGCATCCAAACCATACCTAGACTGCATGCCAACCTCACAATCTAACTATGATCAACGACACTAGCAGGCATCACCACCCCTTTGAACTCCACCAAATACCACCTTTGATAAGATAAAGCCAGGACCAAGTAGTCTCATCTTTCACGGCTGCTTTTAGGATGCCACCATTAGTGCCACCTTCCTTTCATATTAGCCAGACCATACAAACCGAACATCCTAAATGCAGGAAACTACCTTATGGAGGCTACTACCATCACAACTGAGACCAAACTAAGAACAAATACCAGCTACTTCAACTAAGCCCACATATATAGTAGATTGAAGTTCTCAGTATAATGGTTTCACCACCAAGATATTATCCACCATTCAAGCACCCTTTATTCCATATAAGCAAGACATGATTTTACCTGATATATTTGGTCATAGGAATTAACTATGCTCAGTACAGAGAGGAATTTTCCATACCCCATTAAGCTTCGAGACCAAAGTCCCAGACTACAACATGATAGGAAACTTACATGTAAGAAATTCAACAAATCCTTTAACCATTAGAACATTACATAATCGAATATAAAGTAGGCCCGTATTTCAGGCCTCACTAAATTATGGAAGAGGAATATATCAATAGAAAGGCTTCAACTTCAAGCACAAAGCCATCCATCCAAACACCCTTTACTTAGACATCTTCAAGCATTTTGCTGTATAATGTCCATTGGGATATTCCAACTATTGGACACTTGCATAACAACATTTGATTTTTTCACTTTTAGACCCATCAGTCTCATTCTAACAGTCTCACTGATCTTACCCAACTGAACCTCCCAACGTCTAACTTCATCTCTAAAAACCTTCCAATTCTTTCTTGCCAAATGAAATATACACTTGCAGCCAAACATAACCTTCTAACCCACTCCACCAACACTATTAGTACAAGGTTTATGAGCCAGTTCAACAATGATTTCATCCCGATTCTCTGCATTGATGTGAGACTGCATCTTCACTTGAATTGCTTTCCAAATAGGCTTTGTATAACAGCATTTAAAAAATAGACGATAATGTTTTTTTGCATCATTTTTACACAATGAACATGCCCACATATCATAGCTACCCCATCTCTGCATCCTGTCATGAGTTAAGAGTTTGTTCTGAATAGCCATCCACAGAATATAGGAGTGTTTGCGAATGCATTGTGTAAACCAATGTAATGCGCCCTTATCACCTCATTACTTCATTAGTATTCCTTCTCAAATCATTATATACCTCCTTAATACTAAACTTCTTTTCTTTGTCCTCCTTATTTTTCCACACTATACAATCCTTTTTCATCTGATCAAGATAAGGAATACTAATAGACACAACATTAGGATAAGTTTCATACCATTCACTTGGCCAATTCCAATTTCCATCTATTATTATTTCAGCCACTGTCATGGTTTTAGGAAGTCTTGCAGCATACAAGCTCCTATATGAAAGCATTTTAAAGATTGGTCCCTGAGAGCTCCAATTATCAAACCACATAGAACTATAGAAGTATTCCTTCCATTCCCCAATTTGTGCCATACATGCTTTCTAATCATCTCTCTCATTTCCATCAAATTCTTCCAGCTCCAGCATACATGTTCTGTTTGTTAAGTACTGTGTTGGTGTAATCTAAGTACACACTTACTGTTCCAAAAATCAATTTAAAACTCTCTATACTAAAATGTATATTGATCGTAAATGCACTTCAAGGTTTGCTTAAGATTATACTCCATATGAGATACATGTGTATATATGGAATACAGGAAGCCAGCGTTCTAATATTGTTCAGGCGAAGTATACTACTTATATTAGAGTTTGGCATTATTTTACTCTACCAAATACCAACAAAACAGAGCAGTTTTTAAGTGATTTGAATTTTGAGCCTCTAAACTTGATCATACAGTTTCGACAACTATGATTGAGCGTGTCAATTAAGTGCAAGGACAGGCCACTAGGAACATATAGTTAGCAGCTTAGTAGCGCCATTTCACAAGGAACATATAGTTTTTGGTATCCGGTTTTGTAGCTAAACTTAACCTGTTGCTGTGGGATATTTCTATTTTTTTTGTCTACATAATTCTTAGAATATAGGCATTCGAGGATACTTTCATGTCAGCCACATCTTTTCTTTTTTTGTGGTTTTTATATATGGAAGGAGATTGGCTTATAACTCTTGTCTGTTTATCCAGGACGATGGATCCCCAGTATCAATATTTTCTCTTACAGGAAGTAATGCCAATGATGGACATTTAGCTGCCGGTCGCAATGGTGTCAAGAGGCTCCGAACAGTAAGTTTATTTGGAAACGTTAACCTTGAACATCATATGCTCATCTTGTTATTGTACTTCCGTTATTTTAAAACAAATCTGTAATTTGGTTTTTCAGGTCAGGCATCCAAACGTATTGTCATTTCTTCACAGTACCGAGGCAGAAATATTTGATGGGTCGTCCACAAAAGTTGTTATCTATATTGTCACCGAACCTGTTATGCCATTGGCGGAAAAGATCAAGGAATTGGGATTACAAGGTATACAAAGGTACACACTCTTATCCCATTGCGGATCATTATGTAATAGTGTTGTTAGTGCTCTTGTATTATTTTAACCTAATGAGTCAGTTGGGTTGTTCAAAATAATCTTCTCTCCTAAGCTAGAATCTGTTACATCTGTTGATATTTTCTAGTTATAAATGTCTTTCTGTGACATCTGCTATTGTTGCACACTCAGCCGCCTCATTTTTTTCTCTAATTTTGACATCAGGAATGAATATTATGCCTGGGGCCTATACCGCATAGCCAAAGCTGTGAGCTTCCTTAATAATGATTGCAAACTCGTAAGTAAACTAACTAACGTATTCATTCAAATCTTACGTATCGTGCGACATTAGTTTTTGGCAACAAACTAGTTATGTAGTGTTATGATATAAGGATATGTCATTCTTGAAGTTCATAATTCTCATATCTAGTGGGGAGTACGTATCGAGCATATTGACACATCTGCATTTGATCTGCTATAGTTGTCTACTTGTCTTCTTTTGCTTGATTCCCACCTTTTGTTTCATATAGGTGCATGGTAATGTTTGTTTGGAAAGTGTGGTAGTCACTCCAACTTTGGACTGGAAGTTGCATGCTTTTGACGCTCTTTCTGAGTTTGATGGGAATAATGAAGTCTCTACAGGACCAATGCTGGTAACCGTTCGAACCTTACCCAAATATATTTATATTTCACATCTGATATGTTTTGCTTTGTCTACATCAAAATAGTGCATAACAGTGGCAGTACTTTTTGTTCATTTGAATAAACTTCTCACAACCTGTCCTATGTCTGAATAAACCTGTTTAACAATGTGAAATAACTAAATACTTTCTAAAGCATCACATTTTGACTAGCAGTGTTTTTTTTTTTTTTTTTTTTTTTTTTTTTCACTTATATAGACTCTGGAGCCCTTGTTTTCTGTGATTTAACATGTGTCCCGAACCATATAGAATTATATTCATCATAATTGAGGCATTTAACTTTCCGTAAAATTGATGTCTATACAAGCTTGTGCATGCTTATTAGAAGCTTAGCGAACTTAGTCAGATGGCTTAGACTTCTTGTTTTCACATGTGAATCCAGCAATATGAATGGCTTATTGGCTCACAATACAAACCAATGGAGCTGGCAAAAGCAGACTGGGCAACAATCAGGAAGTCTCCACCATGGGCAATTGATTCTTGGGGTTTAGGTAAGCTTTTGTTTACCGCATATGTTTGTAAACTGACTCGTTCTGTTGCTTACCTTATTGCAACTGTTGTTAGGATACCCGATCAGTTCATTCTATAATTGGTACTTACTATTCAATATTTCTAGCATCTTTTAGGCATTAACTGCATTCAGGAAACTTCAATAGTATAAGTCAAAAGTTGTCCTGATCACTAATCAATAGTCTGTTAGGAGAATTAGCTTGAAACAATGAAAATAGGCTCATCTCAATGTCGATCAGTAATCACCAACAACCTTTTTGAGGTACCCCTGAATCTGATTTTTATTTTCTAAAGATTGGAGTCGAATAGAAATCTAAACTTAAAACTAAAGGATTGGTCGGTTTATGTAAGGAGAAATAAAAATTTTACCTGAATAAGTTACGCCAGCTTGATATTATTAGAAGCTGATATATATGTAGTACAGATACCTTCTTATAACTTGGACTTCTGTTACCAGGCTGTCTTATCTATGAGATATTTGCGGGTTTGAAACTGAGTAAGACTGAGGAGCTGCGAAACACATCTTCAATACCAAAGGTCAGCATATGCCATTATGATAGGAACGTCTTATGCTTTATTTTTCATGTGAAATGTCGTTTGCATCTCCAGCTATGTTGATTGTAAATGAAATCTCTGTGTGTGTGTGTGTGTTACTGTGTGGCTTGGCAGTTTTAAGAATTTGGCTATATGAATATTCATTTTCATCTGCGTGTCTCACAGTCTCTACTTCCAGATTATCAGCGACTCTTGAGTTCTATGCCATCTCGCAGGTTGAATTCATCAAAGCTTGCTGAGAATTGTGGTTTGTCCAAAATCCCACCTTACACTTTGATTGCTGTTTTTCTGTTCTGATTTTCATTAATTCAGTCCTCATGTTCGTGTTTATTGTATTTCATGATTTCAATTTGCTTTGCATAACTTTTTTTACAATACTGTAAGTCTAAAAGTATGAACTTGTTATTGCAGAGTATTTTCAGAACAAGTTGGTGGATACCATTCATTTTATGGAAATACTTAATTTGAAGGACAGTGTTGAGAAGGATACATTCTTTCGTAAACTTCCAACTCTAGCTGAGCAACTGCCACGTGAAATAGTCCTGAAGAAGGTATTGTATTATTTTTCACAACTTCTTATGCAATGTGTTTTCTCATTTTTTATTTATTTTATTTATTATTATTTTTTTTTCCGGATCTGCAGTTTCTTCCTTTGCTAGCTTCTGCCTTAGAATTTGGCTCAGCTACTGCACCTGCTTTGACAGCATTTTTGAAAATGGGCGCCTGGCTTTCACCAGAGGAATTCAACAAGAAGGTTATTCAGATATTCACTGTTAGACTTTATGTTTTCAGTGCTGCTTTTGTAATTAATTTTCTTATTTACTTTCCCTTGGCTTTTGGTCATTCATGTAGGTTTTACCCACAATTGTGAAACTTTTTGCTTCTAATGACCGAGCTATCAGAGTTGGTCTACTGCAGCATATTGATCAATACGGGGAATCATTTTCAGCACAAGTTGTTGATGAGCAAGTAAGGATAGATATACTGGCTGTATATTATGCAGCAAACAAACTGATTGGTCTCACCATGATTATCTTATTTATTAATATCTGATAATGCTTGTGATTAGGTCTACCCGCATATTGCTACTGGTTTTTCGGACACATCTGCCTTTCTGCGTGAGTTAACATTGAAATCTATGCTTGTTCTTGCTCCAAAGGTATCTTCATCTCTCTGTTTGCATCCTTAGCTAGTTACTTGATCTTAACCACCTGTATTTGCAATCAGTTATTTGCTTTATTTTTATAAGTATTATGTTATTTTTGTGATCTTATCAAGTTGTTTACCTGTTTACTATTCACTTGCAGCTGTCCCAACGCACATTATCTGGGTCACTCTTGAAGTATCTTTCAAAGCTTCAGGTAAAACACTCTTCTTTTGTTAATACTCTCTGCACCCAAATAAAATTTGCACTCCTGTTATATATTATGTCCATCTACCCAAAATGCACACTTCCGCCTATTGTTCATTTTTTTAGCTCCTGACATTTATTTTTTGTACTACGCAGGTTGATGAGGAACCAGCAATCAGAACAAATACCACAATACTACTTGGGAATATTGCTAGCCATCTTAATGACGGGGTTAGTAGATCTGTTTGTGTTCAATCATCATAGGCACATTTGATGGTATTGGTTAGAAATTTAGAATACTTGAGCATTGGTTCTCTCCTTTTCATTTTCCATGGACTGTTCTTATAAACACACTTAAGAGTGGTTTATCTAGAGGCAGATTGCAACTCCTTACTATAAAAAGGCAATATACATAATTGAAAACAAATGCATTTATGCTTCATTGCAGACACGCAAGAGAGTTTTGATTAATGCTTTCACCGTTCGCGCTTTGCGTGATACGTTTCCTCATGCCCGAGGAGCAGGTAAAGTTATATATTTTTGTTTTTAGAGTCTCCTTATAGAAGGCTCAGTAATCTCTCTGTTGTCTAACTATATCTCTCTCCCTCCCCTATAATGGCAGGTTTAATGGCTCTTTGTGCTACCAGTTCTTATTATGATGCCCAGGAGATAGCAGCCCGTATACTACCAAATGTTGTTGTACTTACTATTGATCCTGACAGGTTAATATCCTTGTTGTGACATAACTATTGTGTTTGATTAAATCTTATGTAAAAATATATTTTTTTCTATCGTTGGTCCCTGTCATATGCCTTTAATATATAACGAGTTATAACACATTGTCTGCATGGCAGTTAGGGTATAATCTATTGGCCTTCTGTTTTTTAGACATTTTTATTGCCTCATTTTTTAGCTTTTTTTTTCCTCGTCATGGTTATCATCGTGCTTCTTTATAAACTTCATTTTAATTTAAAAGTTTATTTATTATAGCCAATTTGATTTACCTTTGTGCTGCAGTGATGTTCGATCAAAGGCCTTTCAAGCAGTTGAACAGTTTTTGCAGATAGTGAAGCAGTATCATGAAAAGGTTTGTGTCTTTGTATGTTGCATATTTTCATTGATGTAGTATTGGTATTTGTCTTGCTACAACAAATTACTTATGTCTTTAAATAAGTGCCTGATATGTTTTTGTAGACATATGCTGGGGATGGCACGGAAGCAACAGGTTCAGGAATTACATCACTTCCAGGAAATGCAAGCATACTTGGGTACGCATATTTTGATTTGTTATATCACCCTATTGTACAAGTACTTGTATCCTACCAACCAACTCCTCTTATGAAGAAGTTGGATAAAAACAAACAAACAAGTAGGTAGCCGTTGCCACTTAAATCCAACATGTAATTATAATGCAGGTGGGCCATGAGCTCTTTGACAACGAAAAACAAACCTTCTGAACAAACTGCACCATTGCCTCCAAAATCGACCTCACCTCTTGTTACTGCTGTCTCCAACGCCAGCTCAGGTAACATTACGTGACGTTTCTTAATGTATTTACTTTTTCATGTCATATTTGACGTATATTAAATGCTGGGTTGTTTTGCTATGATGATAATATAGTGTTATCAGATACACCAAGTACAATACAAGTCCGAACTGCAAGTTCAGGTGCTGACATTGCTGATCAAGACATGTATAGCCAACCTGCACCCGTGTCACCTACGTCAACTGATGGGTGGGGTGAACTTGAGAATGGTATTAACGAAGATCACGAGAGTGAGAAAGATGGGTGGGATGATATTTTGCCACTAGAAGATGAAAAGCCCTCACCTGCACTTGCTAACATTCAAGCAGCTCAAAAACGGCCTGTAATACAGACCAAGCCACAAGGTAATAATGCTCAACAGTATTATCATTTCAGAATTGTTTTTCTTAACCTAATATTTGTGTTGGCCTTTTTAGCTTCAATTCCACGGCCCAAATCCACTTCACATGTGGGGAATGCAGACGATGACTTGTGGGGCTCAATTGCTGCCCCACCCCCAAAAGTAGGCGCAAAGCCTTTGAATGCAAATCCAAGTACTTCCCTTGATAACGACGATCCATGGGCCGCCATTGCAGCACCTCCACCAACCACAAGGGCTCAGCCTTTGTCAGCTGGCCGAGGTCGAGGGTCCAAACCGGCTGCCCCTAAATTGGGGGCTCAGAGGATAAACCGGGCATCATCGACTCAGAAGTTTTGAAAACAGAAACGCAAGAGTTTCATCTAGCTGTTTTATATTACATATTTTATTTGACCTATTAGGTTGAATAGTTGTACATTCATTGAAAATAATATGTATTCAGCATCCTTACTCATTTTTTCATCTAACTTGAAATTAAGAACCGAAAGTACATTTTGTGACATTAATGGAAAATTGCGTGCCCTTTTGTTCTTGCATAGGTTACAACTACCACCAACCTGTGGGTGAAACTAACAAATCAAAAACTTAAAGGGATTAAGAAAGTATAACCAAACATGTTTTACTTGAATTCCATGTTTGGACTTTGGGTGAAACTAACAAATTCAAAACTACGATAGTAATCATCTTTTTATGTAGAAAAATTTCCAAACACAGTTGCTTACAAGTTTTCTTCGAATGTGCAACTGTGTTCATTTCGAAAAATACAAATAGTGTGTATATAGGGCAGCTAAGTGTGTTCGTCAAGTCATATTTTGATGACGATGTTCTTTTTTGTTAGTGTTTTATTCTGACATAGACTTGAATACTTTTCAAGTTCGTAACATCAAACTTGCAAGACTAGTAGTAGTGGAACCACAACAAGACCACAAACAACTCCGTCACATCAGCGTTAATTTAGTTTTCTCTCTCCTAGAATTAACACATATCAAACATTAGTAGCAAAAAGATCACAGTCACAACATATTAGATATTTAAACATAGATTAGATATTTAAACATTCGTAAAAAAAAATGTATCTAACCTAGATTTGATATTTAGCACATAATTTTATCTTTTACCTTTCGGCCGTAATAATTACTCCGTACTACTTAACCAACCATTAAAATCATTCTTTTAACAAACTCAACAAAGATTATAACAAAAAAAATGTACCTAGCAATTCCATTTTTGTAGTTGAATAGTGTAGCCTTTGATTTTTTGGTATTAAACACAAATCTTTCGCATTTTGATTTTTGTGTGTATTTTACGATTATTCTATTTTACATTTTAACCACTCGGTTAACATCGAAGCTAAAATGGTCGTTGTATTTTAACAAAATATAAAAGTTGAAATTAAAAGATTTGTGTTTTGATAAAATAATAATAATAATAATAATAATAATAATAATAATAATAATAATAATAATAATAATAATAATAATAATAATAATAATAATAAGTTTTTGTCAAGAGTGGTGCCTTTATTTCATCGTTGGAAGGACCCTACAGACGAGGATTGCCTTGGTAATGGGCGCTTATCTCCCACTTCATCCTCGGGGGACGGCGAAACCCTAAGATCTTGTTCTTTGCAAACTGGTTCAATGTAAGCGTAAAGCGGGGACGGACACTTTATCACGCCATTAAGGTACTTACGTCCTCACGGTGTCGCCACTCTACATCTAACACCCCGCATGAGCTAGAGGCCAAACATCCCGTACCGCGCCTCCAATTTTGTCATCGTCCCCCAGGTGAAGATGCACTTATGGATAAGGAAGTGGTCTTGAATAGGATCATGATTTCCCAAAGGACATCATGTGGGCGGGATGGGCTTAAAGCACAACATTTAATGGATATCTTAGGAGGATTGCGTCGCTATTGCGATGACCTGCTAGGTTCCATTACTGGGGTCGTCAACTTGTTTCTTGGTGGAAAGTGCCCTGCTATATTAGGGGAATTTATTGCCAGTGCCCCCTTAACTCCTTTGGTTAAGTCGGGTGGAGGTATTCGTCCTATTGCTGTCGGCACGGTATGGCGTAGGCTTGTATCGAAGGTTGCTTCTTCTTCAATTGGCAACTCTATGAATACCTATTTGCAGGACTTTCAATTTGGGGTCGGCGTTACGGGTGGTTGTGAGGCTATTCTTTATTCGGTGAATCGGCTTGTTGAGGCTAAGGGCCACAATGTTGGGTTTTCTATGCTATTGGTGGATTTTCAGAACGCTTTCAATCTGGTTGATAGGAGTGTCCTTCTCCAGGAGTCTAGGATAAGATGTCCTTCTATTGCTCCTTGGGTTGAGTTTTGCTATGCCAGGCCTACTAGACTTTATTACGATGATTCTATCATTTGGTCCTGTCAAGGAGTGCAACAAGGGGATCCTTTAGGTCCTTTGTTGTTCGCCCTCGCTTTACACCCCCTAATCCATGCTATTAATAGGTCATGTGAGCTCATTCTTCAGGCTTGGTATCTTGACGATGGTACTATTGTGGGAGATACTCTCATGGTTGCCAAGGCACTTGACATTATTTTGACGGATGGTCGTGCGGGGTTGTTTTAAATGTTGATAAAGCGAACTTTTACGGCCTATAGAGGACCCCGAGCGGTGGAGGTGTTTTCCTATAAATATCTCTCGTCCAGTGGATGGTGTCAAACTACTTGGCGGTTCAGTTAGTTTGGATGTAAGATTTGTTCAGGAGCTGGCTTTGAAAAGGGTTTCTAAAACTATTTTGCTAATGGAAGCTATTCTTAAACTTAATGACCCCCAATGCGAGCTCCTTCTTCTCCGTAATTGTGCTGGAGTTGCGGAATTTTCTTATGCTTTGAGGACATGTTCCCCTTTGTACATGCGCGAGGCCCAAGTCCGGTTTGATCGGATGTTACGTGACTCCTTGGAGAAGATTATTCGACCTCGGGACCGGGGTTTGGTGTTGCGATGGCGGCTTGCCACCCTCCCAATCAAGATGGGTGGACTGGGCATCCATGCAACAAGTGACATTATCCAATATGCTTTCCTCGCCTCTCGCTTACAAACTAGTGATATGCAGGACCAGATTCTGGTGAAAACGGGCATTAATTCTCGTGGTCCTTCATTTCAGCATGCTCTTGACATTTTTAATAGTGCTTGTAACAAAGACACGTTCTCTGTCGCCTCTGACGCTCCTGCCCCCATATGATGAAAACCTTGGCAAAGTGTTACTTTGGTGTCATCGAGAAAGATCTTGTTTCCAAGTATTCGTTAAGTCCAAGGCAAGTGACTATCCTCAGTTGTACCCGGGCTCCACATGCACAAGATTTCCTATTTACCATACCTATTGATGGGTTAGGCCAAAGGATGAATCATCGCCAATTCCGTTCGGTATTGTGTTATAGGCTTACCATACCTATGTTTTACGAAGGTAGTCCTTGTCCAGTGCAAACATCGTATGGACCAATGGGGAGACCATGCGGTTCATTCGTTCGATGAAGTGGGGTGAAGTTTAGACATAATCAGTGCGTGATATTCTTGTTGACATATGTTCCAAGGTTGAGATTTTGGTGAAAAAGGAAGCTTCAATGAGGTTTCTTTCGAGGGATGGGAAAGAGTTACGCCCGGCAGACTTGCTATTATTCAACTGGATCCAAGGTAAGGACACATGTTTGGATGTCACTGGGATCTCTCCTTTTGCGGGTATTGATGCAAATTTGTGGGCTCGAGGGTAGCCTTACATAATCTTTGTGGAGAAGAAGAAAAATATATATGTCCAAATGTGAAGAAAATGGCTACAAGTTAGTCCCATTTGCCTTTTCTACTTCGGGGAGCTTGATGCGAAGCCTTGGATACACTTTCACGTATCAAGGCTGTTCATTAGCCACTCGAATAATGTCAAGAGTGGGGCTTTTATTTTCATAGGCTAAGTTTTGTATTCGAGAAGGAGGGAGCCCAACTAGTGTCTCGGCTTCCCACCAACTTCTTGTAATATCCTTTTGGTTTTCTAATGAAGTGATGGTTTAAAATAATAATAATAATAATAATAATAATAATAATAATAATAATAATAATAATAATAATAATAATACATAGAACAACAAAAATGAACAAGTTAGATACATTTTTTTTGTATTATTATCCCAATTTGATAAATACTAAAACTAAACCTTCGTTAAATCTAAAGAAAACATACGTTAATAATTAAAAACTTGAACTAAACTCTTATTATAAAGGGCAAATCATTTGAAAATGTAGTTAACTTACCATTTTTTCTCATTGTATGTAGCTTTCTTTTTTTTCTCATTCCGTCAATAAAGTTGCAAAATCCGTTCATTATGTGTATCTAGTCACTTGTTTGACCTCCTCGTCCTACGTGGAGCAGGTTACATGCCACTTCACATATACCCTTTACTTATCCTTTATTTTTTGGATCCAAAGTGGATAAACCACATGGCCACTTAACCCTACTTCACTTTATTTATCTCTTCCCCACTTTCATAGCCACCATCTTCACCAAACCCCTAAATCCATGGCTTCCTCTTCTTCCACTTCCAAATCAACTCGAAAGACCATAGAATACTACATCAATGCTACACATTGCGAATGTAAAGATCCATTACCAGTCGAAGTTAAAATCTTTTGGACCCCAACAAATCCTGGTAGACGATTCAAAGCATGTCCCATTTATGTAAGATTATTATCTCTAAATTTATTATACTTCTTTTTCTATATAATGTACAAGCTGTGAATGTAATACATTTATTTGTTAGGACAAGGAGAAGAAATGTAAATTTTATGGCTTCCTAGACCCGGAGCTACCAAGTGAGTATTATAAAGATTTGTTTTTCAAGGAACATGAGGAAAAGAAGAAATACAAGAACATGGGAAAGAGATAAATTTCGAATGATGTTGCAGTTTCACCATATGACTTAATGAAAATCATGGGGAGTTGACTTTGATCAAGTCAAAAATGCAAGTTCGTGACAAAGTCTTGTTGGTTCTCAGTTTCATTGTTGTCTTCATTGCTTTTGTTTTAGCAATAATGTACTAGGTTTGCAGTTTGGTTGTTTAGCAATAATGTACTAGGTTTGGTTAATGTCTTTTGTTTTAGCTATAGGTTTGGTTGTATTAAACAAGTAATGGATGTTGTTAACTAGTATGGTGGTTGTTAACTTGTTTTGTAAACTTTTTCAATGTTAATGTAATGCTTGTTTACAACTTACAATCTTGTTTGTATTTTGGTTAATGTCTTTTGTTTCAGCAGTTTATATGACATCCAATAAGCCATAAGTTTGCACACAATTTACATCAAAGGATCCATAATATAGATTTACAAAAAGAGTGCATAATGTTTAAAGTCACCATCACAGGATCCTACAATATTGTTCAAGTTCAACACATACCATCACAGATGGGTGCACTACCTAGTTTAACATACATCTTACCATTACATAAGTTGCACAACACATAAAAACAAAAGAAATGCACAAATGGTTTTTTAACAGTTAGATATATAGACTACAAGCAAATGCTATTCCCAATCCATGGCATTGGAGCTTGAAGAACCAATTCCAGGAACATTCTTGGCAAATTTTTGTTTTAAAATCCTTTCACTTCTTCTTCTTGGTCTGATAAAATTAAAATCCTTCTTGGTGTTCCTGCAACTGCTTGCTCTTCTTCTGCATTTGGATTAACAACATCTGCATCTTCATTTGTTTGGCATGCATTTGGGTTCACTTGGCCTGCAATTGGTTCAATAACAGCATCTGCATCTTCATTTGTTTGGCCTGCATTTGGGTTAACTTGGCCTGCAACTGGTTCATTAACAACATCTGCAAGGTTATGGTGAGTATCTGTTGGTTCATTGTTTGAATCCTCAATTGGACCAGATTCCAAATCTCTTTCTCCCAAACTAAACCACGTACCCAATCTACGAAACCTAGCAGCTGGCACTTTACTTCTTTGTACCATGTTCCTCCTCTCCTTTTTGTGTTCTTAACCCTTTTTTTCTGAGTTAAACCCACAACTCCATGACTAGGCTGCTCAGAACCAAAGTGTGCAGCACTTGTAGCATCTCCAAATTGTGTAGAACTAGAACCCAATCCATTATTAGGCTGCTCAGAACCAAACTGGCTAGCTTGTGGTGCATCAACAAACTCTTGTTCCTCTACTTTTTCCTCTGCTAAAGGTTCATCAAATTTTCTATCTTGTGGTGCAACAACTGGTGGTGTATCAACTAAGTCTTCTTCATCTAAAAGTGAAGGTCCTGCACTTGCTGTCTTTCTTGGCCTACCTTTCTTAGTTGGTGGTTTGGGTAGTGTTAGCCTTAATAGTTTTTATTAGAAGTGATGGTCATTCACGTTTAGGAACTTTGTAACGTGTGTTAGATATCATGATAGAATAGTCAACGGGCTCATGGATTGGGCTAAGCTAATTGGGCATAAGTTATGTTAAGCTAGCCTTGTCTAGTTCGTGAAACCCAAGCCAAATCCAAGTCCATCTCAAGGCCCATGGCCAAGCCTTAGGGCATCATCTCTCTTACCTATATATACCCCTCAAGTATGTCATTTGAGGGGTGTGCTTGAGTGTGTGTGTGTGTGTGTGTGTGTTTTCCTTTGAAGCAATATACAACTTATTGTTTTCTTTCTTCTCTCTACCTCTCTAAACATACATACGAATTCTATCATTCAAGTCACCAAGTTCTTTATCTTAATCTTTCTTCTACGTTTATGTGTAACTGTTGTGTTTTACGCATAACTGTTACGTGTTTGTGTTGGGTTAGCTTGGTAAAGTGATAAGGTATATGTGATAAAAGGGGCTTTACAATTGGTATCAATCGCCTAACAATGGTTTAGGAGTGTTTGTGTTTGTTTTGAAGTTTTGGTAAGATACGCGTTAAGCTCACGTTTTACATCTTTGATACGCATAAAGCTTTAATTTTTGCACTTAAAAATTCAAGATTCTTGTGGTTTAAGGTTTATTTGGTGCTAAAGTTTGAGTTTTTGCAAAAGTTCGAGCTTTACAGCGTTTGGTTAAGTTTTAAACTCGTTTTTGGTTTGTTGGTCATTTCTACTCGTAACTTTTCTAGGCACTTTGGGTGAAAAGGTCAACATTTTGGGTTATTCGAGTGTTTTAAGGCTATATGTGCAAAAGAAATCATTTGAATCGTTGGAAATTTCTTACAGTAGAAGTCAAAAGTCAAAACCCTAGTTTTCTACTCATAACTTTTGGTGAAGGATCTTGAGCTATAGCGGTTACTCGATGCTTCCTCACTTGGATAAGTGTGTGGAACACTTCGACTTGTGGATATCCCTTACACCGTGACGGTGTAAAGGTTTTGGTTTTAACCTAAGTTTACGCATAAGCATAAACTCTTACGAGTAGAACTCTACGCATAAGATCACATTTACGTCGGGGTTTCGACTAAGTTTTTTTGTGTACGCATAAGCCTAAGGTTACGCGTAAGATACTTTCTACGCATAAGAATCCTACGCCTAAGATCCTACGCATAAAGATCCTACGCATAAGATCCTACGCCTAAGCACCAATTCTACTCGTAACTTCTCCTCTCTAAGTCTACGCCTAAGCTCTTCAACAAAAAAAAAATCCTAAACGTTCAATTTTTACGCGAAATTCAAATTTTGGTTTAATCTGTGAAAATTTTGGTCAAAATTCAAATTTTGGGCCTAAATTCAAATTTTTCGGTCAAATTTGGCGTCAAAATTGTCATAACTCAAATTTTTCATACGATCTTAGAATTGATTTTTATAGTGAATTTCAAATTTTGGGTGAAATTTTTAAGAACCAAGGTTCTGAGTGCGACTTTCGAAACACCTCAACCGAGCTTAATCTTCATCAACCACAACTCCTTTATCGTTGAATCGATCCTACATCAACTTTATCATATCATACCTTCATCAATGGTAACTCAACAAGACATTCATGCAGCCGGTGCCGAAAACCGTCCTCCTATGTTGGCAAAAGGTGGTTATCTTCAATGGACAAGTCGTATGCTTCGTTACATAAAGACCAAACCTAATGGGAAACTCATGATTCAATCCATTCAGAATGGACCCTTCAAGCCTCGACAAGTCCATGTCCACGGAAATGATGATGCAACACCTCCCATCCCACCATCCTCTCATCTTCAAACCGAATCGAAATACACCAAGAGGATCGAAACAAGTCGATGCGATGACATGGCAATTCATATTGTCCAACCGGGTTTACCAATAGACATTTTCTTTGTGAGAGCGGTTGTGAACTGCTTTCGATATGTGGGGCGTGTTAGACGGCTATGTTATGGAGCAAATTGGTAAACAAGACATGGAGAACAAGTCGCTAACTCGAATGGGAAAAGTTTACATATACACCGGAGAATCCATTGAATCCTACTATGGAAGGTTTTGCACTTTGATGAATGAGCTTATCGAAACAAGTTGGCACCCGAACAATCGTTCAAAACATCAAGTTCTGAATAATCTTCCGGAAGAATGGGGACGATATGTCACTATTGTCAACCAAACAAAAGACTTACATCGGTGAACTTTGATCAACTCAACGATTTTACAAACAAAACCAAGTTGAAGTGAATGAAGTCGGGAAAGAAAGATTGGCAAAGAATCATGATCCATTGGCACTTATTGCAAATACTCAATCTTCGGTGAATACACAACAACAAGCTTCATCATCTTCCAACAACAACAACTTGCGAGAATACATTCCACAACCACAACAACAATTCTATCCGGATCAACAATACGGGAACAAGGAATCACCGATCCGAAACTAACCCGAGCGACCTTGCAGCGGATATTTTCTTTATTGGATAAAGCATGTAATCGCATCGGTGTCGAGCGGTTCCGTATCGGGGTAATCGACGGGTCGACATGTTGGAAATCGGATGGACGAGAATGTTGGGAATAGAGTAGTGGGTAATCGAATGGGTATTTTGCGCTCGATCGTTGGGAATCATGGAAATGTGAATCGGGTACTTTCGTGTTAAGTGTTATAACGTCAAGGAGTGGGTCGCATGGCAAGAAACCCGTCCCACTAAGCCGCACAAAAGAATGGTGATTTTCTTGGAAAGTCGCTTTGTTAGCGGATAAGCAAGAAGTGGGGTTCGGTTGAGTCTTGAGGAACATGACTTTTCGCTATTATGGATGATTTGGAAGACCTCGAGGAGCTCAATGTGAACGCATCTACATGGCAAATCTTGAGAGACTAAGTACGACATCGACTCGGCGCACCTCCACATCTATGACGCAAATGCGATATCTAAGGTACCAATCATTGATCCATGCTATAACAATGTCATATGTGATGTGTTTACTCATGACGAAAGAGCATTATGTGGCGCCAACACCTACTTATGATACATACCGGACAATCCGAGTTGTAGCAATACTAACTCGAAACTCGGATGTGGATTCTAGTGGAGGTGTGGCACAAAATACCGAGATCGATGAGGAAACACGTGCTTATTTTGAATCATTGATCAATCGATGTGTCATTGAAATTGAGAAAGTTAGAACGGTCAATCGCGAAGTTAAGGCCGCGAATAAGATATTGACCACGAGCTTGAGAGTTATAAGGGAACGCAAAGCTTTTGAATTTCATACAAACAAACTTTCGAATTAGAAATTGGTTATCGAGATTCATTTTTAAGAGAAAACAATTGCAACTCAAGTATGATACACTTGATGTGAATTTGAACTTGAAAATAAAATCTTTAAACAAGGAAATTTCGAACTAAATGACCAACTTTCTAAACAAAAAGCAATGTTCTCGATCTTGAAAAGAAAAGAAACAGTTGATTGTTGATTTTTCAAAGCGAGAAGATTCTCTTCTTGATGAAATTCGGATAAAATGAAACTATCAAAAAATTGGATAATTTGCTTCTTACAACGGGTCATTCCGCTAAAACAAACAAGATGCTTTCTAATCAAGCAAATCCGATTTTTCACACTTCACATAAAATGGCTCTTGGTAACAACCCTTCTTCGTTTCTCAAGAAAGCTCAGAAATCTCAAAATGTGTTGAACAATGGAAAACCTTTGCATGAACCCATAATTGTTCGTGATTCTCTTGAAACGTTGGAACTATCCGAGGAGAGTAGATCAAAAATGAAACAAAAGAATCCAGATCTTAAACCGATTGATTATAACAAATGGAACAAAATTAATGGAATTACTTTTGTTAATCAAAAGAACAATCAACGTTTTCCACCACACCAAGTGTTTCAAACAAAGTGTCAACACCGGTTTCAAAACCGGTTTGAAACAGTTGTAGTTTCCAAATCTCTTTCGAAATCGAACAAATGTCTTCAAACAATCCTTTTAACACAAGTGATACTAGAAGCATTTTAGATGATGTTAAAACTAGAATTGGGTATCTTCAAGAGATCACAAGTCTAAAACCAATATTACAACTAACATATGGTTTACTCGTCATGATGACGAAACAAAGAGTTTTTAAAACCCAAATTGCCCTCCGTTAACGCCATCGGTCACGAGGGTAATTCATGTTGAACAAGCACTTTTGAAAGAAACAAGCGACTTTGTCAAGGACCATAAATCACAGTAAATCAAGCTAATGAATGTTTTGAACACATCAAAGTTTTGGAAAATTTGAATGATTCTCTTTGAAGATGTTCGACTCATCGATATTATGTCCATCATTTTGCAAACATATTACATTGAAGATCATGAAAGACTCGATCTGAGACCTCCGCAATTGTTTCAAAATATGAAAATGCTCTTGAAAAACTTGAAAAGAAAACGTGTCATATTTTAAACAACTTGATCGAAAAATGAGGAATGCAAGTATGACAAATTGTCGTATGAGCGTGCCTACAAGGACATGAAAGAGCAAAATGATTTTTGAGAGTTCGGTTAGACGATCTAAAAGGAAAGGTCATGGATACTAAGTTTGCAAAACCATTGACCGAGGAGAAAACAAATGTTCCAAAACCGTTTTCAAACCAAAATGTCTATTTCTCGGCCTCCTCCAAGAGTCAATGAGAAAAATGATTTGTCAAAAGCAGTCACTCCACGGTCCCCGCCTATTAAAAGAGAATTATCAAAGGTTTTGAAAAAGAAAAACGATTCTTTGAAAAACTGTTTTGATAAAGAAAAAGTGTTTACACATGGCAATACTAAGAATAATACACGGAATGTGACAAAAATCCGATTAAAGAATCAATCGGTTCTAACAAAGATGGTCAACAATCACTATCTAGAAGAAGCTAGGAAAAAGGCATGACTTGAAAAGACGAAATTCTAGGTGCAACATCTAGGGTGATGAATTCTATAAGATTTCAAGGCAATCGCTAGTAATAGTAAACCATTACCTAGGAACACTCTATACAAGACTAGGATTGGCTTGCATCTAAGAGTAGTTACAAAAGAAAACAACACTAGGAATTCTAAGTCTTTTTGAACAAGAATCAATTTCCAAAAGATTGTAGTGACAGAGTTAAAGCTCTTGTTTTAAACAAGAATATTGAATTTGTACGTACTACATGTAAAAATGTGTCTTTTCACTAATCATGAGGCATGTGTCTCACAATATCTCAAGAAAGATAATTCTCGTGCCAAGGCACAATCCACTAAGACACCAAATAAAACAAACCCGTTGACAAGATGAACAGAAACCTAATAGGTGGATCTCTTGGACGTAGTTTTTCCAAAAATGAGTCTTCCAGCGCATCTAAGAAAACAACTCCTAGATCTTACCTTAGGTGGATACCCACGGGCAAAGTTTTCAACAAAATAGGTCTTAGATGGATTTCCACAGGAAAGATTTTTGATACTTGCACCAACACGTATAATAGTGAAACACATCAAGATAAGGAAGTCAAACCACTACAACTGTTGATAGTGATCACCCTCACCGTGAGGAATCTTGTACTTAACAACATTATTTGTGAAAAATCTTCTTCTTTGGTGCGGTGAATCAAATATCTACGAACCCGACTCATCGAGAGGTTCCAATTGTAAAATCTTCTTCTTCATTTTCTATCTTCTATTTTGATTTTCCATTTCTTTTATCAAACCAACAAAAGAAAAATACAAAAATAAAAATATTTTCAAAAATACAAAAACAATATAAAACCAAAAATCCAAAAATATTCTTCTCACGACATGTCTCTCGTATAATCGATATTCTGTACGTTTCTAGAAATGTCATTCAACAATGATACGGGTATGTACAGATGCTTGAGCGAGAGTTCTTTTTTGTTTTCCAAAACATGTCGTTTCTCAATATTTCTTTAATAAAATGGCTTTCGTATACTTCAGTACGAAACCCGGACTTCAAAATAATGGCTTCTGGACACATCAGTTCAGGACCCGTGCTTCAAAGAAAGGAAAGTGCTACGCAAAATCGATTTTCATAAATATCGAGCACTTATCCTAAAACAAATGAAGATTATTCTTCTCGAATATCTTCAAAAGATTTTCAAAATCTTCTTTTCATCTTATGTACCATTGATTCGAAAGTTTTCAAAAGATTTTTCAAAATCTCTCTCATTTGGTACCAAGATAACTCCCCTAAATCCTTAATTGATTCTAAATTTTCGTATGAAAAATATGCTTTCGTTAAGGGGAGTATAAAACCAAAATTGTTCCAAAATTCATGCTAAATCGGTTTCTCAAATGTTTTTGAAAACATATCTTTAATCATTTTGTTTCAAAAACATCATGGATATGCTATTTTTGAGGGGAGAAACGTGATTAAGATCGAAAAAGTTTAATGTTCGTTGTTTGAATCTCAAAAGAGCTCGACTCAGATGTAACAATGAATTGACGAGAAAAATGTACCATTTCGAGAAACTTTCTATGGACTTGACCAAGACGGGTAATAATTTCAAGCTAGTTCTCTAGTGATGTAAACGTGTCTCGAATCGGTCTAGTTCATTTAAAGTCGATCAACTCAAAAGTGCAAACTCTACCTCTATGCAGATTACATCAAAACTTATAAGCACATGTGAAGGGGGAGTGTTTACGAAAATATAAAACTCACGGAGTGTTTCAAACATGTTTTCTATCATAAACACTATGAGAGATTTTCAAGAAAATGATTTTATGGCAACAATAGGACGGTCATGGAGTTATAAGGTGACTAAGGATAGGAAATCCGTCCTATGATCCGCCAGAGTGGAGGGATCTACCCAAGGACATCACAAATAGTTAGTATTAGAAGTCCTTAGGAATGATTGAAAAAGGAGTAATGTGAGAAAGGAGAAAGAAGGGTTGAAGAATCAAAAGAAATATAATGAAAAGGGTGAAAAGAAATAGCCTCCATATTCAACCTTAGAGCGTAAACTGGATTCAATTCATCTCATTGGTTGTCACTAGATGACACCGGTATTGAAGACAAAGACGTCATGGACCCAGTGACGCGTCTTGCACTAAACCTCCTAACCACTCAATTCCTCTTAAAAGGATTTGTTTCATTCTCACCGGAACCCTACATAATCTATCGACTTTCTCTTAGAGATCGTTGATATTGAAGAAGGAGACCCTCTCGCTAGTCTCCGTCAGAAAACCAAAATGCACTATTGAGTCTAGAGCCACGAGATTCATCAAAGATCTCATAGGAACAATTGACATGACATCGCTTGTCGCTCATCATTAAGGTACAAGTGATATATTCTAGAGTCCCACGCAGATCTTAGCAATCGCCGAACATTTATGAGAAGTTTCACATCCGTGATCTTCGATGATTGAATGGAAACTCCGCCGGGTCAACATCAAGCAGCCCGACGGCAGTCACTCAGTAACTCCCGTGGATTATGCTTAGTGTGTCTCAAACGGTCTACGATCGTGGGGTAATGCTTGTGTACCTCACGACTCATCCGAACTGCTGATGTATTTCGTACATCGCGTTATCTCACTTGTGGGACTCCGGTTCAGAACGGCCTCTGTGAGAATTAGAGACGTGTTTTCACACCATGTTGTTAACACCCTCGAAATTCAAACCCGTAAGTGCCGAAATCCGCTTTTACTAACCTGTTTTATGTTTTCTTCTTATGGAAGCTCGAGCGGATGGATCGTGCGATCGCCACATGCTCATACCAACAACACATGAAAGTTCTCATCAAAATCAAAGGCAACTCAAAGTTAAAGATGATTCTTCGTCAATGAACAAGAATCTACAAAGTGTAAAGACTCGAGAACATCATCATTGGAAACTCAAAGTCAAATAGAGTGTGAACATGGTGGAGAAAGACGTGGAGATACTTAACCAACGGTTGACAACGGCACAACCACATTATCTCGATCACAAAGCATGAAGGAACAAAGAATTAAGACTATTCTATATCTACACGCAAAGTTCAAGCTCAAGGAAAGCAAAGATCTTATCTAGTGGAGCATCTTTGAATGACCACCCTTAGGGGGAGATTGTTAGCCTTAATAGTTTTTATTAGAAGTGATGGTCATTCACTTTTAGGAACTTTGTAACGTGTGTTAGATATCATGATAGAATAGTCAACGGCTCATGGATTGGGCTAAGCTAATTGGGCATAAGTTATGTTAAGCTAGCCTTGTCTAGTTGTGGAAACCCAAGCCCAATCCAAGTCCATCTCAAGGCCCATGGCCAAGCCTTAGGGCATCATCTCTCTTACCTATATATACCCTCAAGTATGTCATTTGAGGGGTGCTGTGTGTGTGTGTATGTTTTCCTTTGAAGCAATATAACAACTTATTGTTTTCATCTTCTTTCCTTTATCTCTCTAAACATATACACGAATTCATATTCAAGTCACCATCTCTTTATCTTTTCCTTTCTTATTCTTTACGCATAAAGTGTTGGTTTAACGTGGTATACTTGTGTTCGTTAAGTGGGTATTTGTGATAAGGTTGATATATCTTTGGTCATAACAGGTAGCCTTTTTGTTGTGACCTTTTTGTTGACAATTTGAACATGTCATGGCCACACCAGCCTTAGATACCCTGTTTGTTGTTTTGTTTTCATGGGCAACTCTAATCCTTTTCTTTCTAGGCCTACCAGGCATTGACTTAGGTATTGGTGGCAATACTCTAGACATATCAGTAGTGTCTGGCCAAAAGCTAATTCCTCCAACTGGGTGCAAATATTGATGGTATGCATCATGAAAACTTTTTTTCCTAAAACATGATGGTATATACTCCTCAACCCTCCTACTTATCTTGAATATAACTGAGACTGCATGAGTACACGGCAAACCTGAAAGCTTCCATAATCGACAAGAGCATGTTCTACGCTGCTCATCAACACCAAATGCTTCAGAGCCATTCCTCACTTCAAACAAGTTCCCACCAGTATGTATTACATGCCAAAACATGTATTCAAAAAAGGAGTTTTGTTAAGTGTTTTTAATGAAACTGTTACGTTAATTGTTTGTAATGTTATAAATATAAGTTGATTCAAGAAATACCTTTGATGATCTTTGGTTATTTCTAACCTTTTCTGTATGTTTGGACAGAAGTCTTCAGTCCATGTATCGCAAATCCTCCTCATTCTATTCATTCTCTCCAAAACAATGACTCGTATAGCTTCAAGCATGGTTATTATTGGCTTATTCCTCACGCTTAAAATTACCGAGTTAAAACACTCACTAAATCCATTTTCCACTACTTCGCAGTTTGTACCAATATGGAAATAGGCCCTAGACCATGTTTTTGGATCCTTGTTCAATAGATACTCATAAGCATTTGGGTTGGCTTTCTTTATTTTCTCCATGATTTTGTTGAACAATCATGTGTATGTTGCCTTTGAAGCAGCCCAAAACAAACTTCTAAATTCAACACCACTATACAACTTCCTAAACCCTTCATAAATGTGCCTAGCACATTGTCTATGCTCAGCGTGTGGCATGACCTCTTTTACAACTTCAATCAGTCCCTAATAAACATACCATAATATCAATCAATAAACAGGTTAAATACCATAATATACATAATAGTTAACAATAAAGATGGTCGAATGACAATACTTACTTTTTGTTGATTGGAGATGAGGGTCAATCCTTTACCAGTAGTCATATCAAGATCATCACCAAGTAAGTTTAGAAACCATCTCCAGTTATCCTTGTTCTCCACATTTACTACAGCCCATGCTACAGGAAATATGTGATTGTTTCCGTCTCGACCAATGGCAGTTAAGATTTCACCCACACTTGGCTTCTTAAGAAACAACCATCTAAAGCTATAACATTTCTACATCCCAATTTCCATCCATCTTTCAAACCTTTGAAACATACGTAGAATATGTCAAAATAAGTTTTATCGTCTGGATTTACGGTAACACCAACCTTAACAGTAGAACCTGAATTTGACTCTAAAATAGCCTTACCATATGACCTAATATACCCATAATGGTCCTCAATGGCTGTTTCCCCTTCATTTAAAGCCCACCTTTTTGCATTCCTACAAACAGTTGGGCTAACAATGCACTTATATTTTTTCATGACTAAGTCAGCTAATTCATGCAACTTAATTTCAGGATTTTGCCTAATCTTACTACCAAAATGCTTACCAACCCATTTGTAGTTAACTAATGATCCATACTTAAACTGCCTAACACAAGTATGTTCATCAACCATAGATACTACCTGGAAATATTTCTCGGTAGTCATCTCCTTACCGTAATACCTCCATGGAAAATTTGAACTAGGAACCTCTTCAGTACTTGGGTATCTTTTCCACTTGCTTTGTTTTCCTTTCTCAAGCTCCTTAATCCTTTCTGGTCGTAAACCAAATTTTGTAATGAGCTGTGTCTTTGAACTTCTGTAGAACCATAGAGAGAACCCGTTGGCAAGACCATAGTAAGTCAAGCACTCTTTAAGTTGGTCAACATCGACAAACTTCTCACCAACCTACAAAATAACATAAATAATAGCATAAGTATGAGAATAGGTTCAAGTTAAGTTAACTAAGAGTAAAGATAAATAATAGCATAAGTATTACCTTGGGTTTTCACATCCTCCAGTGAGTGTCAGCATCATGTATGGCAAAATTTTCAACTTTAGACTCGACAATCGTGAATGGATCAGTCATATCATCACCACCATATCTCAGCTGTTTGAGTAAATCATATTTAGACTCGACAAAAGTGAGAGGGAAAGGAAGGTGTGTGTGGTCCAGTGTGTGTGATTAAAGTATGTGGTCCAAGCAAAGGGTGTTATTTTTTTTTTTGTGCCCACTTGGAAATAACAGTGTGGATATAATTATACACGCGGAATTATTTTTAAACGTAAATGGTTCTTGCAACCGACAACTGACCAAACCAGTGACTAGACACATATAACGAACGGATTTTGTAACTTTATTAATGGAATGAGAAAAAAAGAAATCTACATACAATGAGAAAAATGGTAAGTTAACTACATTTTCAAGTGATTTGCCCTATTATAAAACTAAAACACATGAACTTTCTCTAATTTTGTGCTTTACCTCCGTCACATTTTCATGTTTAATTCCACCAAATGATCATTGGGAGAAAAATAGAACATTATATCATCTTGTTTTTGTTTTTCTTGTTGGAAGTCAAACATTTGTTATTATTGTAGTTCGTACTTCTTTTGCTTCATCTCTTCGCCTTTTGCTTCATCCGGACATACGTATCACTTTTAGTTTATTTGATTGAAAAAAGAGAAGTACTGGTGTTTGCCAATTCTTTCACCAACATCTTCAAAAAAACCTTCATCCCCACCAGATAACGAGGATGCAGATGATGTCGACTTGTTCTTAGCTTTGTCCCTGCCCATTGGTCGAACTTTTCGCATTTCCTCCTCCTCTTTATCTTCATCCACTGTGTTGTTGAGATTGAAACCACCTTGTGTTAAATCAGATGTGTTGAACGAGGTTAACTCCAACGTCTTTGACCGTTTACTTTTACTTTTAGCGCGGTTTTTCTCAAATGCAGGAATTTTTACTCTCCTTTTAAAATTCTTCACGCATGATGAATGTTGAAATGCGTTCCGTATTTAGCATGATATTCATTAGTTGATTTTTCAAGGACATATTGATGAAGAATCACGGAGCGTTTGTGGTGATGTAGGATCGTGATAGATTTGTAGTTGATACATATTTTGTTGCGATTGAAACATTTGTGGTTGATACATTGTTTGTTGTTTTGTTGTTGTGGACGCATTTGGGTGGTTGTGGTATTGTGGTTCTTGGTATTTGGTTGTTGTGTTTCACAAACAAAAGTTGGAGCTCGAAAGTGAACCGATGGTGAGTGGCCGAGTTGGAAATTGGAATTGGGTGGTGGGATGTTTTGTTGTTGACGTTGTTTTGGGGGTTTGTTTTTAGAGTATTTTAAAACATTTTGAAGTAGAAGTATAAAAGATGTAATAAGATTTGAATGTGTAAAAAAATGAAAGGGTTAACCGGTATTTACAAGAATATATATATATATATATATATATATATATATATATATATATATAGAGAGAGAGAGAGAGAGTTAGGATCAAATAAGAAGGTTACTTAAAATAAGAAGGAATAAGAAGAACTATAACCGCAAATCCGAGATGCACCGACCTAAATTAGATGTATCCCTATACTCTTAGATGCATTATAACGCACCATAGTATGTTTTCTAGCTTTTAATCGATGCATATACGTATATTAGATGCATTTCATGATTTCTCTGTTTTTGTTCCTCTGCGTGCCAAAATCATGAAAATCAATTTGCACCATCTATACATCAAATTAACTTTCGAAACTCAAGATGTTGTATCTATGTGAATAGAAATGCATCTAATCCAAGTCGTTGCATCTCAAATGCGTAGTTTTGGTCACTTCTCACCACTTCTTATTTTAATTTACTTCTCACTAGATCCCTACTATATATATATATATATATATATATATATATATATATATATATATATATATATATATATATATATATATATATATATATATATATATATATGTTAGGATCCAATTATTATTGTGTTGATGATTGGTGGTCTTGGGAGATCAAAATACATGTTTGCCATAGTTAGAGAGTTAGTAGAAAGAGAGGTGTTCTTGCTAGAGGTTTACACAAATGAAAGATTAGATTAAAATGAGAAGAAGCACCACCCTTCCATGGATGGAAGGGGTATTTATAGTTACATGAAATACGACCTTAACGGCCTCATGGATCGTGGATACGGTGGTAAAGACCCGTCCTTCCTCCACGGTGTTGCACTAAGCTATACTACGCTACAAACTAATAAATAAACTACTAAATAACGTAAATAACGATATGTCTACGAGCTAACTTATGCTAGATAATATTAGGGGTGACCGACTCTTCACTATGGAATTTTCTAATTCCTAACAATCTCCCAAGGGAGCTCACCCCATCTTATACATTTCGAGTCCTAGCATTCTATTCTTGTCTTTGTTCTTGAGCTCAGACTTCAATTCTTCATTTCAACAATCTTTGTGCTTTGTAGCGATTCTTCAATGTCCGCATTGATTTGTACTTTTAGTGGAGGCCTTTAATCGATCCACATCTTTGATGATCTTCGAGCTTTCTGAGATCATCACCACGATAAATCTCTCCGGATCATCCATAGTAGTGTTGCCTTCATGTGAAGTTGTGACATTTGGACCGATATGCTTACACTATAGAATCATGACATCTTTCCATCGAGTAGCGGAAGCTTTTATCGTTCAAGATATTTGCAAAGTAGCGAGGAACATAGTATAAGAAATATCCGAGCTGTGTTCGTAGATATGCACCACCATGATTTCTTCAAATTAAGTGTGATGTTTGTGAGCATGCGGCTTTGGATTGACTCTTCAATTACGATCACCGCAATCGTCGGGTGTACCGCATCTGACGAGTTAGCAATAAAGCGCCGAAAGTGTCTTTGATCACTTCGTTGAATTGAGGTACACGGCCCACGGTTCCCGCTGATCGATACAAGTCTTTCGTGATCGGTAGGATTCCTAAGAATCTCCTCGACGTGGTTTCGCACTGTTCTAGTCGTTCTCAAACCGAACGCCTCAAAGAAGACAACACGGAGTGAGTGAACCAAATAATTGAGATTCATCGATTGATGAAAATGATTTGAAAAACAATCGCGTATTGCTTAGAATAAAGAGTTTTGCAATACGACGAAGGTTTTATGAGAAGATCAATTTTCAATCAAAACACTTTTTGTATTTGAAAATAGTACACAATCGACGTATAGTGAAAAGAAGAGATTCGCACATCGACCGGTTTTCTAAAAGTATTCGTCAATTCCATTCTGGACCAAGGTTGATTCAAGATTGAATCTCCCCATCGTTTCTATCCAGCTTGTCACAAGCTTGATCTTTGCAAGATCTCACATGTCACCCACCAAGAGCTTGTTTGATGTTGGCTCTAGAAGGATTTCCATCTTCATTGTGAATATTTTCATATCACTCGGATGTTCTGGCAATACCACAAGGATAATGCGTAGGACTCTAAATATATACTTACTTTCCACATTGTGTGAAACAGTGAGTTTTCATTAATTTTGTGTCCTAATGAGATATTGTGGATGATCTCTTGGCTCTAGACTCAATAGTGCACATTTGGTTCCTGTGCCGGAGACTAGGGAGAGGGTCTCCTACTTCAATATCAACCATCTCTAAGAGAAAGTCGATAGATTATGTCTGGTTCCCGTGAGAATGAAACAAGCCCTTTTAAGAGGAACTTGAGTGGTTTGGGAAGTTTAGTGCGATGCATCACCGGGTCCATGATGTCTTGTCTTCAATACCAGTGTTACCTTAGTAACCACCAAGTAGCATATGAATTGAACCCGGTTTACGCCTAAGGTTGAATTGATGGAGGCTATTTCTTTTCACCCTTTATCATTCATTTCTTTTCATTCTTCACCCCTTCAAGCTTACCGAGACTTCATAACTAGAACCTTGTTGGGTTTATTCCAAGACTAGCTCGGCCTCGACCGCACTCTTCCCATTCCTCACTTTTCTCCTTTTTTCAATATACCTAAGGACTCTACACTATCTAGTGGATTGTCCTCGGTAGATCCCTCCGGTTCGGCGGATCGTGGGAACGGATACCTAACCTAACCATCCTTATAACTCCATGCATAAAGTAAATTGGTCGGTCTTTTGGTATTGTTCTTTCCTTCATGAAACCAATTGAAAATTATTTGGAAAACCAATCAAGGTACTTGTGATACGAGATCAAAGCATTTTGTACCTTAATAGTTTTGATCATTTAGAAAACCTCCCTCAACATGTGCATATGATTTAGAAATTGTTTAGCACAAGGAGGCAAGAGAACTTTGAAATATTTTCTTTGATCACAATTTTCATAATGAAAAAGCCATTTGATTTTCATTGGTAAATTCTCCCTCAATATGTGCATAGGATATTTGAAAACATTTTTATCACATAGAGGCAAGAGTTCTTTTGAAGCACATCCACAATCACAAAATCCATTAAGAAAACCATTTGAAAACACAATCAAGGTACTTTATAATCTCTTTTAAAAACTTTTGTACCTCGATGGTTTTGCTCCCCTCAATATGTGCCGAGATTCGAAAGCGTTTAGCACATACGAGAGAGCAACTGCACAATTGAATCCAAACAATCACCTTTATCAAATTTCATTATTAAATCACAAATTCTCCCCCGATCAAAAATATCAAACCCTTTGAGATTTTGGATCCCAAGTGATTTAATACGGTTTATAAAACATGGGAGAATATGTGGCCTGGTTTAAATACTCATCATGTTTTTGGATAAATCCTCCTCCTCAACATGTGCATTGTGTATGAAATTGTTTGGCACATGGAGGCAGGAGTGCCTTTAAAGGACTAAAACCAATTCCATTTAAACAGATTTGAGATTTAAATCACGATCTCTACCCCGATCAGAAATATCAAACCATTTGAGATTTGTGATCCCAACTGATTTAAGTCATTTAGAAAAATTTGGGGAAAGACGTGGCAAGATTTAATTTTGAAAAATGATAGATAAGGACCAGATTTAGACATTAAAGATTGTTAGTGTCAGGTATGATAGTTTTTTACGAGATCTTTAAGTAAAATAAAACAATTTCACAATCAAACAAGAATAGAAAAAATTTCATTTTGATGATCTTTGAGTTTTAAAGAAAACCATACCATGACATAACATTAAATCTTTAGATCACCACATTTTAGCATACAAACGGACTTTTATGAAGTAATATTGTTTGAAAATAATTTATTCAAAATCACTCTCCCTCAAACCATGACAAGAGTCGATGATTGAGTGACTTAAGTTTTGATAAAATAAAGTCCGTGATTTTCAAAATTTAGTCCAATATATTTTCAAAACAATATTTTTCCATTTTCAAAAACAATATTTTCAAAGTTTTAGAAAATGGTATCATCACAATTATCCTCGCACAAAGATATGTTAGGTGGTTGAGAAGCTCGTTGTTGTTGCCGTAGGGTTTGAAGAAAACCGTCCGCATATGCAAGGATACTTCTTCACGTTGCATTTTGAATGCCAACCGAGGTCCACCAAGCTCGCTTCTTCAATCACTTAGAAGAAAACCATCTCACGATGCAAGTGAGACCTCTTACGTTGCATTTATGCCAACTCTTCATAGAAGTCCAATTAAGCTCGCTTCTTCACTTGTCAACCCAAGATATATTTACCCATTCCTTGCGCATCCAATCATCTTCAATTGTGGGATCCGGATCGGAATATTCTTTTATACCAATATACCGCATACGTTAGTGAACACACATACAAATATATGGTGGTCGACATCACCCATAACAAAGAATCGACTAATTATAGTCAATTCAACATAACAATCGATCATATAAGGCATGGGGTTTATGTGTTAATCAAACTCTAATCATCTAAACCTAACAATCATATCCTAAATTCTAGTCCTTCGACACGTGCAAATATCATTTTAATTAAGCACGTAGGATAATTAAGAAAGCTCGTTAGATGATATAGATTTGAAAACATTCTCCCTCAATCAATGACTTATTTTTCCGAAAAGGTTAAAAGCTACCGAAGTCATTGATTGAGTTTTCAATTTTACGAAAACTCTGAAACTGATTGATTTTCAAGCAACTCATTTCCCACCATTTTTGAAAACAACAAATATTTTTCTGAAGAATTTATAGAAGGAAAAACATTTGTGTAGGAACAGCAGTCCTTCGACATACTTTCCTTAAATTGTTTTAGGATAAGTGCACGAAAATTTGAAAATTGGTTTAGCGTAGCACTTTCCTTTCTTGAAAAACGGGTTGCTATCAGAAATAATAGCAAACCACGGTATAAGCGCGGGTCACAGTCTGAAATAACTGCAAGCCATCTTATGAAGCGCGGGTTACAATCAAATAATCAGAAGCCATTATTTGAAGCCCGGATTACATGCAAATAAATGTAAGCCATAGTTTGTGACATGTTTAGAAAGAAATATTTACACCTCCTGTCGAACTTCATCTAAAATCCGTGCCATTATTGAATGACATTTCTAAGACCGTAGATGTTATCGATACCGTAAGACATGTCTTAGAAAAACAATATTTTGGTCTTTTTCAAATTTTCGATTTTTATGGCTTTTTGTTGGTTTTATAATTTTCTATTTTGATTTTGTTGGTTTTATATTTTTGTATTTTGTTTTCGTAAAAATATTTACAAAGATAGAATAGATGATATAGTTAAAGAAGATGATGATACGAGTACCGAGATAAGGATATCGAGCAGCCCGTTGTAGAAGATAAGTCATCATCCCTTAAACATTCACCACCAAAGCTTCCAGGCTCTTGAATCAAGAAAGAAATTGAACCAATCGAAAGTGAGACTTTGCGCTTCCCCAAACCGAAAATCCTTTAGTTGAGCGATTCAAGCTCTATTTCAAGCTTGCCTTAGCCAGTGCACAAAGAAGCACACCTTTATCATAAATCCACCGCTCCTTTCAAGAATAATCACCGATTCTTCGCTCGAGGTTATATCATCAACAAAAACAACAACGTATCATCCCACACATAAATAACTCTTCTCAAATTTCATTACCATCAAGTCTCAAGCAATGCATCCCCAACGAGTTGTCAAGAGAACACTTACCCCAAGTAGATGAATTGATGCGCTGGGTCTCTTAGACTAGAGCTCACGAACCCGAATACACATACCCAAAGACAAAGAAACTTATACCATCAAGTAGTAGATTAAGTCCAAAAGCCAAAGAATAACCCCGATGTATACTTTTCTCTCCCTCAAGAAAGTGTATGAAGCTCAAGAACCCGGCACCAATGCCCAAAGAGAGAATAACCGATAATATTGAAGAGGCAGTCGAATCACCGATTATCTCTGCGGAGGACTATCTTCATGATCTTCAACTGCAGAATAAGTGATTATATCTCTCGAATCACCGATTAAGCCCTCAATTAAAATAGTTGAGCATCCCCAATGTACACAATCTCTCTCCTCCGATGATTGTGATAACATCAAAATCATCACACACTTGTGTACCTCTTTCATCTTCGTAAACTAACTCTTCCATCTCTTCTCCCACATAGTTGGAATAAGAACACTAAACGCCTTAATGAGTAAAACCTTGAGTTTCTCTCATGGTCATGACATTTGTTTTCCGGGATAACTTCAATCACTTAGAAGTATTAAGTCCATCAAGTTTACTCGCCATGAGTCAAACCTTGAGTTTCTCTCATGGTAATAACATTTGTCTTCCCGGATATCTTCAATTACTTAGAAGTATTGAGTTCATCAAGTTTACTCGCTTAGATACGTGTCTCCTTCCCCTTGCTGGTTTTGACACTTCGTAATCAAGAACACTTTGAAAGCCCAAATACAAGAAATCATGAGAAGAACCTTAGAAGTCTTTGTGAGAATCAACTTGTTGAAGAATATGAGCAAGTCTAATTGGGGATTAAATTCGACATATCACTCTCTCCCAATTAGTGCTCTCCCTAAACCGACAACTGCTTGATAAATGCCATGAATTAAGAAGAAGTCTTTAGATCGTTAAATGCAACTCGCCTTTAGTCTTCTAACATGTAGCGTAATATGTAGAACCGATCAGACTCGACCTTCTTCAAGATTGTCCAGCTGGGGAATAGAAAGTTAACATCTTCAACTCACCAAAACAACAACATCACCAAAAGCATCCCAATCAACTTACATCTTGCAAATCCCTTAACTAAAATCCCTCCCAATCAAACAAGAACGTAAAGATGTTCATCAAGGAAATCAAGAATCGTGCCGAACGAACACACGAAATGGTAACACCAAGCAAACAATCACATCAAACAAGAATAGAAGGTTGTTCGAATCATCATGTTGATGTGCACGTGAAGCATTAACCGAAGCACTTTGTCAATAACCTCATATCGCTTGTGAAGATGTCAACTAACGGCTCTTAAGAAGAAACCCATGTGAAGATTACCCGATAAAAAGAAGCTCGGTTCTTACATGAGTTTAGAGCCGATGACCATTTAAATTCTCAAATAATAATCAACCATGCAGATATTCACACTTCTTCCTCCTCAAGAATTGCAAACGGAGTTGCCATTCTTGATTAAATAAGTGAAAATCATCCGAATGTTCTATTCACACTTCTCTCCGCAAAATAAGCACATGATGTCGCCATCTTCATTATAATCGAGCAAGTGGAATGAGAAAACAATCATGGTAGCCCGGTTCACTTGATGACCAAGCGCATGGAAAAGTATGAAGCATGTTGATGAGAATGGTCATAATAAGAAGATTTCTCTTCTTCGAAGATAAAGCGCCTTCAAGCGCACATTTTCTTTTCTTTGGAGAACGAGGCATGAACTGATGTGTTCATACGTCATAGTCTCTCTTTTCAACTCTCTTAGCAAAACATGTAATCATCCCCATTATCATTATGTAGGCTCTTTGTCGTGACAACTGATGGAGAAAAACCCAATATGATGAATTTGACCCTGAAGTAGAACAACCCAAACTCGTGACTTAAACTTGCACATGTGAAACAAAGAACGGTGTCGAGAATTCATGCCCATTTGAATCTCTAAGTACTCTATACTCTTCACCCAACCAACCATCAAGTAATAGACGACATTACCTCTTGAAAATCCACAATTGAATGTGACATCGAGCACTACAACGTAACTCCTTTAAGTGATAGTTATTTTGAGGTGATAAGAGCCCAATTCCCTAAGTGGTAAAAGAAGAGGTAAAGTCACCCAACAATAACTAGATTTCCAAGTCTTTGTTTTTTATAATAAGCTCGAACAAGGATCTCAAGAATCTTCATCCAACCATCCCCGATACCTTCGTGATACTAAGTACACTCGCCGTGATGTTTCACTTCAACCTCAAATAAATAATACTTGAATTAACGCCGACGTCACATCTTCTTAATCGCAAATCTAGCCTTCTTTGACATTTTAAATGAACTTTGATAATGGTTTCATCCCACCATGGTTAAAAGCACGTAACCCCAGAAACCATATAATTAACCAAACCGCCATGAAAACAACCCAAACACACACCCAATTCATGAAGTACACCCTTTATCCCTTCTTCAAACAAACTGTAGCATCAAGATCGATAAGATCTCAAATACACTTTCCTTTTCTCCGTGATGGTTCCATCATTACGGATTTTACAACTCTATGGTTAACACCGAAAAATAGATTCTTTCATGATTTTACAAAACCAAGAATAAACCGTAAGATAGATCCGAAATGCACTTTACAATTGCCGTGATGTTTCCATTATCACGGGATTTACAGTGTCTATGATTTAAACCGAGAAATAGGTTCTTCGCGGGATTTTACAAAATCAAGACAAAACCGTAAACAATGTCAACTTGAATGTGTTATGACAACTTTGGTTTCTATGAATATCTGTTTTAGGGGAATATGCAGTGGTTCATCAACGGTTCATTAACATCATCAGTATCATCAACCATCCAATAAATACTCTGGAAAACACATCGTTCACATATTCTGTCGGCTATTGCTGTGACCACATGGAGAAGTAAATCCGATATACCAAACTTGATCATGAAGTAACATTCCCCGGATTTGTTACTTAAGCTTGCACTAATCCTCGTGAAAAAGAAACGGTGTACCCAATGTACAAAACCTCTTGACGTATCCTCAACTGCGTGAGACACCAAAGTGATAGTTACGTTGTGGGTAAACCGAGAAAGAATCACAACCGTACCTAAATAGCCAAGTCTTTATCACCCTCTATAAGTGCCCAAACAAGTCATCTTCGCGGAAGGGTAGAAAGAAAGAAGACGAAATAAAGTAAACGCGCCCAGAAAAACCTCACTTCAAAGTCAAATAAGAAATACCGTTCAACCAACTCCGTATTCAACCTTAATTAATTCAAGCCAAGCCGTGACATAATAATCATCGTGAAAATGTATATACCAAAGCATCAACCCTCATATAACAACAATCATCATCATACCAAATTTCCAAACCTTATAACGAATCTCATCATTTCATCAACTCACATAATCAAATCTTAATTCCAGTCTCATGATCAAAGGTACCCATTAATCTTGACCTGGTTAAAAAAATATATGCCTAATTCAATCGACATATTACCCGGTTCAAAGCTCAAACGACACATCGGATATTAATTCAAGACATTATCCAAGTCCATTCGTTTAAATAAAATTATTTGAACCATCAATTCAATACCAATTAAGAATACCAGATAGGAATCTTGAACATATTAAAGATCAACAAATAACTCAAGCCGTGACATGATTTCCCGTGAAATTTGTAACCACGAATACCACTCACTATATCACTTTTCACAAATTTTAATCAATATGTATCCAAAAGCTTAACTTATCTAATAGAAGTAGATTATGATAGCAGCTCGTCCAATTCATTATAACGCCAAACCACTGCAGCCCAAAAACATGTATAGTAAATCAATTATATGAGCCCAAGTTAGAAATTACCTAGCCCAATTACACGATTAATCCAACACCGTGAAGTCCAACTTCCGCCCACATAACAATGAATACCGATCATACTTTGGCCCGCTTGAGTCCATTCGCTAACCCTAAAATCTCGGAGTATAAAGACCACAATATCACTTCAAACCCTAAACTAACTCACAGACAAACCCTAAATACTCTAAATAATCCGCCTCTTATCTAACCATTCTCACAAACCCCTAAGATCTGGAAACAACTCAACCCTAATCTTTGAATAATAATATCAAACCCAACTATTTTTCAATAATCGCCTCATATCAAGTCGCTTCAAACAAAAATATGTCAGGTAGCACTCAACCATTCATTCTCACATAACAACTTTCAATCATCATATGCACAAGATGATAAGAATGGTCTCACCACAGAGATGGTTCGAGCCACTGCCACAGGGATGGTTTGGTGATTCATTTGTGACGGCAACAAGATCTACTAGTGGTGACGGGTAGGTTTAATTATGAACTTTGTTGTTATGTTTTTATTATAACCGAATCATGAAGAGAGAATGAAACCCCTTATGGTTTTTTTTTCTTTATTTAATAATTTCGGATATTTAAATGAGGTGTATGCTTCAACAGATCTATGATGGTGTTTGTGTGAAAGATCTCCAAAGATCAAAACTTGACACGTTAATAAAAACCTGAGATCATCTAGTCTTTATATACTTTCGTTCTTCTTTTCGAGGCGGATTGAGATAGATCTATGATGATTGTACTTCCGTGGGTGTTAAGATCTGAAATGGTCACAAAAACCCATGAACAAGAGAGACTGAGATCATTCGACATTCGTTCACCAATTAATTTTTTGATCTTTTGAATATGTAACTTTTTAGTTTCAAGTCTTGTATCTTGATCTGTGATGTTATCGTTTTAATCTTAGATGTTTGGACTGATGATGGATGACACAAACTGAGGTCTATGATGGTTATATCCTGATGTCGAGTGTAGTTTGGTATTGTAAATGTCGTGGTCATTTGTAAAACAGGTCTTCTTCTTAAAGTTGTATGGTCATGGTCAAAGCTCTTCTTCATCATTTCTGTAAGTTCTTAAGCCGTAGTCAAAAGTCAAGTTGCTAGACCATAAGTTGCACCAAGTCGCTAACCAAAGTCTTTAACCCAAGTCGCTAGCACAAGTTGCTACGACTTGTAAAGACAAGTCGCTAGGTCTAACTCGCTAGGTCTAACTCGCTAGGTCTAAGTTGCTAGGTCTAAGTCGCTAGGTCTAACTCGCTAGGTCAAGTCGCTAGAACTTTTATTTGACTCAATAGTCAAATAACCACAAGTCGCTACATCTTTCAACGCGCAAATCGCTAACTTATAAATATAAGTCGCTACAATCAAGTCGCTAGCATGTATTTTGTACTTTTTCCGATGAGTTTTCCGACCAAGTATTTCCGACCATATTCATGCTAAACCCGTAAATCTTTGTTTGACCTTAAAACCGCATAAAGATTCATTGTATGACTATTGTAAAGCGCTTGACCCGTAAAAGTGACCACATGACCCAATGACTTTTCTTTTGGTACAAGATATTGTCACGTAAACCGATAATCGTGATCGTTTGGACCAAGAATCTTGACACAAGACATGTAAAAGCTTTAAAATGATGATATTAACATGAATATATGACCAAAGGACATGTAACATTGTTTACAAAAAATTCGACCAATAAAACAAGAACAAAAAACAGATATAAAACATGTATCAACAACAAACCGCATAAGCCTCATAAACCGAACCATGAACAACCATGTAATCATCAAAACACAAAAACCTTGGCTCGTACCAATTGTTAGGATCCAAATATTATTGTGTTGATGATTCGGTGGTCTTGGGAGATCAAAATACATGTTTGCCATAGTTAGAGAGTTAGTAGAAAGAGAGGGTGTTCTTGCTAGAGGTTTACACAAATGAAAGATTAGATTAAAATGAGAAGAGCACCACCCTTCCATGGATGGAAGGGTATTTATAGTTACATGAAATACGACCTCCTAACGGCCTCGTGGATCGTGGATACAGCTGGTAAAGACCCGTCCTTCCTCCACGGTGTTGCACTAAGCTATACTACGCTACAAACTAATAAATAAACTACTAAATAACGAATAACGATATGTCTACGAGCTAACTTATGCTAGATAATATTAGGGGTGACCGACTCTTCACTATGGAATTTCTAATTCCTAACAATATATATATATATATATATATATATATATATATATATATATATATATATATATATATATATATATATATATATATATATATATATATATATATATATAATAATGCCCAACGGTCATTTTTGGGACCGCTACCCACTTTTCCCATCTTTTGTTAAGTGAAGACTTTCAACGAAACATAACCAAAAGGCCAAAATCACCACATTCACAAGCACCAAGTATACCCCGTCATCACCTTCATCGCCAAGATGACCTTTGCGTGTGGTGGGAAGTCACCATAACGTCCGTCTAATCCCATAGTTAACTATATCTAATTACTACTGTTCTTTCATCAAGTTATATGTTTAGTTAGGAGTTTTAATCCCATAGTTAACTATATCTAATTACTACTGTTCTTATATCAAGTTATATGTTTAGTTAGGAGTTTAAGTATTTCTCGAGAATGGTTTTAAGCATAGTTGTCAGGATCTAGATTTTGATCTTAGGATCTTACAATTTTACGATATTGTAAACCAAAACGATCTGGATCATATATAGGATCTTATAGGATCCCGATCTTGACCATACGATCTTAAGATCTAATCCGATCCGATTTTACCGTTCTCGGATTACAAACTAAAAAACTACAAAGTTTTAAGGGTTATTTTTTTTATTTTTTTTTTATTTTTTTAGAATTCAAAAAATAACATATTAATTTTTTTAAACATTTAATAATCATAATTTAAGATAACATTTCTATGAAACATTCATAGTATTTTGTGTTTATAATGTATAATAATTTGTAGATTTGTATGATATTACAAAACTATTAAGAAATAACATTAGAGTAAGATCTTAAGATCCCGATCCGATCTTACAATCACGATTTTGAAAAACGAAACGATCCTCGGTAGAATTCGATCTTAAAAATTTAGTTTTAAGTTCTAACTACACATCTACTTCCTATATAAAACAAGCTTGTCCTATAATTTCTCCCCAAAAATATTAATCAATTACGTAAACTACTTTTATCTCAACCGCCTTCTTTTAGTTTCGATTCATGGAAGACCTAAATGTAACTCATTGCAAACAATTCAATGTAGGTGAAAAAACACACACACAATCTCCTCTTCACAAAACCCTAACTGACATAATTAGGAGGATGAATTAATTTCATCAAACATGTGCCGACAACATATCCATAAAATCGATTGGTATATAGGTTCGACAACGTATTGCAGCCAATCCATGGATCTACAATATTTGTGGATTTTGGATCTTTGTGTCAAGCGAATTAATTCAGGTATTGTGTCCATTTAGATGAAACGATTTTGATTGATTAGATTGTTAATCTTCTTTTTGTATATAAAGGAGTAGATTCATAATGTTTATTTTGTTTTTTTTTTGTTTATTCTATTTTGATCGGATTTCATGTAGATTCATAATGTTTATTTTATTTTTTGGGTTTATTCTATTTTGATCGTATTTCATGTACACCATGTGTTTGATGAAATACATAATTAGCAATAACTTGATTTGCTAACCACAAAGTACTGATTGTATAAGGAATGTTTGATGAAATTATTAAATGACAAAGAAAAACATTAAATAGATGCATTTTCAGTGTGATTGATGACTTATGTTGTAGTTAACATCACATTTATGGTCATTCTCTGTTGTGGTGTTTTTCAGGAAATATGGTTGCTCTGTTTTGTTGGTTGACAATCGAGTAATTTGCAGCATCTGATTAGCGGAGGATTACAAGATAAAATATGTTCTTTGTGGTAATTTTTTAGACAACGATAGCATTTTTAGTTACATTCATATTTGTTTGAGTTTATCGGCTTATTTGATGAAATGCTTCAATGATAAAGAACATCATAAAATAGATGCATTTTCAGTGTGATTGATGACTTATGTTGTAGTTAACATAACGTTTATGGTCATTCTCTGTTGTTTTGTTTTTCGTGATAATCAAGGTTGCTCGCCTTGTTCGTTGAGAATGGAGTAATTTGCGATCTCGTTAGCGAAGGATTACAAGATAAGTTATGTTCTTTGTGGTAGCTTTTAGACAACTATAGCATTTTAGTGACATTCATATTAGTTGAGTTTATCGGTTTATTGAAATTTGGAAAATCAGAAACTTATTTTGTTCAACTTATTAGCTTATTAGTATAGTCTTACCGCATCTAAATAGTCCATAAACCAAGTTGACAAGCTAATAATCAAATGGATGTGGCTTTTTTAAATTGTAGTATACCGTTAACAATCAAATAAGGTGTTCTAACATCCCCAATCCTTTTGTTTAAAGTAGTATTTAGATCACTATTGTTATGCTTTTTGTGTTGTTCAAGTTAGTTGTTTAAAAAATAAGCTTATTGGTGAATCTGTAGCTTATTTTTCAAATCTTATTAACTTATTACTTTTTTCTTATTGATTTTATGAGTCCATAAACTGTGTTCTGCAACCTAATAAGCAAATGGAATTGGCGGTAACCAATCAAATAAGCTGTTATAACATCCCAAATGCGTATGTGTAAAGTAGTATTTAAATTGATGATCTAAATCGTTCAAGTTTAAAAATAAAATGGTGTTTCTACTTATTGTCACACGTAAGTAGTCTTTGAGTTCGATTTTGGCCTATGCTATTCTCCTTATAATTTGTTTGTCCATATATTTGCTTATAACAAAAAGAACATTTGATTTCTATGTGCATCTCCGAAACCAAAAATGCATGCTTTTTTGTTACAATTTTGTTCACTTTATTCTATATATATCCTAAATGACCATATCTGTTAATGCTATATGCTCTTTTAATCCTGTTAAATAAAGTGGAAATTAAAGTTTGTATTCTTTTCACTTATTGTTATTATAATTTTATGTACTTCAAATTTGGAAAATGTAATAAGATAATAGAGGTAGGTTTTAAATTTTATTCAAAATAATTATTGAAAAATAACTAACATAATTTATTTTTGCTAAACCTTTTAAAATTTGAATCATTGTCTTACTTAACATCCTGATTTTTAGCTAAAAGTTTAAATTTTTGATTTTTGAAATTACTGAAATTTCTCAATTTGCTTCATTTAACCTAATTCCTAACACTATATATTTCAGTGCATCTTTAACAACTCTTCATTCATCTCTTATAACTTCATCTTTATACAATCACAAGGTATTTGAAATGCCTAATCATAATCAATCATTTATATTTTTGTTTCATCTTTTGTTTGAAATATGAATATTCATTATATGATGACATCTTTGAAATATATATTAATCTTTTGTCATTTGTAGGCAATACAAATGGATCAACAGATTACTGCTTTGAGTGACATTGGCCCTATGCTTGATGATGCAAAAATTTTGGTGAGGGTTGTACGTATATGGAAAGCTCATTCCATCACTAATCCAAATGAAGTTTGGAGTTTAGAAGTATTATTCCAAGATGAACAGGTTATTAACATTACACTATTCCGTTATTTATTATTTTTGTTTCCATAACAAGAATTTATGTTCTTTTAAACTTTGTTTATATTTATCCACTTTATTTTCTGTTGATTTGAATCACATATATGGTTGTATAGATAAATATATAGTTGATCTGTATTTCTCCATATTTACATGATATTTCAAGGTAACCGTATTCAAGCTTCTATTAAGAAGGCAGATATGAACAAGTTTCAAGCTATTAAGGATGAAGGTTCCTGCTACAAAGTGGGAAGCTTTGGGGTTGGTGAGAACGGAGGAAAGTTCCCCGTTGCTGAGTCACTGTTACAAAATCGGATTCTATAAGAATACGTCTGTGACAAGAGTTGCTCCCTTTGACCAGAATACCCGTGGTTTTAGATTTGAACCATTTCGTAACTTTACGAAAGCACTTTTCGAGACTCGATATTGTTGGTAATAATTATTGATTATTTGTTTTGTTTTCATTCATATTTTATCGCCTTTCATGATGATAATTTATTTAAATAAGTCTGCATAATAATAGATGAATGGACATTTGTTGTACGCTTTAACTTGCATAGCACCTATGTAAACGCAGATGTCATTGGGACTATAATATCCATATCTTAACCAATACCGTATGAAAGTTATGGTAATCAAAAATTTAGAAGGACTGTCACCTTGGAAGATGTTGAGTAAGACTACTACTTTTGGTTTATAAAAAATGATATATTTATATTTACTTACATGTTTCAATATAATACAGTGGAGTAACTCTGGATTGATGTTTCTTTGATGGATGGGTTGAACGGTTCAATGTTTGGCACAACAATTGGATAAAATGCGAAATTTTGTAATGATCCTTCAAATTGTAAAAGTCAAATACTTTAATGGTAAAATGTTTTATATAATTTATGATGTTTCTTTTAATAGTTGATTTCATTAAAATTGACTAACGGTTATATTCTACTACTTCGATAAGCCGTCTGTTAGCAATGGGCATTTGCAACTAAGCTTTATATCAATGATAACATACGAGATTAATGTATACGAGAAGATGTAAGTATTTCATTTATAAAACTAATGGTTTCAAATTAATCGTTACAAATAGAATTATAATTGCACACACTTTGTTCATTTGGCTTGGATCATGAATCACTATGTTCTCACTGTATGGGTATCAAGAAATGAATGGTTATGTGGAGAAGAACATCATTTTAAATGTGTTTTCGCCATCCAAAAAAGAAATCACTTCTGATGAGTTTTTTGAAAATGCTGTTAGGGAAATTGTTGGGTCTATTCGTGAATCTGAATACGTAAGTTATCTGTTCTTATTATTATAGCTGTGAATGTGAATTTTCTATACTAATTTATAAATCATATTATACAGAAAGTTGAATGTATCGTATACGCAAAGATACACAAGGTGTGATGTAGGTTTTACTGACCAGGTTTTAATATTTATAACGTCTCGTTATACCTATGGTCTACCCTAATGCACTAACGGGCGGTGTACCCGGTCGTGTGTATGTAGTATTCGTAAAACCGAGGTCGCCCCAAGAGCTATGTGTGGATTAATACTAAGTCTAGGTGTCACGATTTTAAGATGGTTTTGATATCGAATTAACTAATTAACTACTAAAACAAATAAAGGCAAAGATGTTATCAATAGAGAGTGGTGCTAACCTAGTTACTCATCCTAGCTAGTAATGTTTACGCCTAATTACTTCCAATTACTTCAGAAGGGTCAAATTCGAGAGGACAAGATTGGTCATTCATACCTAACCTATCAAAGAAAGAGCCACCACCGAGAAGTCAGTGTCCCCTCATAAGTCCAGTTGTTTCGGTCCCTAAGCCAAGTCATTAAGTTCCGCTACATGCTAGACTTATAATAGTTAGTGCCCGGCGCTAGCATCTTAGACACTCACCCCTAATTCTTAAGTTCATCCAAACGGTAGGTGATCAGTTGGTCAAATCGCACAAGAAGAAAGGGTCGTCGCTTGGTCATATCTTACCCTTCCCGCCTCGCCTACTCACTTAGGGCCAGCTGGTCATATCTCCTAAGCAACTAGCCTCTACCGCCATTCAAAACTACCAAAACAAGGGTAGCTATCAATAAACTATGCATGCATACACTTAGAAATAATTATACAGAAGCAAATGTAAACACAAATAAAATAATTAAGGAATCATAACTAGACCAAGACCAAGAGGTGCTTAGCCATATTAACCATACAAATCAATTCAAAGTTTAATGTTATGAAATACATGAATCAAAAGTAAAGAAAAGATAAAAGCTAATGCTTATCGTAGGGAGTGATTTCTCCTTGGAGATAGCTCCGTATGCTCCTCTAGATCCGCTTTGGCTTCTTCTCACGCTTCTCGATTGTTGTGTGAAATGGGATGCTTTGAAATGTCGGAAATCGGGGGTATTTATAGGTCAGATCTTGGTTACAGCGTAACTAATAAAATAGTTACGCCGTAACATATAACTTCTTCAGAATTGCACTAGATCTGGCCGGTTACGGCGAACCTTGAAGGTCAAAGATCGCTCAAAATCGTCAACAACCCGATTAATCGGACAAAATCGGTCTAATCGGATTAATCGGATAAAGCGCTTAAAAATTGGTCAACAAAATCGCTTAAAAATCGGACAAAATCACTTAAAAATCGGTCAACAAACCGATTAATCGGACAAAATCGGTCAAAGGTTGCTTAAAAATAGTCAACAAACCGAGTAATATTATGTTTGACTTTGAACTTTGAAGAATTATGTATTATGTCTATATTTGAACACTTGAAATATTTGAACTTAGATGCAATACGCTTATCCAATACATATAAAATAATATAATATCTAAAATTACATTTTTGTGCATAAAAATTTCAATCCGATTAATCCCCGCCTAACCGATTAATCACTAGGCCCTACCCAACCGCCTCACTAGCGCCCATCGATTTTTACAACCTTGGTTAAGGCGTAATCCTAAGATGGAGTTACGCCGTAATCTTCAGTTGAGTTGGTTTTCTGAGTCATGCTTCTGTTACGGCGTAATGTGAGAGAAGAGTTACGCCGTAATCACTTCAAAACAGGCATACTATCATATATCTTCAATAAATTCTCCAAATCCGCGTCTCATTAGCTCCAATGCTCGTAATTTACCTGAAAGTGAAATATAAAGGAAAACAAGCGTAAATCCATATAAATGATATAAAATACGAGCATTATCGGAAGAAATTGACACTTAATATTCAGTACTATTTGATGTTATCATTTTGCAAAACCAAATACATAACCATTCATTACTGTTTTAGCTTAGGAGCTTATTTCACATTTTCACTGCTTATTTCAAAAAGCAGTACCCAAATTTTTTATTTTTCTTAAAACCAGCTTAATTCATAGTATTTTTGGTAATTTTCTCAGAATTTTCAAAAGTGTTTAGTATTTTTTATTAATTTATTAGTATAATTTAGTTTTTAATTCATAAAAAATTAATTAAAAGTCGAAAAAATACCCGGTTTTTTCCTAAAATTATTTTTAGTCATTTAGAACATAGGAAAATTAGTTTTGCTCCCATAGGCTTTAAATTGCAAGTTTTTCACTTTTGAAGCTCGGGATTAGCCTGGGTTTTCACTTTTTTAGTTTTAACACCCTAGGACGTAATTTAGCATCGTTTTAATGTTTCCTATGTTTAGTAGTTGTTAAATTAGTTAATTGCTTTGTTTACGTTCTTAATTTTCATTCCCGTGCTTTACTTTTTAGAAAACGTAATCAAAAACGTAAAAACTCAAACTCTTAAAACCCAAATTCAAGTTCTAATCACAAACCTCAACGAATCATCAATTCACGACACGGCCCGAGTATCACTTGCCCGGTATCACATATATCACATTCGTGAGTTTTGACACGTTAACCTTTTTCCTAAATGGTTGATTTGTCGATTCTTGCATACATTTGGTATTTTGATATTTGTTATATATACTTTTAAAGACGAATCACTACCATATAAAACAATAAAAATAGGCTATAATATCGAGCCAATATTGTTCATTTGTAAACTTATAAGAGCATCCGCAATGAAATGTCAATGAGAGATAAACTATGAACAAGGTGATGACATGAAACTTGATGGATTGCAGTTATCACACCATTAGTTTTTATTGAATAAGGGATCAATACCCATTGACCAAACGTTAACCTTAACTCTTATTGTAGAGGTCAATGGACAAGCTAGCTAATCTGTATAAATGTGTAATGGCATAGATGTTACTCCCTGCCTCAAAATATAAGTTCAGGTTTAATTTTTAAATACAACTTTGATCTTAAATATTTTTTTTTGTTATATAATACTTAATGCAAAATATATAAGAGGAGAGTTATTTTATATACAAAACTTTTTCATATATCAAGAGACTCATCCCCACCCCCCATCTAAAAAAAATCAATGGTTGTGATTAAAAACATTTTATTATTTCACCGATTTTTTATAATTTAAATTTCTTTTAAACCGTTAATCGTTAAGAGAAAATAGTTACGCCATCGCGACGAGCATTTAATTATCTTTCTATAGACGGACACTTTGATATATTTTCGAAAAAAATTTGTTTTTTTCACGTTTTTCGTCTTTTTTTTCATTTTTTTTTCGAATCTGAGATTTGCAGGAAAAAACCACATGTGATTAAGCACTAAGTTGAATATTACATGTGATATTTAGTGTTAAATCACATATGATATTAGTGTTAAGTCACATATGATATATTATCATATGTGATTTAACACTAATATCACATGTGATATTCAAATTTATCATATATGATTTAACTCTAATATCACATGTGATATTCAAATTAGTGTTTAATCATGTGTGATTTTTTTCATGCAAATTTCAGTAACGAAAAAAATGTAAAAAAAAAAAGGTGAAAAACACGAAAAAAATTTTTTTTGTCGAAAGTATATCAAAATGCCTATCTATAGAAAGATAATTAAATGTTGGTCGTAATAGTATATTTTTTTCGCTTAACGATTAACGGTTTGAAATATATTAATATTTGAAAAAAAGAATGAAAGTGAGTTTTTTAAATTGTTAGGATTAATCTTATCCATTAAATCAAATAAAAATGGAAGAAAAATAAATGGTGAAAATTGATCCCTTGGTATGTAAAAGATCTTTTGTTCTCAAATAATCTTAAATCAATAAATATATAAATAGATTGGGTTTAGAATGTTTTGATATGATATAATTTTCATCAAGTATTATATATTAAAAACAAAAATATTTATGGCCAAAGTTTGATTCAAAAAGTCAGAATTGACTTAGACTAATTGATATGACAATGCATTGCGGATGCATTAAAGACAATCACAAAGATTTATCTATCTCTTGTGAGATGCATAAAAAACGTATGTATCTGCCACTCTAAGTTTTCATGTGAAGTTATGTGTTTCAAGTGGATAATCAACTCATCTCATCGGTGTGAACCTCATACTCCTTACGGATTTCCATTTTCATAGTACTTCATATTATTTGATTCAGTCTTTAGATCATATTAAAGTTCTATTTTCATTTTCTAGTTTAAGGTAAAGGGTTTTCTTGGTATTGCCTGCAATAATTTTGTATCTAACTTTGCAAACGAACAAATTCCCTTACGAATCGGATATTCTATATGTAAGAACGATAAACTCTTTCTGGTTTTTAGCTTTCATAGGCAGTAAACTACTTCACTCTTTTGATTATATCTATCATCCGTTTTTTTTCTTTCACATGAAACTCAAAGTTTATTAAGTTGATGTTGCATGCACAGTGCACTCTAGCTATGTGAGTTGATCACCTTTCTCGTTTTTGTATGGATTACTGTCATACAGTTTTATTTCAATATTTTGTTAAAATTTCTTTTCTGTAAATTTAGGATAACTATGTTTGTTTCAGTTTTTAACTATTTATCTTGTCTTTTTGAAGATCTCCTGATCGTGATTAAATTTTGAATTACTTTTTTTTGTTAATAATATATAAGGATATAGTCTAAGAAATAAAAAGTGATGTATGCATGCATTAATTTAGTCCTTTTCTATAGGATAAATATCAAATAAAAAGACAAATATCCGTAAAAAGATAAAAAAAAAAAAAAAATTCAAAAAAAGTTCTCGAAAAATTCCAAAAATTTCACAAGATCGGGATGATGGTGCATGAAAAGTTGTGAAAACTTTTTCAAAAGTGGATATTTTTTCAAAAATACGCTTAAGATTAAATCGCTTTTTGTGCATCAAAATTGGTTTTTGCACTCAACTCTTTTGACTTTTTCATCAAAATAACATTAAGATCTAACTAAAACAAGTTGAAAATTTTGTGCATCAAAATTTTTTAAGATCAAAATTGCTTTTTGTGCATTAAAAAGCGATCAAAACTCAAAATTATAAAAACGCTTTCACAAAGTTTTATGCACCAACATACCCGATCTTGTGGAATTTTTTCGAATTTTGAAGAATTTTTAAAAACAAATATTTTTATTCTTTTACGGATATTCGTTTTTATTTTAACTTTACCCTTTTCTATAAAACAAAAGATGTGTATAATTATAGCCGAGTAATGTAAAACATTACTCATTGTAGACAATTTTACCGCAAAATAATTACGGATATATGTTTGACTTCATATTAGACTGATAATTTAAGGTTGGCTCAATATGTGATATGCACCAATGGTTTCTTTGATCTTATTGCTTTGATAGCCAATAATACTAGATTTGATGATTGACGTGCAGATCCGACCATATGGGAAAACTTTTTGGAATACTAGCATTTCATGTACTCTTGTCAACCTTTCTGCATACTCTGGTCTTTTCCACATCAACCGAAGGGATTGTTAGGATTGGACTAAAAAAATTGAAATATGATGAGACGAGTCGTATTGCTTCGAACCTAAGTACTGTGAATGATCGTGATTACTTAAGAGCCATAATAAAGAAATATACGCTGATTGCAGATAAGCTTCGTGATCCCCAAGGATCTGATATTGTACCATTGAAGAGCTATATGGGCACTCAATTTTTTGGTGAGATTGGCATTGGCACACCTCCTCAAAAGTTCACTGTAATCTTTGACACCGGCAGTGCCAACTTGTGGATTCCATCTTCAGAATGCTTACTTTCAGTAAGATGTTTTTTCACTTAATATATAGGCTAAATGAAACATCAGTGACTGTGAATAAATGTTGAAGGAAATGAATTATGTCACCCTGCAGGCATCTTGCTTTCTCCATTCGAAATACAAGTCAAGTGAGTCACCACCTACAAGAAGAATGGTTAGTGACTTAGCCTTAATGCCATGAATTTATTTTCTAATATGAGGTTGAAACTATTACTGATTAAAATTGGATGACAACAAATAATGTAACTTGATACAAAATAAAATATCTCATGCAGCTAATTGACCATCCAATTACTTTCTTTTTAATGCATAAACATTGTAGGATATTTCTGTTATGTTCATATATTAACTATGGTGGATTAAACTCGCCATGTTCAGATTTTGACTGATATTCTACAAATATTTGTCACAATTATTGAAGGCAAGCCTGCTGCTATTGATTATCGTAGTGGATCGATATCCGGATACTTTAGTGAAGACAACATCATAGTTGGTGATATAGTGGTAGAGGATCAGGTAAACTTTACTAGCATGTATTTAATTGAAGCATTTTGCACTCAAATCCAACTTGGTAAAAGGTGAATCTAATGAATGTAGATATCTGTGATTTGATCAGGAGTTCATTGAGGCAACAAGAGACGTGGGCATGACCTTTTTAGCTGGGAGGTTTGATGGTATCCTTGGGCTTGGATTCAAGGAATTTTCTGTTGGTAACGCTGTGCCACTGTGGTATGATTAATATATACTACAATTCTGAATAATGGATAGTTTTTTTGCTTTAGCTATTTTGCTAGCATTCCTATAGTGTTCATCACGCTTACATAAGACAAAAATGGTGCAAAGAAGGAAGGAACATAAAGCTACAAAGACATACTTTGTGATTTTAATTCGCGTGTCCAATTCCTAATTAAGTCAATTCATTACAAGATGACATCACTTGTGCAAACGGCATTTTATTGTTTAAAAGTAGATTCATGTAGACATGAAGGTTGTTGTCGGGCATAATTTCTTGTGTAATCAATTTTTTGTACAGGAAAATATGGTCAATCAACATTTAGTTAAAGAGCGTATTTTCCTTATGGCTCAACCAAAAGGTGAGGAAGTCAAGGTGGTGAAATCATCTTTGGAGGTGTTGATTCAAATCACTATAAAGGATTGCATACTTACGCTCCAGTAATACAAAAGGGATATTGGCAGGTTTCTCATCTACTCTAAAATATATGTTTGTTCTAAACTAACCAGAATATATTTTATTTAATACTTCTAAATATTAAATATTTTATTTAATATTTCTAAAGATTTTATTTAATATTTCTAAACTAACCAGAATATATATGTGTTATTGTTTGTTAGTTTGATATGGGTGAAGTACTTATCGATGGGAAACCGACCGGTATGCATTTGAAAAACATCATATGTAACCAAATGTTGAATTTTGGATTTAGCTTGTTGCTCTATGTGCAGGATTTTGTAAGGATGGCTGTTCAGCAATTGCAGATTCAGGAACTTCATTTATAGCTGGTCCAATGGTAACATCTATAGTTTTATGTTTCTTGATAATTCTATGTTTATTAAATGATAACTTGGAAATGTTGAACAGTATTTGTTTTAACTGCTTCAATGTAAGGTGGTTTGTTACTATTGTTAATTTGTTAAGCTTTTAAGTATGTTCGTTGAATTGTAGAGTGTGATCACCGAGATAAATCAAGCCATTGGGGCAAATGGAGTGTTTACCGATTCATGTACGACGGTGGTTAAAGTACTTGGACGACTAATATTTGATATGCTTGCTTTTGGGGTAAAAAACTTCATATCTTTATATTGGAATATATCTGATTAGATGTTGAATTTTCTTACTTCTCTGTGTCACATTATAATAGATTGAACCAAATAAGTTATGCCTCCTGTTTGAATATGTCTTCTTAGTGAAGATCACAAAGGAAGGTCAGCTTTCATTCATTCAACAATTTTCATATTCCTCTTCGTTAATTATTTATGAGCATCCACCAAAAGAATTCTAATTTTCAGAATTTCATGTTCTAACCCCATTCGGTGGTGCAAGGTTGGGATACCTATAAATTAGTTCTAACACCATATTGGCAAATTTGGTATTTTGTACTAGCTTGCACTAATTTACCCATAAACATAAAGACTCTTAAAATCTCATAGTTCGGTAATTCACTATCAACATATACATTTAAACAAATCATTGTAATATTGGTCTTTTAAATTGTCTAATTCCACTATCACATATGCCTTTTGCAACCTAGATGAAGTAGTAACCATATATTCTTCTAAGGTGACTTTCTCCTTTGCACCGAAGTTCGTATATAATCGTGCACATCCACATCGTATGATAAGTCTTGTTTATGAACAAAATGGATGAAACGCTTCTTGTGAAGTTATTACAATTTTATCGTGTAAGGTGATTATATCTTTCACTAAGCATCGGAATAATTCTTGCAATGTTGTATATATGGTCCGCAGGTGTCGGCATTAAAAGTGTTGTGGATAGGAGTGATGGTGTGTCATCCGGACTTGAAGCAGTCCACTTTGCATAGTTTGTAAACCGATAGTGCGGGTGATACATAATGGGCTCAAAAGGAACCGCATACGAGAACTTGTTTTAAAGTTGGCCAATGATGCAGTATTCTATCTCACCGATTTAGTATTCTTTGGTAAATAATTATTTTTCTTTTGGTAACCATGGGTTTCGACCTTTTGGCCGACTAATCTACGGGTTTAAACACACCGCCACGTAGTCAAACCCGTAAAGCCTTCCCTTTTCGTGAGGTTGGTGTGGCTACTTCAAGTTGTTTGCACCTAGCAAGAATTTAACTTAAGACCTCACACATCTTAGAGTGATAGTCACAAGTCGTTTTGCCACCAGTCACCCCTCGGTGGTTTCTTTGGTAAATAATTTGATGTTGCTTATAACATGGTGAGCCTAAATTTGCGGGTTTGTCACCGGCACCGATTCTACGGGAATCAATTTGGAGAGTTTATGGTTGATGTGCAAGACTTCCTTCTATGCCCACCGTTTCATTTACAATTGGTGGCAAGGAATTTAAACTTTCACTGATGAGGTACTATTCTAACTAACGATTTTTATGTTTTATTGTCGATTTATTAACAAAACATAGATTCATACTTGGTTGTGAGTCTTTGATTCTTAGTAGTCAAACATATTACATACCTTGGTAACATTTTATCTATTTGTTTTGCAAGACATTCTTAAGATCGGGAGGGTCTGATATGATATGTGTAAGTGGTTTCATTCCATCGATATTCCTCCACCCGTGGCCCACCGGTATGTCTACCTTTATTTACCGATAAGGTCGCTCTAATAGAGAGATCTATTGTCACTTTCCAAACACGCTTTTGAGACTTATTTTGATTCCTATGATTCAGGATACTTGGTGATGTCTTTATGCGACGTTACCATACAATATTTGACTATGGAAATCTCGAGTTGGATTTATGAAGCTTCATAAACAAGACATCTAGATTGTGTAGATGTGCTTATGAG